>JAPQRP010000018.1:2100903-2174640 GCA_037367295.1 Apogon hyalosoma
TATATATAGCAGCCATAAAAACATTTTCTTTCCTTCAACAAGAACATATGGTGCACAACAATTAGAATGCGTAACAAAGTTTGTTAAACAATTATTCTATTCAATATTCAACAATTATTACAAGCATCAATAAAATACGTTTTGTCCCTTAAGCAGAAGTGCATTTTGTGCATAATAATTACAGTGCCTAACAATTTGTTGAAAACGAAATACTCTACAGTTGCAATCATCAATAAAATAAACATTTTTCCTTAAACACAAGGGCATGACATCACGAACGATCTGTCAACTACTAAATTTGTCATTGACTAATTTTGCTATTTGGTAATTAGCCATCTATTTGTTGCAGTCCTAGAAAATGCACAGTAGAGCTATAACAGATAACATTCAATCATGATAATGGTGTAGAAGATATTTAATTCCACTCAGTAGTACATTATAGCTTGTGGCTATTCTTTTATCTCTGTAAGAAACACTAAGGTAACACTGCAGACGTCAGTGCTCCAGAGGGGGTTGGGGGGCCTTCAATGGAGCCTTTTCCACACCACCAGAGGGCTGTTGCTGGGCTATCAGTACCAGTGTGACCCTGTCCTGCCCCCTGGAGGTGTGGAGTTGCTAGGCAGCTGACCCAAAAGGACATTCTATGCCGTGTGACTGACTGACTCTTTCCTCATCCTCCTCACACATTATCATCAGATTAGTCATTTTTAATCACTGTCTTCTTCCTCCCTCCTCTCTTTAATGATGGTTTAGTGGTATCTATATTTATTTTGGCTCTTGTGTTTGTGTGTGTGGGAGGTGGAATGGGTCTTGTGAGAGGATGTGAGGATGGTCATTCATAGTCATGAGATGTTTGACAGCCTACTCTAATAATCCTGAGGTCAGGCCCACTTGACCCTTCCACTCCTCCATCATAGTCAGGAGCAGCTTTAGTGGATCATGTACCTCATGAGGTTAGTCGATGGACTCCAGTGACCCTTTTGGGGCTCAGATGGCTAACTGAGTAACACACACAATTTATGTATATGTGGTAAAATCTCCTCTGTGGGTCAACCACAGATCACAACACTCGACACAAAGGGACACACATAAATGCGCCCCTGGCCTTTTATGTATTACTGTTGCTGTGAATGACATGTTGCTTCTGTGTAAACTTCATGGGGGTCTGTTTCATGCACTGAGGGTACCACAACACAATTTAATGCTGTTATTTATTCTTAACTCAGCACTGGTGATGTTTTTTGTTGTTGTTATTAACGCACATGACTGCTTGAATACAGGCAGCAGAAGACAAGTGTAGGTCACCTTAAGGACATATTCACATTTTCTTGCTGATGTAAAGCAACAACAGTGAAAGTCAGTAATTGTCACTTTTATGGTAAATGATCGCCATCAGAAAAAGGTCTAGGATAAGATAAATTGGTCATCAGATGTCACCAGGGAGGTGAAGGCTAAGCTGTCAGTCCAAATATAGGTCAAGGTTTAAGGTTCAGAGCAGACTAGTCTGGAAGTGACTGCAGATAGATCTGTCTTTAAAGCTGTTAAGATAACAATAGTAGTGACTCAAAAAGCAATTAGTAGTCTACTCTATGTATAAATGCCCCCCCATTTTCATGTAAATCTTTTTTGATTTATTCATTCATTTATTTGTTTCGAGCAGAAAAAAAATTCAAAATATTTTTGTGTACAAGGACTTAATATCAAAGCCAATACATTAATAAATAAAGGTGATCAAGACATTATTGCAATTGCCATATACACTAGTAATAAACTAATTCAGTATGTATTGCTCAAAAAGTAGTGGGAAGAAGAAAACTTTCAAACTACTTAAAAAATACATCAGATTTCTAGTAGGGAAGATATTTTTCATTCAACATATAAATTTTTCATTTCAGACTTAACAAACTTTACAAAAATCAGGCATGAGGATATATTAGACTCATAAAAACTTACCCAAGCAAAAAAAGTCAAAAAGGAAATGCATAAATATATCAAATCCCATCTTATCCTGCAGTGATTAACATTAGCAAAGTATTTTTAAAATCTTGTTCAGAAATAGCAGTTTTATATACATTTGTAAAATTCAGCTGCTGACTCACAATTGCTGAATTTAGTAATGTGCAGATTCTGTTTAGGCAAAAAGTATTGAATGTTATGATATATAATTTATAATTCTGTCAGTGCCCTGAGTGATGGATGTTAAATGTCCTAAACAAGGGCGCAGTTTCTGTTAAGTTCAGTAGGAAAAAAAAAAGTCTTAATGCTGTATGTATACATTTGCCCCTTCAGTATACAAATGCATTTACATCTGATGTGTGCATGTGGAGAGGAGGCCCATCTTACCCTTCAGTAAAAATTCCAACACCTCCTGTGGGCCCCTAATATAGAACTTAGAACAGACACACACAAATGCACACACCAACACAAAGGTTAAGTATAGTTGCCTTGACTTGTATTACTTCCCTGGGGGTGCACCCTAATTTAAACCATAACTTATTGATGCTTAACCTTAACCCTTAAACTGAACCTTGACTTAACCCCAGTTTTTAACAGAATCCTTTTTGTATCCACTTGAATACGGTTGCCACAAAGTAACACTGCAAAATAGTCAAACATTTGCCTCCAAACGTGGGCTTTGACAAGAAGACTAACTGCCATGGAACTGTAAATATGGGGTGATCCTGGGTAATAAAGGCCTTTGAGCTACTGTGTGTCTGAACCCCTGTGTTTAACTGGGTCTGTTAATGTGTTACCTTAGACAGACACACACTGTGAAGTAGTACTTAACTGGGATTTGGAATTTGGCAGAGCACAGCTTATGTGTATTTATTTTTTATTTTTTTTATAAAACTTGCAGAGGTGTGGATGCCCTAAAGACAGCTCCTGTGTGTGTGCATACAGGTAGCTTTATTTTTTACCCTTTGAGTGATATGTTTGGTTGTTATGTTTCAGTTTTAATCGTACCTGCTGTCAAATCACTGGTGAAAACAGTGTATATGAAGTAGGGCCGTATTTGTTCATTCTTCCTCTTGAAGATGTGTATTTTGGAAGAAGTATACAGGTGCCATGTTTGTTCATTGATACCATTTTTCCAAAGCCTTACACCTCTCTGTGGTGTACATATAGCTGTGTTTGTGTAGCAGTGTGTCTCTCGATGCCAAGCCCATGTGATATCTGATTAGGTTACTTGGCAACCGGGTCGCTCACATGTCACCATTTCCCGTCTGTGTCAGGATGCTGCGTCAGCATGTTAAGGGTGTATATGTGTGATACACTTAAAGTTGAAATCAATCACTGTGATGTTTACTGTCATTTCATCAGCTTAGACGTTCCCATTCATTTCCAGGGAAATTACAGCTTTCAGAGACCGTGATGTGTAATCTCCATTGTCAGTGAGTTCAAAGCACTGTCTCATTTAGTGTATCCTCATTGTCTACTGTAGATCATGTTCTATGTCAGTGGTGTGAATTTTGCTTTCTTTTGTTCACATAATTTTGGCTTTAATTAACCCAGTAGCTTAAGTTTAGTGTGTCATTGTCTCCTGTCTGTTTTTCTTTCCCTATGCTTGCAGTGTGCCAAATATTGTGACCTAGTCTGTCCACACAGCAGCTTAGTTGCATCATCTTTACAGTGGAGCCATCTCAGATTGATCACCAAATGTTAAATGTTTGCTCAAATTGAATATATTGATTATTGTTGCTGTTGTCCTGTCTCTGTGAACACTTTTAAGGGAATGAAAACAAGGATGGACTTAAGAAAAAGGGTCAAAGGACACATAAGAAGTCAGCATCCTGGTTTGACCACTCATCTTCCCTCAGGGGGTTTGGTACTAAAATGGCTTTTCTTCCTGAAAAGAAGAAATCAATACACCAAGCAGATCCTGTTTGAATACTGGATGCACCAATAGTGCTGTGAACGTCTACTTACTTGATCGGCTAATAACTTCACTTGTAGTTAGTGCAGTTTGTCCTCTGTGTTGGCTTGTTAGTGTACTTTAATGTCATCCCTCCTTTCATGCTTTATTTACTCCCTTTATATTATGGTTGCACAACGGAGCCCAGTGGTGGTTAATTATTAAAGGTCTGTGTCCTCATGTGTCATCATGTGGACAAAGGTCCATGTGGTGGTGTATGAATACGCCTGATTTACGCATGTTGGTAAGTCAACCTCAGACACCACTGGCAGAGAGATTCCCCTTGTGTACACTACGAGTTTTGCTAAAACTGCAGTTTTCCCTTTGTAAAGGGAAAAGAAAATTAGGTTGGGGACCTGATACAGGGATGGGGGGTTTATGTCTAAGTTTACACCGCATCTAGGCACAAATCTGGGATCAGCTTTCAGTTGTGTAACAGATCCACAAGCGGGGATCCACAACAAACAAGATTCAACTCAAAACTAGTCACTAGACAGAAGGAAGTCCCTCTCATTCCCCCCCTTCATTTTTTTTTTTGTTTTACCTTTCCTTCTAATGAAGGTTGTCTCATTACACACAAGGAGGTGAGAGCATTTGATTAGGGTAATGAAGTTGCTGCAGTACAAACACACAAAGCTGAACGCACACAGGCATACTACTTTATTGTCGCACCTTGGTGGTCACAAACTCCCTCTGTGGTTAAGCTTGGGTGGGAAAACTCCACCTCCACTCCCTAAAACACGTGTAGTGCCTCATAAAGACTTTGTTTTTGTCCCTGAGGGCCTCTGTGTGCTATTTTAGCCTTCCTCAAATATATGTTGGGAAGTTAAGTATGTGTTGGTATTATATTTTACAAAAGAATGCACACAAGTTTCCTATGCACATAGGTTTTGAAAACTACTCACCACTTAGGTACAGTCTTTTTGAATGACATATATGTTTTTTTGAGTGTGACTGGGTTGTTTGGCATGCACTTCATCTTGTTTTTAAGCAGCGTTTACATTAGTCTAGATTTGCTGTTTAACCAGTTGCTACCAGTGCTTCAGGCAAAGTATCATCTATAGTTATAACTGTTGGTTAATAGTCTCAATAAATCTTTAAATTTCCAATCTTCCAGTTCTAAGATGTTGTTTTTTGTGTTGCATTTTTCATGAGAGAATTCAATCTGGCCCAGCAGATTAGTTTTTCTCAGATGCAGTCTCATCCATTAATTTAATTCTAACTGGCATTGAAATTGAGAGGAAAGTCAGAGTTAGCTGCCACTACCAGTAGCATGATAGGACCAGACTAATTACTGCCTCTGTGTCAGAAAAGAATGTACCTGAGGGACTAGAGGGATAACAAGGAAAGTAAACAGAAACAGGAGGGAATAAAGGTGTCAGGGCGGGTAAGAAAGGAGCTAAGGAGGAGTGGTTGTCGTGTTGGCAAACGGATGGAGGGGAGGGGCAGAGATCAGGGATCACAGAAAACAGAGTGAGGGAGGGAAGGAAGAAGGGCCGGGCTGACTCATATTTCAGCACCGCGGCTACTAGGGTTGGGTGTAATCCTAACCCTAAACTCACAACACATATAGTCAGCTCTCATAGTCACACACTGACACTCTTGAGGACTAACTAAGACCAGAGTGCAAGGAATCCTCACCAACATATCAACCTGTCCACACCTCATGCTGAGTATGGGTGCAGCAGGTGTGACCCTCTCTTCCTGGTTCGTGCTTTATCACATGTTGATCTGCTGATTGGAGATCCAGATCAAGCCTATTGTCAAGACCTGGACTTCATCTCACACCGGCAAGATACTTGGCATGCCACTTCCTCTTTCACCAAGGGACGGTAGTACATCGGAGAAGACGATTAAAACAGCTGCACGCTACACTGGATGTAAGGAAGAGGCGGGGAAAATTTGTTGACAAGAAGATGGATACAATTCTGTGGAAACCCTGAGAGGCAGCGTTATTTCTGCCACCTGGCATTTACACGCACAATAGAGGATAGTTGTGTGGAACTTATGGCGGGAGCATTTTGCATGTGTGTGAGATTGTCCTCGTGTGTGCCTGTAACTTCATCAGGCTGGGAATAGACCCAGAGACACTGAAACCTCCCAGTCTGTCCGGACGCTGAGACGGTGCGTGTCAGCTGCTGTGTGCCAACAACTGGAGATAACAACACTCAAGGGCACTCGTGGTCGTAAACAACAACTGATGACTGGTTATGATTGAAAAGTAACTTGATGTTATTTGGAAACCTCTCTCCACCCTGTTATGCACCACCAAGGAATATTACAACCAAGAGTGAGCGTGCATGTACAAGTGTGTGTTTGTATATGTGAGTGTGTGCTGCAGAGGGGCGGTGGTTTTCCAGATTGCTGGATTGCCTAATTACCCCTTTGGGTTTGGGAATCAAGCCCGGAGTCTTAAAGCACAAAAGAAGAGAATAAAGGAGAGCAGATGATTTACTCTTGGCGCATGTCACGGAGATGAAATGATGGAGAACGAGGTTGGAAGTTGAGACTGTCAGGGTCAGAGTCATGATGTGGAACTGTGCAGAAAAGCAATCTAGGCTTTGGTCGAACTTCCCCTTGGAACTCATTTAATACTTGACAGCATCTGAATAGTTTGGTTTGGAATCATTTTAGCATGTGTGCAGATGTGAATGTTTGGAACCTCATAATCTGGACTCGGAGTAAATATCTTATTTGTGCTTCATATTTTTCCCGTCAGTGTAAGGATCAACATCTGAGGATTATTTCTCCAGATTAAAACTTTTCAAGAGCAGTTTGACCAACCTTCAGCATTGGACTCGCATTCCTTGAATAAGGATGAGAGGCGACAGGAGATCAGCTTCCTTTCGTAAAGAGAAACCTCCGGGCCTTTCCCGGGCTCTCAGCTGGCTCAATGTGTCTACTCTCTCCCGGCAGAGTAGACGCATGTTCCAGAGCCAGAACGAACTGCATTCCGTCCACAACCGCCACACATACTCACACACTCACCTTCATACTGCTGCTCAAGATGGGGAGGATGATGACAACTGGGTGTACCACCCTCAGCATAAAATCGGTGAGGAAGATGAAGTAGAAGGAATGAAAGGGCATGAGATGAGCAATGTCACCGGTCAACATTTTGTTTACTCCCTTGATGATACTGATCAGTAGACGCACTTACAAAACCACATGAATGTTTGGCTTGTATGCATGGGTTTATTACATAATTACATAGGTTGAGCTGTCACAGTTATTACAGACCTCTGTTACAGCATTTAGTCAATTTAATTTTACATAATAATAATAATAGCAATCCTGTCCTTTCACATGTAGAAACACAGCTAGATGAGGGTAACATAAATCTCACATTTGACTGTTTTATATCATTTTCCACCTCCATTAATGATCTCATCTCATTGCACCCAATTCTTCTGCCATAATGACACCTGAATGCAGACTAAATGCTACCAACTGTTTACTCCAGGCCCTGAACGTTAATTGGTCAGTCATTATCAGCGGTGTCTGTAATTTCAGTAATGGGCTTGGTACATTTAAGTTATTTTAGTCAGATCTGTCCTATGCATTTTTTTTTTTTTTTTTACAAAGCCTAACTAGAAATCAGAAATACTTTTTTAATGTATGTGTGCCACTGTTAGCAAAGTGGCTCTTGTACATCAATAGGTGTTCTCTATCTTGTAGTGTTAGGATTATCCTGTAGTAGTGATACGAGCAGGAAAATGTGACTTAACAATTGAATGTCAGCTGAAATTGCGACAGCTCCACACATAGGCCAGCGTGTCACAATGCTCAGAGCTCATTTGAATGGATTTTTGTTCTTGCTCTACTGACAGGAAGCCAGTGAATGACTTGTTTACAAGCTTAAGCAAACCAAGAAGTGGGTCACTGTCTTTTTATGGCCCCTTGTTCTCATTCTCCATGCATTTCCTGGTTGCCATAGGGAGCGAACGGGTGGCATGGGTGGTCTTTGGGACTGTTAGGGGGTCACAGGACACCTTGTGTGCGCGATAGGTAAACAGCGATATGCTGAGGCGGAAGCAGTTGATGTCATGGGCACAGTGATGTCACAGGCTGGTGGCGATGAGAGCGTGGGGTTCAGTGCCAGGGACACCATGAGTGGAAGTGGAGGCTCACAGAGCTCATGACATTAAGTGATACTGATTTAGGATATTTTTATTTATTACTCTGATGGCATTTCTGTGTACTTGTCTTAAATGAGGTAAGAATATCACTTCTACTCTTTCAGTACCTCCAGGATATTGTATCTTCTAGTTGAGCTCATTATTTATTGATCAAGTCATTAGGTGTGCATTTGTGTGTGCATACAGTTGTGTTTGGATAGCAGTGTCAAGAAAACTTTGTGGACAAAGGTTGTAACAGTAGCCTTTACATGCGAATGGAAAAAGACACTGATGCTGCGTCACAGTCTGCAGACCTGCTTAATTTACTCCGACCCACAATGTTATGGTCTACAGCTGTACTAAGAGCATTCATTCTCATAACTTCTGCATTTAAAGTTAGAATATGGAACATTTGTCCATTAAAATATCTAGGGCTGATTTGGTTTAAAAGTCATATCAAGACAACATTGCGATTGTGCTGAACAAATGGTGTCATGAGTCTATTCCCTTGGTTATCAAGGTCAGTGTCTCTGAATCCAAAATATAACCGTATAACAGTCACCAGTTCAATATTGATCTGCTTATTGGGATCAGTTTCACAAAGGAATAGTCATGCAAACATACACTGAAAAAACTTCCCTGCCACTTAAACTTGAAAAAAAGTGTATTTTGTTGACTTAAACATACGTTTCCAAAAATGTAAAGTTTTAGAAAAAAAAATTCAGTGTAAAAGCCCATACAGTTATGAGTGTGTTATCACTATATCATTACAATATGATGACAGGAAGAAAGCATATGGTAGGTAATGTAAGGTGAAAAAGCAGTGATGGTGGAAAAAAACTCCCATGCTGTTTCCCAGTATCACGACACCTTTAGTTGTTTTTAAAGACAAACCCTCAGCAGAAGAAATTACACACGGTCTTCCATCTCCTGTTAGTTTCACAGAGCAGGATGCCTTTTGCATCTTACTTGCTTTGGAAAATAATGATTCATTAATTTTCCTGAACCACTTAATCCTCGAGACAGTCGCAGGGATGCCGGCGCTTATCCCGGCTACCAACGCTGGATGTGTCGCCAGGGGCTGACGTCTATAGACGAAGAATCAGTCACTCTCACATTCACACCTATGGGCTATTTAGATTGACCACTTAATCTATTAAGGTGCTGCCCCAAAAGTGAATGAAATAAAAATGACATAATTAAAAATGACTCACGGAGTTAACTGACCATGAGTTGCTGTTTCGCCTCACAGTACCTTGAGGCTTTTACACTTGTACCTGAACTGCTGCTGTTGTAGTTTACTACATGTCTCAATCATTCGTTGTCACCTCTGATCCGGCCCCATTCCTAAAACAGCTCAGGCCTTTGCATAGTTGAAATGATCTGAAGTCCTGACATTTTTCTCAAAGTCAAAGGGGAGGAGCTGAGGTCACCATTCTGGAATGACATCACTAAATCCAGAGTAGAGGATAGATGTTTACCATACTGCATCTGCTGGTGTAAAAATTGGTGTCGATATCTGTGTTAGTAAATATGTTAGAGACTCAAACCTGATATAAAACTGAAAAATAACCTCAAGGGTAAAGGCTTGATACTTTTTGTGGTTCATGCATTTTCTACTAATAACATGGTGTTTCTGTCCCAAAAAATTTTGTAACTATTTTTATTGAACATTTTTGCATTTTAACAACATAGAGAAACAATAATATACCAAATACTGCAAAATGGACCAACATGAAGAGAAAAAAAAGTAACTAGGCCATTTCGTTTGAGGTGAGGCAGTTCACCAGATCCAAATTATATAACAAATAATTATAATTGCCATTGGGAGTAAAAAAGAATGCAACCAGCAATTATTATAAACTCTGATTGAGGAATTATTGCCAGTTTTTCCAGTATCTTTAACATTTTTCAGAAGAATGCCTCAAAGAAAAAATTTAGTCTCCATAATGTAGACTTCATGTATTATTTCTGTCCACTCTGAAAGGTCTCTGTTAATTTAATAGTTTCAAGGATTTGATTTTCTCTATTGATTATTTGCTAAATCAAGGAAGCCAATGTAAAATGATCAATACCAATTTATGATGATTGATGTTTCCTTGGAAAAAAACAGAAAACAGGAAGAAAGACGGAGTATTTATTGGTTCTATAATATGAGCTCTTACTGTGTTCTTACACATCCTTTCTTTTTCTCTCACTCACTCCATCTGTATCTTTTTATAGCATATTCTAGGCCAGCGACGGTGTCAGAGACGGGTCAGTGTAAAACTATTTCATCCATAACACTCATATACTCTCATGCACATGTATATACACACATACTGCAGACTGCACACACCACAGAGGAAACATCCTATAAGTGTACTTTTCCAGTTTGAACCTTCTTTATTTATAACATCTGGTAACATCACGCCTGCCAGGACCCATTACAAGACACATGGGCAGCGGTGCACTGTGCCTGCGTATAAATATAGCCCTAAAATGAGCGCCTGTGGCTCCGAAACCTGCAATTTTGACGCAGTCTCCAGCTTCACTGGCTGGGTGTTTGCCTCGGTTGCCAAGGTAACGGGTGTGCAAGAGCGTGTTTCATGGTGTGGTTGAGTTTGACCTTCCTATTGGGACAACTTTGAACCAATCATGTGGAAGGGTGCCGTCTGGTACGCAAGCTGCTATTGGCTGCCATGGTGAAGGGCCGGGTAATTGAGTTAAGGGGGACTGGACAAAAGGACAAAGGAACAAAAAAAATAGGAACACAAAATGCAAAAATAGCCAAATATACTCGACATCTGTTCCAGCTTTTCATAGAGGAGTAAAGATGGAGATTATTTACACTCAAATAAACCTACCTTAAAACTGTGAATCTATATTTGATTGGGCCAAAAGTTTTGATTATGTATCTCTGCCAAGGAGGTTATGTGATCACTCCCATCATTCTGTCTTCCAGCAGGATTTTGCAAAAACTACTGCCGTGATTTTCATGAAATGTGATGGAAGTATAAGGCACATGCCAACAATGAACCAAACAACTGGCACAAAATGATGATATAGAATGAAATTTCTTACTTGATAATAAGTTGCAGTACCCAGTGGCACCAACTGTCAATAAGAGGGAAAACATTGGCCATAATTTTTGGTTTGTTTGTGGTTTATTCATTTCGTGGAACAGAAGGAAGAGTGAAGTGTTGGCATTGGTGGAGGTCCGCTCTCTAAAGGTCCGTCTAGTTGTTTTCTGTGATGGTTCTGGATTCATCCTTGACATATAGTGACTGGAAATACATCTGTTTACTAATTACAGCTGTGATTAGAACTTGAACATCTGTAATTAACAGTAGTCGCTTTTCCATTAGACATCTGCGCAAAACTTTAGCGATATTTTCTAAATGTCAAAAAAAAACAGAAGTGCGTAATGTTGTTTTTTCCATTAAATCACAAATGCAATGATTTGTTTAATTATTATCATGAGATGACATGAGAAGTCATTCCATAACATGGCGATGAACGTAAATATCGCGTTGAATTACAGATATATTAATTATTATTATTATATATTACCCCTCTATCCTGTACTAAATTAAAAAATGATTCAGTTTCCTGGTGTCCACACATACCGCACCATGTTTCTTTCAAAACTCTTCTTCTTCGCTTGTAACATTCGTCAATGTCAGTTTTTTTTTCTTTTTTTTTTTTTTTTTTTTTAATTCACGTGACGCTAGTTGTGGAAAAGGTCTTTCCATTGCAGTTTTACATGATTTACCAATTGTGCTACGCCCAAAAAACCACCCCTTGTCAGCGCAAAAACTTTCAATCGAAAAATGAGAGTTTGGCAAAATTGTCATTTTTCTATTAGGTAAGTGTTTTTGCGCAAGTTATATTCGAGCAATTTGAGGGTCAATGGAAAAGCGACTAATGTTGTAGAAGATGATGGTGTTTCCACGGTAACTACAGAGCCTCTGAATGTCCAAATGGGTCATATCTGATTACCATGAAACGATGAGAAACAGCATTTTAAACCAATTATTTATGTTTTGAAAGATTAAGTGGTTTTTGGTTTTTCCATTAGGTGAATTTTTATGCGCGAGTTATATTTGCGCAATTTGAGGGTCAATGGAAAAGCGACTAGTGAAGAAGAGATTACTGGATTCGTTCCACTTTTGTCCATCTTTCTTTTACTTGTCACTCCAGTTTTATCATGTCAAGCCCTTCGTCTCCTTTTTCTTCCACTGTCACACATTTACACAGAAACAAAATTACCTGATCAATCGACTCTATTGATCACCCCCACTTGGGTGTAAGTCTGAATCTATAAGCAGGTGGCCATGGTGGCTACACTAGAAGACTGGGTTTGTGGAATATATTGGACAGTTGGGCCCCAGCCGGGGAGCTGCAGCCAGTTTTTCCTTCATACTGAATCCCTGTTTGGCCTGTATGGCAGCTGGAGATCTGGGCTTTATATGATTACTCCACTGCTTCTTATATGATGTTTAAGTCTTTTGCACAGCAGCTCATCTTGTGAAACTTTCTGATTCTGGCAAGCATGACTACACCATGTTAACATGCAAATCAGGAGATTGAGGGATTTAGTTATTTAGTGTAAATTTGTTTCTATATCAACACAGATGTACTCCGCTCATACAGATGTGTTTTTTCCTGTTCATTCACACACTTTATTTAGGGTAACAACATATTGACCTAAATCTACTTTGGCACACTAGCAGTCTGAAGTTGTTCTCTCATTCTATAATGCCATTAATAGGTATTTATAAAGGATTTTTTTTGGATATATTTGTCTGTGGGAGATGCTTAGTAAAATTTGAGAGGGTTCAGATGAGACAAAACGCTTGCATAACAGTGTTGTGGGCTTTGGACTATCTGTCATGGAAACATTGCAGCACATATCCCACACACAGGAATGCACTCATTATGCTGTGCGTGTGTAAATCCAGATTAGCAGATGATAATTCAGGAGGGGGGGGTGTATAAACCAGTAAGGCCTCATTAAAAGACAGACATGGAAATCTGGTGATGTGGCCCATGGCCCAGGGCGCGCACACACTTTTACTGTACATAGATGTACACATGCATACCACCTACTTACCTAATCACCAAAGAAAATATGTATTATATTTAGTCTTATTTTCATGCTTCTTATTGCCTTTTCTGTCTTTTCCTTCCCTATGTGCTGATATTACGGTGCCCTCCAGGTAAGTACCACTCCCATAACCTATTTTTAATGTGTGTTAGTTGATCCCAGATCAGACCTACTGTATAATGGAGAAAAAAACTCCACAAAGCCCGATGCACATCTCAGTTCAGTTTTAGCCCGTATTAAATGGCATTACCTCTGATTTCCTGTTAACAACTAAATCCGCTACTTACATCATCCACCTTTTTAGCACAATTTGTATCATATTGTATATATCCTATTACCTTTTGTATGATAGAATATAATCCAGGCCCTGATTTGATGATCAAGGAAGAACTGTGAGGAAAACAGAAGATTATATTTGTGAACATGTTTTGGTTTTGTTGGAGGATAAATGTCCTGGGCTGGTGTTTTATCCATAGGATGCACAAATGTTGTCACAACACGAGCCACACTATAGTTCGTAATCTCGATACATGCATCATATACACAGGAGCTTTCATAATGCTATCTAAAACTATACAGGCTTAGTCACGTTGTTTTATGAGGCGCTCTATTTCTGAAGTACTGCAAGATGAACTCTTTCAGTGATAGGCCTGGTAGGGTCGTTTTTCCAGTTTCAGATATCTTGTCATTGCATGTCTGACAAATTTGCATTTGTTTTCAAGTCGTTATTGCCAAACATAATATGTTGTCTTAGTTTCATTTGAGGGGCCTTGTCATGATCCACGCCTATTTGCAATGTTTTAACTGTCGGCAATGACTATGTTTTGGAAGACAACTCTACCTCTAAATGTAGTGTTAGTGTTTGTTAGTGTAGTGTTTATCCTGTAGTTAAAGAAGACTGTCATTTAGGCAAAAAAAAACCTGTGCTGCCACGCATTCAATTGCTGTAGTGTCCTTGACGTGTCTGTTGTTCACAGTTCACAAAAGGTAGGAACACTTGAAGATAATATCTTTCAGGAGAATTTCTAACACACACAAAAATACTGAATGCTGCTGTTGCTGTAAACTTCCACATTTACATATATGGAACTGACCTAACTATACTTTCCTCATCTTTTTAGTAGTCATAAAAAGCAGTAATGGTTTTGTTATTTAGCTGTGTACAGTCTCCTAAATTGCCTAAAGTATAAAGAAGGTATGAATACTTACTACTTCAGTGGCTGAACCTGACTTCTAACATTAATCTGTAAGAGTTTAAACAAAGAGGGACTTTGCAAATTAACTACTTATTGTTATTTATGCTCCCCGTCATCTTAAAGTGATTTAGAAAAAGGAAGGAATTCCACTTCTCTGCTTTTTCCTTCCTTTAGCCTTGTGAGAGCAGTGATTATGCAGACCTCAAGTGTTCCCGCAGAGCTAAAGGTTTTATGGAGAAGGTTAACACTGAAGCCATTTTGGACAAAATAGCAGCCAATTAAGGTGAAAGCTTGATGAAGTAGGTTTTATTGTCTGGTTAGGTGGCTCTATTCATGGTTTTGTCTGTGTGTTTTTAAATTGCTGATTATTTCCAGGGTTGTGTTTTTGTGGCTTTCTCATTTTATCCAGTCATCCTCGCAAAAGCCCTCCATGTCACTCATGGCATCACACTCAAAATTACACACTAATCAGTCGGTCTGTAATTGGTGACATCTGGTCACAGCAGACGTGTCATAGCCTCAAACCCCCAGTCGGGGTGGGATTAACATTGTCACAACACACATTGTACACATGCACACAAGACAATCAAGATCATCTAGTTCTAGTCATTGATTGTACATGTGAAACACTGTACTGCTTTTACATTACTTTATTTTACTTATGTTACTGTTGTTTTTGTTTTACCCTTTTTTGAAGCATGTACATACGTGCCAGAAAACAGCTGCTATCATACCATAATATGTTTCAGTATGTAGTTGTATGCAGAATGTTTGCCAAACAGACCTAGGTTATTATGTTTGAAAAATGGCCCTAATGTTATGTGATATTTCATAATGACACACATAATATTGCAGTAAAAAACAGTGAACTATATAAAGGGATGTTACACTACATGCCCTGACAGGCAGTGTGTGTGGTCTGTCATATCAGCAGACTTTTAACTAGAGAAGACACACTTATCAGTCTGCTCAGTGGGTGTTCTGTTGGATGAAGACATAAAACCTGCATTCTCATAAGAATATAGCCCAGAGCAGAGTGTTTACCTTATGTAATTAGCCAAATAGTGCGTTTTCGGCAGTCATGATATAGCCTCATTGGAAATCAATGCCATTTTGTGTTTGTCTGTCGTGTCTGGAGTAAAAACAAACTTTAGGTTGACACATTGTCACTTGTCAAGTTTTTTTTTTTTTAATTACTTTCGGCAGAGCATGTCCTCTACAAAGAAGACAATAGAGAGCTAATTGTGTATTGATTTTTCCATTATGTCTTTTTGAGTAAGATTATTCACTGCTGTTCAGTCAGTGCAGTGGAGGGCTTTGCAAACATTGTATCACAAACTCATTTTCAGTTTTCCTTTTTACATCTTCATTTGTGCATTATTTTTTCCCTGAAATGCTTCACTCTTTTGGTTATCTCATGGTTGCAGGATTATAGGTAATTAAAAGCATAGAGGCTTCTGCGATGCCACTCTTTGCAGTGGTTTGTTGTACATTCTTAAATGACTCTGCAGCTGAATACCTTTATACAAATAGGTGTTTTGTCTGGACAGTGTTTCCATAGTCTGAGTGACTCAGTGACTCTTTCTCCCAGTTGTGTGACTTTGCTGGTCTTTCAGGGTGGAAGGTTTGGATGCATCAAGCTAGTAGCTGCTTCTGATAACAGACAGTTGAATTGTGGGGATTAAAGTGATTATATTTGATCAGCGAACAATGGATCGGCCTCAAGCCGGGGCCCCCTGCCTCACTCTGAACTGCTGACTGCCCAGATTCCCTACAATCACTGTCCTTTATGAGGCTTACACAGTGTTTGCATAGTTTTGTTGTTATTTCACCTGCTTTTAAAATGTATATGTTGCATTTAAATATGTATCTTTGTGTCCGTGAGGAAACTAATGTGGTTTTGTGTGACGGTAGCTTTCAGAGTTTTAGAGCATGACCAGGCTTCAGGCTGTCTACCTCTTAACGCTGATGGGGCGGGGAGATGAGGGGGTTGTCACCCTGGTGGAGAGACCTACTGAGAGAACGTGCCGGCAAGAGAGAGGGGAAGCAGGGGAGGGGGGTGTGGAAAGCAGTTTCCTGCGGTGCACAAGTTGGCTGGTTGACACTCAGGGTGTGCACACGCATGTATGTGTGTGTGAGAGGAGGCAGAGTGGGAGTGAGGGATGGTGAGGGAGGCAGTGGGAGCGAAGAGTGTATGTGTCAGGATCTGTGTCAGTGTGAAAGATTTGACCGACTGGTGGGAAGAAAGGAAGAGAGGAGGAAAGAGAGACAAACTCAAGAAAGTGGGACAAGTAGAAAAGAAAGAATAGGATAAAGTGTATAGTTTATGTGGATAAATGAGGAAATAAGGAAGAGCCATGTTCTGCCTAAAAGGTAAGTATATGTGTGTTGGAGCATTACATGAGTGTTTAAGTATTTGCGTGGGTGTTTTCCCTCACGTTTTGAAACAAAGAAAAGTTAAAATCGATGTCTCGTCTTTGTGTGGAAAGTAATCTGTCACAGCGGCTTCCTCTGCACAGTATCCTTCCTCATGTGTTTTTCCTTAGTGGACGGAACCTTCCTTCTTTTTCTCTTTAATCATTTATTCGTTTGTTCTTCCCTCTTAAACCACTTCATGCTCATTGACTTTAATTCTACCTGGTTTTTTTTTTTATATCTTTTGGCTTTTTGATTGTCGCTTTTTCAAGTCTTGGGGGAAGATGCATACACATCCCACTGTCTGAGCTTCAGATCTTGTTGCCTTTGCAATTTTGGAGTATATTTTAGCATAGCTGAGTGCTGTGTAAATGGGTGCACATTTATGCATCTGGATGTGTGTCTCAATGTGTCCACAATAACAGCTGGTGAGGCAGCAGTTGCTGGGTTGCTTTCCTGCAAAGTGGGGCCATGTGTTGGTGGTTACTTGACTGGTCAGATAAGGGGAAATTTAGGCCGTCTTTTACTGGCAGCCTCATTTTGTATTTTTGTTAGTTTTTTCAACATTAGTATCCATGTACACAATGATTGATATACCTGTTCTTGTCCTTTTGACCTTTGTACAACAGACAAATGCTGTGCATGGCTAAAGTATTGAGTCCTTATGATGTTGTGCAAAGGGGAAGCAAATTGGACTGGTACATCCTTCTTGTGTTTTATGCACAGTTTTTCCTCATCACTTTTGCAGAAAACTGCCTCATGATGCACTGATGCATCATCATACCCAATAATGGATCTCGTGCCGTTACAAGAAAAAAACTTTCTTTTAATGTGTTGAAAATTAAAAGGAAATATCCCAGTCTAAACAGAAGAATAGCCTTTAATGGTGTTGTTTGGCTTCGTATTCTCAGCAGCTTCTCATGAAATGGAAAAAATGGTTTTCAAGTGAGAGAAGAAATTGTCCCTCTTGTGAAAACCAAATACTTTTCTCTCAATGCAGCCTGTAGATACAGCTTCCAAAAATGAGGTAATATAAACTCACCAAGTATTTATGGCAATATCCCCGCTCATCAGCTGTATGCAGTAATTTATATTGTCAGCTAATGCAGTTTCCACACCGTGCGAATCTGGTCTTAAGGGACCGGAGAGAAACAGATGTGAGCTGGGATGGAGAATGATCACGAGTTTGAAGGCTGACATACTGTCTTCATTCTTTCCTACACAGTTATACTTGGTGTAAACAATATAGAACGTTTAAAATGTATATACTCCAAAATATATTCAGGTCAGGTAAAAGACGTTTTGGTCTGTTAAAGTTAGTTACAGTTAACAAAATAACAGAGCACTGTCAGTTTAGGTTTCCAGTTTCATCTGGTCAGAAAAAGTGACCCAGATACTGTTCCTTGCATTACCCGCTGTGTTGTGACCACTACTTTACGTTAGGCTTCCACTTAGTGAATGTCTTATGATTTAATCAGCCCCTCAGTTGAGGTTTCCAATTCTTAAACAGATGTGACACATTTATAGTCCATGTTCTTCCACATCCAGCTGTGGCCAAAGTAAATTCTCATCTGCTTTGACCACAGGCTAACCCTCCCCCTCAATAAAAAAAAAAAAGCCTTGCATTTTAGTGTAAGCCTTTGGATCGGTAGGCAGAGCAGCTCTTGGTGAAGCTTTTGGTTCGTTACATAAGTTACTTCTACACTTGAGCCCTGCTCCAGTAGAACATGTAAAAGAAACATTAGAGGGGACAGAGTAGGGATTAGTTGGAGTAATTTTCCTTCTTGGGCAAATTGGAGGTTTCCTGCAGTTTAAGAGGTATGGAAGTACAACATCACTGTCCATGTACAGAAACCGAAGACCTGTCAAGCAAACATGCTACTGAGAAATTATCCAGCTTCTTCTTTGTGAGGTCAGTTAAGGGCAGCTCGGGCCATGTCCAATCTGGAATAACATGTTTTTTGGTTGAACAAAACTTGATCCAGTGCACCCTGGTTTGTTGTCAACCACACAAATTACAGTTCACTCAGATGTGTGAGTATTATAGTGGCTTCAGATGTTTGGTTGTGGGCAGCAGTGGAGGGGCAAGGGCAGATGTTCTGATCCAGCCATATTAAGATCCTCCCTTGGTGAGAAATCTCTTATAATCAGTTTGCTCTCAGACTGAATGTAGTTGGAACACTAATCCAGTCTGAATGAGGCCTGTGTAATTAAATCTAAAATATAGTGAGGCTCATTTAATTCATAGTAATATTTATTGATTGTCATAGATGAGCTGAGTTCTTTAATCCGTATCAGACCAATGTTTGACTTTGAACACCTTAAACAAGCTTTTACCTCAGTTAATCAAACCCAAATCCTTGTCACTTCCCATGAATCTAAGCAGATTTACTCATTTAAACACTTGAGATTATTATGGGAGCCTTATTAATATTACAAAAGAGCAATGAATGATTTAAAAAAAAAAAAAAAAAGTTTGGAGTTCAGTTACAGATTTGTGAGCTACAGCCAAAAATGTAAACATGCAGTTGGTGTAAATTAGTGAGAAACCTGAATGTCTGCAGCACATTATGCTTAAAATTCTAGCCTGGGGTGTTTGCATGAATGTGTGTCATGCACGAATGTGAATTATGTGTCTGTGTATGTGTACCATGTGACTCAAGCAAGATCTGTGCTTATGTGCAATTCCCAGGAAAGTGTGTATGACTCCTGGAAAAACATAATAAGCTTGATATGCTTTTTCTCTGGATTGGTCATGTTAAATTTGGCCTATAGGGCAATGACCTATATGGCTATATATGCAAACCTATATTTAACTAAAACTCTATCACTGCTTTTCACTTAATAACTTTTACTTGCACAATGGCAGTAAACATTCTGGGTTATTAAACTATTAGATTGTCATCCCATTTTATTTATTTTTTGCTGATAGTTGTAGTTGTCTTCAGTGTTTTCCAAAGCTCTATGGTGTCTTATATTTGAAGAAGTGGTAGAGGATAAAATATCCTGCAGGAATAAGGGAATTAAATTGATTTGGAGGAAGTTTCACAACGTCAACTCCAATTCCTTCTATTTTCTATAATCACAGGTGACTTAAGTTGTCAGCAGCCTTCATTTAGGAATATCATTAAACTTGTTTTCTTCTTAATCTGTATGAACTTGTAACAAGAGAACCCCTCAATATCCAAAGCACCTGTGCTGTTTGTCTTGAGAGACCGTGACCTCTCGACCCCAGGCTGACCCGCTACCTGCCCTCTGGCCTTGTGGGTAGTGTGGTTGATGGATGTTCTCACACTCACTGTGACAGGCTGCTTATCTCCAGTGGAGGGGAAGAGATGACAAATGGAGAAGAGGTGAAAAGTGTGAAAATGTTAGACAGAACAAGAGATGCTGTCAGTGCAGAATGGCTGATTTTGGTAAATTACCTAAAATGCAGGCAGAACTTTACTAGTTTAACTCAGGATTCTTAACTGATATTGGGTCTGTGGCTCTGCCTGATCATATTGTAATGTGTACTTGATGTTATGTGTTTGTGGGACAGTTTTCAGAAGACAAAGTCGTATGCATCCTTTTACTGTTCTTCCTCTTCTTGTTTTTCTGGATAATGCCCTTGGTCCATTTCAGCTAACTGCCAGAATTTAACTAATTAGTGAATTCGTAACCAGAGGTACTTTTGTTTTCCTGAATAATTTACATGACAATAGGTTCTCAGAGACTTTTTCAGAGGTGCTACAAAGTCACTTGGCGGGGAGGCTGTACTGTATTTTTAGAAAGATGACAATGTGAAAACAAATCCTCTCAGGAGGCGAGTGCTAAGCTGTGATGTTTCCAGGGACAGTGCTGGAAGTTTTGTTGTTGGTGAAGTTTCAGAATACAATAGCTGACTCCCTGTGGATGACTTCCCCGGATAGAAGACTAACTCAGCATGCAGGTGCTCCTCTCACTCCATTCAAAACTTATGTGTCTCCCTGGTTACTATTGTCCCTTTCTCAAAGCCTTCCGCTTTAACTTCCCCCCTCAGCACACACTGAAACGTATGTGAAAGCATTTAATACACATCCATAAGAGCATATCACACAGTGTATACACATGCATGTAAATACACATCCATCAGCAGAAACACAGCATATGCTGCCCTAACTTGAACAAGTACAGCTGTTGCATTGTTTAAAAAAGTGGGTACAAATACACACACACACACATCCTCCGACCAGTAATAATCCCCATTCACGGGCAGTGGGGTGTGAGAGTCTGACCGCCATGCATGCTGGGCTTGGGCAAAACCTGAACAGTCACAGCCAACTAATACACACATGATGTTCACTCCGTGTGTGTTTGCGTATTTACAGCACAGCCACACACTTCTACCATCATCACTAACTGCTTGCAAAGTGGAAATAATGTATATTTGTCTGTGTGTCATTGTGAAAAACACCCCCTGTTGTGACAATGATGCCATTAGTGTGTGCAGGTCTGCATTACTATACACCCCCTGATGTGGTTCTGTGTGTGAACTGAATGACCCACTGAGTGCATGTATTTATGGATTCAGGGCAAAAACAGTGTTAACTGCAATTTAGGCCACAGTTAAAATCTTTTGGCCTTCCCAGTGGGCTAAGAGTGTGTGTGTGTGTGTGTGTTTGTGTGTGTGTTTACAGTGGTTTGCTCATGATGTTCTGAGTGAGTGCAGTGGTTTTGGTTTTGTAATCAGCTTGTGTGTTGGCTGACTACACCAGGCTGTGGAAATGATAACCATCGGTAATGGCTGTTTCAGCTTCTGGCTATCTGCTGAGGCTTTGGTAGGATAACAGCCAGCACACAGTCCCTTCCTCTTCCACCAAAGTTGTTGTATATGAGTGTGCTTTAAGTCCTCATATGTAGAGCCCCCACAGTGGGGTCTGCATATGTGGTGGCAGACTGGAGACTCACCACCAGAGGGCGACATGTTAAATTTTTCAGCATTTTTTTTCCTCTTATGTTTTATCAGGTTTTAGTGGCTAATGCATCAGGTTACACCCTACCATCGTATTAGTCATAGGGTGCAGCACCTAATTTTTCTTTTCAAAACACCTAAATCATATGAAATGGGAGGAAAAATGATTTGACCATGATGTCTTATCCTCCTGAGACCCAGGAAAGGTTTTGGCTTTTTTTTTTTTTTTTTTTTACATTAAATAATTGCCTTGATTGGTAATGATAAGTAAAGCTATGAAAGTCATCCCCGATAGAGGACAAAAGTGCATTGCTGGATCTCAAGAGGATATAGTTGCATTAATTGCAGTTCAGATCACTTTACTCTTATTTAAACAATGTTAAATGTCCCCCCACACACACACACACACACACACCCCACACCATCACCACCACGAGGTATTGCACATATCTCATAGTCTCAAGTTTTTTTTTCTTGCTAAGGGTTGACTGTAACCTGAAAATCTGCAAACTGTAGCAGAAGCAGGACATTCATTGACAAGGTAGTCTTTGACAAATCATTACTAAAAAGGTGTGTATGTTTATTTGGCACTTATATTTTTATCTGCTTTCTGCTGCACTTGCATCTGTCAGGTATTACCTCTGTCCATCTGTGCGTCCCTCTGTGCTTCTGTGTTTTCACCTCCAATTAAATCAGTCAAAGCTTTAAAGGCTGTCGTTAGTTTGGGGAGACTTTTTGTGCATATTAAAGTGTTGTATTGCACATATCTTACACTGGATGTGTGCTCTCTGCATCACCAACCCTTACACTAGTGTTGATATTTTGTCTGCATGCAGCTTTTTTCCCCACATGATCCCGTGTCATTCGAGTTCACCAGCTGACAAACAACACGCCTAGTAAGTCTTTTTGAACTTCCACCCATTTGAGCACTGGAGGTGATGCTGTTAATTATCTACAGCCTGGTGTCCATCTGTGTTTCTTCTCCGTGTGCCTGTCGCAATCAGAGACGAGAACTGGAGGCTGGATAATCTGGGTTTACAGATTAGAACAGCAGAGGAAAGAAGGAGGTGTAGGATCTGAGAGGAGAGGCCATGTGGACGCCACTGGACAATATTCCTGGTGCTCTGTTGTAAATGGAAGGAGTAAGAGGAAGGAAGATGTTATTAGAAACTGGATGCTTATCTGGACATTGTTTTAGAAGCATTTTTGTGTGGTTATGCTCTTTGAATGATAGTTTGTTTTGTTTTTTTACACACAGCACTTTCTTGACTTTTTGGGACTCTTTAACAAAAATGTGTGGTGGATACTTTTGGGTAATTGCAAATAGCAGCATAGCTTTAGCATAGTTTTAACCGCTGACATTTGCAATAAGGGAATGGCTTTTGTTTTTTAAACCTCATTTTTGCATTTTTTGGACAACTGAAATATCTTGTGGACACTTTTTGAGGTCAGAATTGTTGTTTTCTGCAAGCTGCCAGATATCCAACTGATAATCATGGATGAATTTTAATAGCTTTATGCTGCAATAGTTGTGTGGAATATTTGTTCTGGAGTTAAATCTTGTAATCTAACACTGCACACAGCCTTCTTTTGTCAGGCAAATCAATGCAGGTCAATAGGATCCCCTGAGAGGAGGAGAGGAAGGACAAAAACAGTAGGAGGAGAGAGAGGAGGAGGCCGAGGGGGATTTGGTCCCCTGTGGGTTCAGAAACCTCCGAAACCTCCGTCCCATCTTCCCAGAAAGAGAGGGGGAGGCTTGTTCAGGGTTTGGGAGAAGGGGGGAGGTCTTCCACACACATCCCTCTGCATCCCACCACCTCAAGTGGAGGATCCATACAGAGAGAGAGAGAGAGGGTCTTGCAAGAGGAGTGATACATTGAAGTAGGAGGAGTTGGGGGGGCTTGTGTCCTTGATAGAGCAGGGTAGGGTGAGTTGGGGGGAGGTTAGGTCTTAGCCAGGGATGATCACATACGTGCACTGCCTCTCCTCAGAGCCGGTGGTCAGCTGCTGGCACAAAGCATGCTATGAGGACCCTCCTGGCAAGAATCGAACTCTGTGCTCTTTCCAGCCCACCAGCAAGATGGGGAACAGCCTCCAACACGAGGCCACCCCCAGTTCCAGGTCTGCTAGGCCAGAGGGCTGCCTACGCAAAAGACTGCTCTCAGTATCAAAGGTCCACCAGAAACGGGACTCTCTTTGGACACCAAAGCCAATGCTTGGACCCATTGCTAAAGGCTCACCTGGGAAAACACAGGCCTATGAGGATGGCAAAGGTACAGATAGAAGAGCAGAACAGATTGGTTACTGTAGATTTAGGTAATGGGGGTTAATTTAAAGACATTGATGTTGTTAAATGAATTGGTAAGTTTCATTGGATCTGTATTCTACAGATTGTGATAATTTGCCTGTATCTCTACTGTTTCGTTAAGAAAATCAAGACTTTTGAACTAAAAGGCACTGATTCTCTTTCACTTCAGGTCTGATTTACTGAGGTAGTGGCCTCTGTGAACTTCTTAAGACTAAGCAGACTTAACTTGACACCCCCTAACTGTTTTTTTTTTTTTTTTTACAGTAATGATTATTGTATTTGTCTTGGCTGGGAAACTGACGCCAGCTTCTAGATGTACTTAAGTACTTAGTAACTTATCTTAAGTCACCTGAAGTGATTGTGTGAAATAATTATACGGTGTATGTCAAAGTGCCAGAAAGTCACAACACATGTTGTGGCAAGCTTTTCCCAAGCTGGGCTTAGTCACCTCTCATTAGGTGATTTCCATCCCCCTGTAGTTAAATGATCAGTGCCGTCTGTCTTTCCGTGTGCAGCTCTGTGTATTTGTGTGTTTTGCTGTGCGTTGCGTGTATTGTTAATGCAGATTGTGGCTTTGTGACCTCCCAGACCTTTGACCTTTGATGTGGTTGAAGGGGTCCTCAGGCAGGATCTGAATGAGCCATAGAGAAAGACTAAAAATGGGCAAGCATATATTCAATACTCTAATATATTACTTTAACAACTCTGTAGTCGGGAAAATAGTGCTGAATTTTCTGGTAATTATTTTCACATTTAAAAGTGAAATTGGGCCACGGTGCAGAGATTTATCAGCACACTTGCAAGTGTGTGTGTTCATACAGAGTATAAACTTTTTAATTTGTCTCTATCAGTGTGCACGCTTGCATGCTTCATCCTCATTTGGGACAGTAGAAAAGTATAAGTGAGGATGCTCCCCTGGGTGGCCACCCTTGGGAACAAGACACAATAGCAAACAGCTGGAAGTGATGGGCCAGGCCTGCAGGGAAGTGAAACAGAAGTGACAGTATGGGGGTGATGGGGTTGACGCTGCTGGGGTTAACAGAGGTGACCCACTTTCACCTCTGCTACTACATAAAGGAGCCATCAGAGATGTAAGAGCAGAGTGTTGTGGTGTTTGAATAGTTGAAAGGAATGCATGCAGTCTCTGTTTTCCTGTTGAGTATTTGATATAAAAGGAGGCAGTGTAACTTTTTTAACTTTTCTTTCATGTTCTCCTAATTAGAGTTTTTGCCTAACCATCCACTTTCTTATTAACTAATGTATTTCTTCATGAATGCTTATCAAAATATCAGTCCTTAATGTCTGTGTGTTCAGTGTAACCACACACCGCCAGACGAGCATGGCCGATCCTCATGCCTGCTTTGGCTAACGCGTCATGACAGCTCAAGATGTCGCTGCCATGGTACAGTATTGTCTGGGCTCTGTAGCTTGAATGAACCTCCCCGTCAGTCTATTTTCATGCTCTGCTGAACAGGCAACCCTGGCACACAAATTTAGAGTTTTGCTAATTTGTCTTTTGTTTGCATTTGTCTCCATCTTCCTACATGCTTGCTGTTTCTTTCTGTTTTGTTTGGTTTGTCTTGTTGTTTTACCCAACGGTTTCTTTGTGTTTCCTCCGATCCTTCTATTTATTTTGTATCTGTTTAGAGAAGGAGCAGGTGTTTTCAGCATCCCCCATACTCCCTCAGTGGAAAGGCAGGTTCAAGCTATTGACCAATCAGTGCCAACAGCTCCCGAGAGGGAAAGAGCACCTGAGGGAGGCCAGGCTTGTAGAGTAACTAGATAAGGCCAAAGGAAATGGAATGGCTGCATTTATGAGGGAAGCATGGCTGAAAACCATTTAGGGTAATATAAACGTGGGAGGGGTTGTTTTAGGCTTAAGTTCTTTGTTGTATTTTCTCCTTTTCTGCACTTCATTCATACAAACAAAACTGGTTTTCCAGTCAATTCAGGAAGACACAAACCTGTTTTTCTTTCTAGATAAATAGATTTAAGATGTACTGTAGTCAGCTGTCTGGGCCTGAGTTGCTGGTTTCTGGGTAGGAGCTTATCACTTATTAATGGTAGAGGAAATTGCCTCTTTTTTTCACTTTACTATGAAGTGGAAACACAGTTGCTGATGTTTCTCCTCTCCTCATGCCTTCAACTCTTCTAGTGAAGTGGACTAGTGTATTAATGTATAGTAAAAGTGACGAAGCGGATGATGAATTGGAGTCCTTGTGTTTTTGAGAGAAAAGGCATCCGTTAAAAGCACCGTGATTAGGATTGTCTCTGACATGGGAATTTGAGGTAAGGTGAAAAATCAGAAGAAACACAATGCAGTTCATTAGTTGGCAGTTTGTGGTTTTTATCTGCACGTACACACAGCCTGCTAAAGATTAGTAAAGACAAGTATGAAACCCCCAGTAGCAGGCTGGAGGATTGGGGAACAATGGAATAGGGAGCATGACACATTGCCTAATGAGATGAAGCAAGCACAGGGATTTCACACACACACATACACACTCACACACTTTTGGGAACTGGGGGTCAGGGGTTGCTTAGGGTCATTCAACTGTAAAATGGGTTAAGGCTCTGTTTTCCTTCAAAGCAACTATGTCTACCTCAATCTCTGTCCCTCTGCCCTTCTGAACCGGTTTTAATGAAGGCTGCTCTCTGTTTACATATTTGTAGTGAATGAACTTGTGGTCATTTTTTGTTTACCCCACATAAAATCAGTCTGTATGTGGGCTGCATCCTTCCTGCCCACATCAATGCAGAAAATCATTTGGAGGGGTGATATCGGAGGTGAAGTGTAATCGGTGGGTAATAGCTAGCTGTGTATCTAACAGACGGAGACCTCTCAGCTTGTTAAGGCCCTAATAGGTAATGGCTGACTGCTGATTGGCTAAACAGGTGCTCCTCCATCATGTGTGACCAAAGGCTAATGAAGTCATCGCTGATGAATACTGGGCGCTAATCGAGTTGTGTGGAGTTCTGTCTGGGTGTCATTTATCCAGAGATCCCTGGTGTTTTAGTCTGCTGCTCAGTGGCCACTGACTGTGCAGCAAACCTTTGTTTATTCAGATTTTTCTTAAGTTTTACTTCACAACATCGTCACATTACAGTACAATATGTATCCACCCAAATGTAAGGGCTTCAACAGACCACTTGCATCTGTTGTTTTGATATCTAATGGTCATGCAAAATCTGCAACCAGTCTGTGTGCTGTTTGCGTGACATACTGCTGTCATAGAAAACTTGTTCAGATTAATAGAGTGTATCTGGGCTCAGCTGGCTTTTCATTTGGGGAGCTGGAAGTGATTGAGGATAAGAGTGAAGAGGAATAAGTCAGAGAGCTGCATGTATGTCAGAAGGGATCAGGTGTCAGGGAGAGATTTAAGCCCCATATGTGTACAATTGAGTTTTACTTAATGGCTTGATTATCACATCAGGACAGAACTGCCAGATAATCTCTGAAATCTACAGAGACATTTATCTTTCCATTGAGTTTAAATGTCAGAGGGAGATGGAGATGGAGCTGTCTCGCTTAGTTTCACCCAGATTAAAAATGTTCATTGGTGCTTTATTCAGAGTGATTTTTCTATCTGTATGTACAGGTATGGAAATGATCTAATTGTTTTGGTTTCTTCTCTTTTTATTTGTTTATTTTTTTAATTTCACATTTATTTATGCATACTGAGCAGCAATGTACAGTGCTGAGTTTGTTGTTCTACCTTTGACAAAGGGAGCCTCCTGCAGGTGGAGTCCATTTACTACGCTGTATGGCAACAGATTGAACAAGATAAATGGTTCTGGATGATATAATATGTCCAGACCTTACACTCATGGATCTGAGGGACCTGCTTTACTCTGTTCTCTCCTTACCTTTATGGCTCTTCTCAGGTTTCAGAGGGTGTAGTTCACATAGTTAGGTTATTGGTGACACATTTTGCAGACACCTGAGAAGCGGCACATAAATGAGAAATAAGAACAGGTCTTCATCCATGGGAGGGCTGCGTGTTACACTCATTAAACTCAAAAAGTTCATGTTTACATGCTCATGAATAAAAACAGAGGTTTCTTTATCCACTGTTTTCATAACAGATGCATAGATCCAGACAAGCTTAGAAGCCTTTGTACTGGAAACAGAATTACAAGTAATGCAAGTTTGTATTAGCACTCTCATTTGGCCAATGTATTTTGAAAACAAATGCAATTACAAGACTTAACCGTGGTTTTCTCCAGCCACATAGTGTACCCTCTGATTCAACAGTGATGTTGTTGTTTGTAAGACAATCTAACTGAAAAATCTAATTGCGGTGTAGAGCTGGATCAGTGTGTCTAAGCGCTCTGTGGCTGTGCTGACCCTAGTCACAGCTCATTTCTTTAATGAGGGCTGCTTTAGTAGATTTTTTTCCACCTCATGCTGGTTTGAGTCTGGTCCTCTGAGGTTTCTGCCCCCATTTACCCTACTGCCCAGTTTGCTCTCTCTGTACAAGACTACTTTGGCTGACATTAAATATGTGTCCTATGGAAAGCAAGCTATTTTCATCACAGAGGTAGTGCTAGTGATATTTGATATATGTGAATGCCTGTACTATTTGTGTTGTTCTGAGATTTTACAGAATGCAGATGGAAATAAACGAATTGCTGTGGTATTCATTAGAGAAAAGAGGTAAGAACATTTACAATAAAAGAATAATCAGATTTCTGTGGTCAGAGAACTGTACCCCACTGTCTACACAAGCTCATCCTCTATTCTTCAGACTCTTTCATCTGCACCAGACCCCTCTGTTCTCCATCATGTTCCCCTGTTCCAGTCTCCTCAGCCCCGGACCTCTTTATGTCCAAATCAGCTGGAGGTTCCATTAAGCCTCAGAAAGGAAATCCAAGCCTCTGAAAAGCTCATGTCCCCCCATAGAGACTGATTATGAAAGGAGAGAAAGAAGGGAGGGAGAAAAGTGAAAGTGATTTTAAGAGGCTCTTTAAATCTGTCTCATTAATGAGTTGTCCTCACCATGGCAACGTCTCTTTTGGAGGGTGTGCACTCCACATGCAGAGATGGATTAGGGGTAAAGACAAAAAAGGCGGAAAAATGTAGAAAAGGGAAAGCTGCAGACATTTTCTCTGCTTGTAAAACCACAGGGGAACGTGCCCTGATGACAGTTTTACTCTAATTTTTGTTTGTTCATACCGAAGCTAAATGCCGTGACTGCTTTTAACCATGGTGACATTGAAAAACCAATTACATTAGTTTCAGTTGTTGCTCCTTTTTCCCACAAGGGGGCATCATAATACAGACAAGTACACTGACTCACTCCCTTGTGGAAAGTGCAGTGTTTTCTAGTCCACTTTTATATTCTATCTCAAAGTAGACTATCAATGAATTCTCAGTTTTAACAGATGCATTGATTACTGATCAGTACACACAAATGTATTTGTGTATGAGACTAAATTAATTGATTGGATTTTGGTAACTATTAAATGAAATTAGCATTGAATTAATTGCTCACCAGACACATTGAGATGCTTATCGGCCCAAAAAGAGACACACGGGGTGTCAGAGGGAATTTAATTTGGAATAATGATGGTCTTAAATTTTGGGGATATTTGATCAGGGAGTTAGTTTTGCTTCCCCAGGGGCCCATTAGGAGGGCACACTCCCCACATACGAGAGGCCTGCTCTCTGTATTAATGCTTCCATCTTCTCATTATTGCTCAGATGGGACAGAAGGGGGAGTGACGGAGCGATCGACAGGCAGGAGGAGGGGGAGGTTAAAGGGGGCAGGAGGAGAGAGGGAAGGAGGGGTTAAGTGGATTTGGGGTCCTGCTTTTTTCCTAGACAGGGTCTCCATATGAGATTATCAATGAAGCCAGTCTTACCATATGCATGTGCGCACACATACACACTCCACAGAATGCATATCCCTGCTGATAAGTCAGATGGCACTGCTGATCACATAGTGGTGTGTGTGGGTGTGCATTCAGTCCATACGAGTGTGTGTGTGTGTGTGTGTGTGTCACAGATGATACTGATCCACATCATCCTGCACTAAGCCTGTTCTGAGACATATTTAAACCTCTCTGATTACAGTCATGGGTGCATAACAACAACTTTTACGCACAAGAGTAAGAGTCTTAAGCCATAGTGGCTGAGGTTGTACTTAGTCCTGGCAATTCTTTGACCAGTAAAAAGCTGGAATAATATTTCCCCATTAACCTCTTTAGCCTGGAGATATGCAAGTGTTAAGAAGCTGGTACTGCTCTCACACAGTAATAATGTAAAATATGTTCACTAAGGAAGGTGAAAAGTTGGCCCTCAAATCATCTTGAGTTCTCAAGGATGTATAGGGTTTCTTCGTAGCATGGAAAAGTAAGGACTTTGATTTGTATTAATTTTTAGATCTGGATTTGGAAAATATATTTTCCAGACTACTATTCTCTTTTTGGAAAATCTGCAGTTTGTAAAATAAATTCATGAAATCAATTGGAGCAAGCACCCAATGCAGTCAAAAATGTTTATGACTGTATGAGAATCTGGGCCAAAGCAAGATTTAAAGTACGGCATGCGACGAACGTATACTCCTACGCAGCGCTGACTATGCCTGGAACACTGTCCAGCTTGTAAATGCAAGTTTTCTGAGGATTCGGTTGACGGCCCTGAACATACGACAGAGCTGAATCCAAAAGGGAGAAGAAAATTAGATGCAAAGGTTTTGTGAAGTCATTTGGGATCTCCAACATGGGGGAGGCAGCAAATGGAAGCCAAATGGAAGGCAGAACGTCTACACCCAGAGTAACAACGTTTTTGGCCCATATGTTACTATGCATGCTAACAGATGAATATTAAAACCCTTTAATGCATGATAAATGCTGAAAAACTATTCAAAAGCAATATAAAGTCTTACTAACATCTCAACAAATGCAACACTGAAATGTAAATTGGATCAATGTGATGGGCAAGTTGAGCCCATCCAAAACCAGTCATGCAGTGTAATGATATTGGTAATACTGGTAATCAATTCCAGGCCGCCACCAGAACTCACATCCGACTTCAAATAATCTAACCCCCTGATTGCACCATCGCCCCAGGTCTGATTGTCTTGTCCACTTCCTGAACTTGTGGTCATTGGTCAGAGGTTGTATAATGTGAGTGCTGATTGGATGGTTTGGTGTGGCGACTACCTCCTCCCCTCCCCAAATGACCTACTGTTGTTGCTGATGAGAACTGAGGTGCAATGTGGGAAGTGGGTCAAATACTATATATATTTTTTTTTAATTTTCCCCAGTGAGCTGTAAATAAACACACACATGGAATCTCTAGGTTGCTAATACACACACAAACAGTACATTGGTGCACAAACAGCGCTCTGTCTGAGTTGCAGGCTAGCCCCAGGTGGCTTGTTGCTTTGTGCCCTTGAGCTACTGGAGGCACTTAACCTAAATTAACTCAGTCTGTCTGTCTGTGTGCCTCTGTGTCCAAATCGGACAAGACCCTCTCGTCAGCAGCATGAGATGAACATGAGGGTCATGGTAGTAGCAGAAGCGACCACTGTAAAGCTAAGCTCACATGCACGGCTGCAGAAGGGAATATATATGTCTTCTCTGCTTTCTAGGACCAGTTTTCTCAAGATGTTGTATTTTGTAGGTGATTTGGCTTTAAACGTGTTAGCTAAAAGCCTTCAGTGCTACACGTGCAATGAAATGTTGATGCCAATGGATCCTCTAGTTGTCGCAAATAAATTTAATATTCCAGCTGCTACCTGCACAATGCTGTCATTTACTAGACTGGACATTATTCACTTCACACATTTAATCAAGCTAGTAGTGAGGTTTATACGCGGCATACTGAAACTGTGTGTATTGCTAACACACAGTGGACCTCTACTTAAATGCTCCACAGAGTATTGTATCTGAGAGTTCGTGTCAGATTTATGGCATTTTGTGTGTAAAGTTAATTATAAAATTGCATTAATAACACACATAGGCCCTTAGGAGAGAAGAGCAGACAGTGCTGTGTTGAAATGTAGGTCAGGAAGCCAGCGTGGCAGTCAACATAAGGTTGTATGTTCAGACATGCTATTGTGATGGCATGTGCACATACGAGCAATTTATTGTCATTAGACTATATGCATGTGTGCATTTATTGTGTTATAACCTACATGTGCAGGAGTCTGTGAATTGCAAAAAGACAAAAAGGTACAGGAATGCATCAAGGCCTTTATTTGTACCCCATGGTAACTAAGTTGTCTGTTGTCTAAAAGCAGTAGATTAGAAACAGCTGCAGGCGCCCATTGACACTTGGATCCACAATGATGTCAAGCTGCTTTCAGCCATTTCAATACAGTGAAATGTGTTATCAGAACACCTAGGATAGACATAAAGTGTAACTGCACACACACAAACATACTTAGATCATGTGGTTATTGATGGAGCAGGTCCTCAGAGGTTCCACAAGAGAGTGAGAAGCACCAGGAGTCGATATGAGTGGAGACAGTATGGCTGGATGGTAATGGCCCCTAATGCAGTCTGAGGTCGGTCTCTATGTTCCGATACTACTTTCTGAATGAAGGTGTCCACTGGGAAGACTTTTTTTTTTTTTGAAAGCATGTCAAACATGTTACACACATGCTGCCAGAAGACTGAGTTGAATTATTGAATAGACAGAAAAGTGCTGAATTGGTAGGAATAGCTATTCTTTTTTGACAAGATTGTCAAGAGTTATTATGGCCCTGCTTGCTGACTAGCCACATATAACGGCACGATCGTATAGTGTCACGTATGCAGAGGCATTGCTGGCTGTGCAATATGATGACAGGACGGGCCAAAAAAATAAATAAGTCCCACAGTATTTCTTCAAACCACCTATAGTTTTGATTAACAGTGCCATGGCATCATTTCAGTACGCTTATGCACTGTTACACTGCATTTACTGTATTTCCATTATTTTTTGGACACATAGCGTTGCTTACCAAGACCTGACCCACTGAAGCAACCCCAGATCATAACCATGCCTACAGCCCTACAGGCTTATACTATAGGCACTAGGCATGATGGGTAATCACTTCATCCACCTCTCTTCTCAGCCTGATGTGTCCATTGCCCATTGCTTTCCATTGAAACACAATTCAATCTTTATGCTCGCTACAGACTGACTGTTGTTTAAGAAATGAGAAGCCACTTGCTGCATCAGTTAGGGTTAAAAAACTAAATAAATGATGATTTATGTTCTTTCATATGGTACTACTGGCACAAAACAGGGTAATATTAAGCAGTTGTATGTATAGCAGTTCCAAATATTTTGTGATCAATGTCATTTTCAGATCAATTACTATGTCATTATATAAATATTGTCGCAATGATATAAAATTGAACACAGTGATGTAAGATTCTGGCTACGTTACCCACTATATGGCCACTTTATTCAGCCATCTTGGCCTTATGAACTTGATGTTGTCCTGCCAACCTACAAACTTTTGCAGCTTCCAGTGTCCAACGTATTGTCCTCTCAACAGTCGTGTGGGGTTAGATAGCATTAGATTTAAAACGCCGTTGCCAGGGGGGAAACGGACGGTTAGCTACAAATCTATCTTGACAGCAACGTAAAACCTCTTAAGTTAGCAACAAAACTGCCACCCTTTCTGAAGGCACCAAAAGCTCAGGCGTACAAATCACCCCACCCATAAAATAACACCCTTTAAACTCCCTGCTCAACAGGCGTGTTCATGTAAATGTGACCCGTCTTTTATTGCACGGAAGCTAACACAAGGCTATGAAAATTTACCCATTGAAAAGAACGTAAAGGAATGACTTCTTTAACTGCTAAATACCTTAAATGTTTGCATGCCTCCCTGTCACCTTTGACTCCTGTGTTTTGGTCTTGCTCTTGGTTAGATACCAGGTTATATTTTTTTTTCCTTCATGTTGGGTCTTGCTTTGTCACCACACTGGGGTACAAAGATAACATGCACCACAGTATGCTTCAGACTAGACTCTTGACTGGTCTGTCCACTTGCTGAAACAGACAGATGTGTATCCTCTATCTGCTCTTTCTGTGTTACTTGCTCTTTTATCCTGGCTTAAATTTCAAAGGGCCTCTATAGGGAGCGCTGGGGTCAGACGCCAGGGGAGAGAAAATTAGGCATGACGGCCATGCTTGCTGGGCTTTTGTGTATGTTTGAGTGTTTGTCTTTTTGGGTATAATATCTATTTTTTCTACCTATGGATGTTTTGCATTCACACCCCATATATCTCTCCGTTTCCCCTACCGCTCACCCCTGACTTTTCTTTCAGCTGTCTTTATCTCATCTCAGCCGCTTCTTTTGTCCCCGTAAATGCTATCCTGTCTCACATCACTACTCAGCAAAAAGCCTCTGCTTCTGTCACATCAAAGAATCTTTCAGTACTTCTGGGCAAACTTTGCCTCCCGCCTCTTTCTTCTGGTTGTTTTTAATGTCTTTGTGAAGTTTTGCTTTTGATATCATCATTTTTCCCAAGCCCACATTTGTATTGTGCTTCCTTCTTTCAAAGTAATTTACATGCTGTGTGTGAACAGTTGCATGATGTTTGAAGAGAAAACACCAATGTAAATGTGTTACCACATCAAGCTTATACACATGCATTATGCTGGAGCATTAAGTCACATATAAAAACACAAAGAACAGGGTCTGAATATGTTAGTGCTGGTGTGTGCAGGGCGTAGTTTGCAGGGTGCCACCCAGACTTAGAGGGTTTTCTCATGGATCACAAAGGAGGAGCAGCCTATAGAGGGAGGCCCCTTCGCTTTTCACTGAAATGAATACACCAGCAAACACACACATACACAAAATACAGAGATTTGTAATTCACATAAAATCACCCATCTTCACACTGGAAGTAGCTGGTTAAATATTTTGCACAAAGTGTTGGAAATTTAAAGCACAACTGTCTCCATGATTCAGCCCTTTTAGTCTGACATCTTGAGTCGACCATATTCTGCTTGTAATCATGCAAATACACCATTGATGGGTCCCCTTCAGAACCACTCAAAACAATAGTTTTGGGGCCTCTGACTTACTGATGCTGAGTTGTCTGTCTGTGCAGATGATTGATGAGTGAATGGATCGCTGAGTGGAGGGTTGTGTGTTGTATCAGTTTTTTTTTTTCTTTTAATATGTGTATGTGCACACAGCAATGGAGGGCACTTGTTAGATGCTAGTATTGCTTTTGTGGATGTATTGTGTGTGTGTGTGTGTGTGTGTGTGTGTGTGTGTGTGTGTGTGATGGAATCCCAGCTGCTTCAATGGAGTAGGTCATATGGAAAGACCAGAAGATGGGTGGGGGAAGGAAGGAGTTACCCAGTAACCTCTGTCTGCTGAACAGACATAACACAACACACAGAGAGAGAAGGAGACAGGCTAGAGTAGAGACAGACAGGGCTTAGAGCCAGAGTTTGGTGTCAGACAAAGGTCATCGAGAAAGTGCGGGAGATGATTGGAGTGAATGTGTGTGTGCGAGAATGCTGTTAAGATCATTAGTTCCAGAAAAAACAGTTATTTCGGCGTGTTTACTCAGCCTCGCCTCTCTATCACCTCCTGTTTACGGTGTGTTTATGTTTCAGAGAGAATTAGTGTTTATTCAGGAGTGAGCTTGAAGTTTAACTTTGCTTAACTGCCTTTTTATGAGTCCTCCAGTGAGTTGTGTTATCCGTGTTTCCCTTTTCTGACCTGTCTTTATGGCTTAGTAACATTGAAATGCCATATTATTACCATAGCACCGTCATTAAATCTTTCTGCTGGGTTTAGTTAAAGGATAGCAACCAGTGTTTTTTTTTTTTTTTTTTTACCAATAACCTCTGATGCTGTGGTAAAGTTGTGGAACACTACAGCTACAGTTTTTTGTTTTTTTTTAAAGAAATATCTGTATAATCCTCACACTATACGCTCTCCTCTCTCCCTTCTGTCTTGGTTAATAGATTATTCATGTCTTGCTCTACATCTCAGAAGACTAAAGCGATCAGATTCCCATTGACCCCTGATGCTGTGCTTTCATTCACAGAGATGTAAGGATGAAAGAACGGGGGAAGGGATGAGAGAGCGGGGATGTTGCTCTGCATGCTATAAATTATAGATTTTCATTCACAGAAAAAAGAAGCCGGAGAGATGAGAGGAATTTTGCTTTGTGAACAAACAAACGTTATATTAAGATTCAGGTTGTCACTAAATTTTGGTGTTTTTGTTTGCTTATCAAAGTAAGTAATAGTGTGAAAACATCACAAAATTTAAAAAGATGTATAAAAACTTTATTTTCCAGAGATATAGTAACAATGAACGTGAGCACAACAGTAATAGTTACTGGTGGTATGAAATCATTTGTTTTTTTTTTGTTATTTAATGACTGACCTATTCTTTGTTATGGACTGCATACTGATTAGCCAAGTCATGTAAAATTGGGGTGGGACGATATAAACCCTGCTTCTTCCTACTCCTTTTCAGACTTAAAGTATTGTTAAAGAGCCACAATGAAATTGCTATACATTTGTGTGATATTTTTTTTTTTTTTTTTTGATTTATTGCCGTATGTTTTTAATTGGCCTTTTAAATCTGGAATTTCTTTTGCCTACTTATGTCCAAAATAATGTCTAGCTATATCTATAAGTAAGACCATGATGACAGTCTTACACCCTGACTTTAAGATACCTGCATTAAAAAGGTATTAAATTAGTATTTGTTCCTTATTTTAGTCCTGCTTTAACAGCTTCTTCAACATTGTTGCCTGCACACACAATCACAAAGTTTTTATGTGTGCTCACGTGTGAGAGGGAAAAAAAACTTGGCCCATTTTCAGCTTCGCATGTTTTTCTGCTAATCTCAGCCTCACAGGTTTTCTACAAGGGGAGGGTGTGCAAGGTCAGAGCCTGAAAAGAAAGCAAGGAGGGAGGGGAGAGGGTCTAGGTAAAAAAAAAATCAATACAGGCTAGATTACATTAGCAGGAATGAAAGCTTAACAGTCTACAAGCCAGGGGAGGAGTTAAAAAATAAATTGTGGATGAGGAGATGTAGAGGGATGAAAGAATGGTGAGAGGGGATTTTGACATTAGAGGTTAAGGTATAGGTGAGGGGTTTAGAGGGTCAGCTTAGTTCTCTCTTAAGTCCAATTAGAGAAATAAAAGCTGAGACCTGTCAGGAAAAAAGAGATGTATGTGGGTACAGACACTAGATAGAAGACACTAGAACAGGGGTGTCAAACATACGGCCCGTGGATCAAAATCGGCCCACTACAGGTTCAAATTGAGCCCACGAGATGAATTTGCCAAGTGCAAAAATTACTCTGAAGATGTTAAGGGCATCAACGGTTAAGGGCGTCAAACTCATTTTAGTTCAAGGGTCGCACACAGACCAATTTAATCTCAAGAGGTTCAGACCTGTCAAATAGTATAATAACTTAAGAACAATTCCAAATTCCAAAAAAATTTACAATTTTATGCCTATTAGTAAATGTTTTGTGTATTTATAGATCCAATGTCATCTGTAAGTTGTAATGTACATGTGTAAATGATAAGTTGAGACATAATATTGTTAAAACTGCACTTATTTCTCTTTAAAAATTTCAGGTTCAGGTTATTCACTTTTTTTTTTGCACTAGACAGAGACTAGATAATAAAAGCACCATCATCCCTTTGAAGATGGAGGAATTGATTAAATGATAGAACTAGGGCTCAGCAGTCTGGGATAAAGGAATCAAAATTAGTGTGTGTTTTTTGGAAGGGTTGTGCAGCTCCAACAGCCTCTATCAAATGAGGTGTGAAAACGGGACAAAAAACAGCAGGAGGAAGAGCTCTATATCTGCCCTTTGTTATCACTCTTTCTGTTTCGCCCTCGTGTCTTAATTGCAACATCTCGTGCAATAAGACCTGTTAATAATTCACAGTAACTCCATGTCTCCCCTTTTCTCTCTCCTACAATTACTACTTACTCACGTGAATGGTTGTTTTACAAGAGGAGGTAACAGCCGAGTCGCCACGAGGCCTAACATTAATGAACATGAACAGATAGATTGAGGTTGAACGCTAATGATTTCTTGATATTGTCACAATTTCTCAGCAGTCACCACAAACATAACTGGCGCATACTTAACTCCCTTAAATGTTTGCTAATATGCATTTTGAGGGACTAAAGGAAATAAAAACCAAATGTTGCCTCAGTTAAGGTAATAAAGACGTATGAATTGCACAGACAAGAGCTTATAAAATTGCTCTGTAATAACCGTCATGTTAATCTCTTTTATTTGTCACACCAGATAAGCTTTTGCCTGAGGTTCAAGCTTCATCCTCTAGGCCTGTACGCTGCTTCCCCAAGCTGCCCAGAGTATGAACAGATGAAACATTGATATTGTTTAGGCTGGGGTATAGTGGGGGCTTCCATTTTTCTTTCAAAGTGAATGAGCGGAAGGATGTATGGACGTATGGCTGAATGGACAGAGAGCCTTAATCCCGGAGCTGTCCTAGATTTGCAGCCTTCCTCCAGCGGATAGAGCTGTTGGTCTGTCTGTCACTGTGTGTGTTGTCACTGTCATGAGAACAATAGGCTCTTTAATGACTGATGCTGTTCGGGCTCGCGTCTGAATACATTATCCTAATACTGTACGCGTGCCAAACAGTACAACACAAGCCTCAGTTCGACACCTGGGCTTTGGTTTAAGCCTTTCATACAAACATAATGTGATTAAAAACACTGTTGATCTGAAAGAGTTCAGAATCATACATTTATTTTCACATAGAAACTGTCACTTAATATTGCTATTTAAAGTACTCTAAGTGTACAAGAAAAATATATAAAGAGAAATGTCTATCAGCATTTCCTTTAGACAAGAGCAGGCCTTTATGATGCATATTTTGTCTGACCAATACTTGTAAAGTTGTTGGATTTTCTTAAAGTTTCTAGATTCAGAACTTGCTGGTTGTTTCGGCACTAGTGCGCAACGCTGCTCTACGTTCATGTGTACCTCTAAGCTTTCCAAGAAGTGCTGATTTATCATTGTAAATGTATTTTTACACATTTATCACTAATTAACGTTCAGTGATCACCTACAAGTCTTCTAAACCATACCTTTCCGTAAACGGACACCTCAGGTGTAAATGACAGCAACTGTAGGATTTCATTATCATTCATATTTATATTTAGCCTCATAGCATAATTGCGTTAGTCATATTTTCGGCCAAATGGTGATATCTGCGTAACTTTATTAATGCTGCTGTTTAATTTTGCATCATTGGCTATAATCTGAAAAAAAAAAAAAAAAAAGACTAGCAGTTATGCCATGAGGCGTATGTTTTGTTAGTCACCAGGTGTACCAAAAAATGCTGCACCAATTTTCATAAAAGTTGGTGGGAAGACCCATTAAATTTTGAGGAAGATTCTACATTTTATTCCACTTTAAGTATTAGCCAAGATGCACATGCTCTAACAAGTTTATTACTTGTTATTTCATAATTGGATAAATTCCTGAGCAGGAAGATGCATCATGGCAGATTTTTTTATTTTTTTGCCTGATTCAAGATTTTGTTGCTTAATTTAAGTTCTTATATCTCATTGAAAAGTTACTCTTTAGGTGATTATGTCTTATTTTAAGTGTGATGAGATATTTTGACTAGAAATGAGAAAAATACACTTGGTAAGATTTTGATTTTTGCAGTGTGATCATTTATTTACCTTGATTCAACTAGGAAATCCCATTGATATTAGAAATCTCTTTTGCATATACCTGCAACCAAAGATTATTTTCCTTTTTGATTAATTTTCTAATAATTTTCTCAATTAAATGAGCAGTTGGGCGGTTAAAAGTGTCAATCAGTGTTCTCAAAAGCTCAACATGATGTCCTTAAGTATCGTGTTTGGTTCATAATCCAAAACCATCCATTAATGAGTCACTTAGTACTGTACAGTTTCTCAAATAATCGCTGAAGGTCTGCTTTTCTTAGACGTGAAAACCCGTTTGCCATATGAATAGGTATATTTCTATATTTGAACAAAGCAGACAATATATTTGAATCAACATTGTTATATACTGAGACCAATCGCAACTGTTGTGTGCACACCCATACAACACTTCAGAGATGAACCGAAAGGTTCAGATGAGCAAGGTCTAGGGGGGAGGAAGGGAGGGGAGGACCTTTTTAACCACAAATTCAAGGATCATTTGCACTCCCATTCAAGCTCTTGTTGCAACCCCCTCCCTCCCTCCCCACTCCAACCATTTGGGCTGAAAAGAAATACGGGTGCAGAGGGAGGGGCACTACCACCCTTGTGTGTGTGTGTGCGCGTTTCCATTGCTTGTGCATGTGTTTGAATGGGGGGGTGCATTAGTGTGTGTGATAGATTGTGAGCAGATTGGACAATAGGATGTTTGTATGGGATCTATATTCATGTGGCACAGATTCAGTGACCATGTATAAACACAACAAGCTGGGGAAGATGATGATGATGAAGGAAAAAGACATTTTATTTTCTCACTGACACTTTAGATGCTTGAAAATGTGGAATAAATCTCTATAAGCCCCTATGGTAATGAATTACTAATGGGCTTTACAGAGAGTAAAGGAGTACAAATAGAGATGAAAAGAGGTGAATGTTAAATATGAAGTGCATCAGCGTAATGTGTGTAATCTTCCTGCTTGCACATTTTGAGTACAGGTGGGAGCAGCATCCCTATGACAATACTTTGTAAAAAAAAAAAAAAATTAAAAAAAAATCTCAAGGATATACAAGGTTTAAGGGGTTGCTAAAAGTTTAATTAGATGCGTAAATATTCCCTAGATGAGTGTGCCCTAGCTGCGAATAAGCCAACGCAGTTATTTACTTTTTCAAGAGCGGCAGTGAGTTGAAAATAAGGAGAATGAAAACTGAAAGAGGTAAGCACATAGCGGAGAAAAAAAGTCAGTGTGAGAGCAGAAAGAACAGGGGAGTGAAACGAATATCGACAGCAAGGCAGCAGAATCGTATGTTCATTCTAATAAAAGATGTTTAACTTTGAGCTATATGCCGAGTCCCGCAGAGCAAAGAAGAAAGAGAGTGTAGAGAGAGAGAGCGACTAAGACAGCGAGGGAGAAAGAGTGATGATGAGAAATAAAGGGAGAGGCAGCCAGAACTCCTTGGTAACCAAAGCACAGAGGAACAGAGGGGCCGGTCCCTCCGCCCCTCCTGCTGTGTGTATGTGTGTGTGTCTCCGAGGACTGGACCGCCTGAGGGAGGAGTGGTGGTGGAGAAGGGGAGTGGACCGTGAGTGTGTGTTTAGACAGCGAGATACGGGTAGAAGCGCATTGTCGGCGTAGTAGCCGCTCACACGCTCGGACTTGGTGGTGTAGTGAGAATGTGAGCCGACACCAGCGCTCCTTGGTCCCGGCTTCTCTCTCTCATCCCCTGGCTTTGTTGGGTTCATTACAGCCTCCCCAGGATACTTTTTTTTTTTTATACATAGGAGAGACATACGCTCCACTGGAATAATGGTGTTCATTGGGACCTCGTTAAAATCTGTCATTAAATACTTCAAGAGGAAGGGTAAGACGTGTTCATTCTTGTTCTGTCGTGAACATTATTTTATCTAATGACTGCTTTGGACTTGTTTTCAATATTAAAATGAAAGGAAGTGAACTGCAGGTGTTTAAAGAAATTGTTCAGTCATGTTTTGCTTCATTCTGACTGAAATCGACCAGTGTGTGAGTATTTATCAGCTGTGCGTTATGTATGTTAAGGTTGGTGTCAAAAGTAAATGATTTGCATGTAATTTCATCACAACGACTCCCGTTTCCTGCGGGGAGTTCCACCTCCGCTGCTCAGTCAGTCACTTCTTCCTCTGCTGAGCCCAGAGACAACCCTCTGTTGTACCTTGTTACCAGGTAACCACTGGGGCAAGACTTCACAAAGCCAACAACTATGACTGCTAAGTGGCCTAACATCATCTGTAAAGTAGGCAGGTGGCAGCTGGAGGCACAGAAAAGGGACTTTATTACATAGAATTGTGCTTTTCCCCCTTCTTGGAACAATTTTGAAGCTTCATGTTAAATGTAATCTAGAACACGTCTGTCACTCATCATACCAGGTCTCTGTGTCACGTACTGTGTGTGGATTATTATCAGGATCAGTTAAAGCACTAAGACTCTTATTTCATTAATGTTTGTCTATTAAGCACGTGAGGATTTCTAATAAAGACCTAGTTGAGGCAAGGCTCAAGATGATTGTACTGACTCTAATCTCAGGTGTATTTATAGCTGGTGTGTGTGTATTTGCTGCAGTAAAGGCTAAGGTGGTACTATTAATCATTCCCTCAGCGTTTTGGAACTTCACTCACTGTCCTGCACATGCCTGCACTTTGGTCCTTAGCTAAGCACCTTGATCATGCCATGCGAGCCATTACTCGCTGAGATTTACTCCATGGTTCATTTGACCCAATAACACAGATGAGACTGTGTTTTGTTAGAAATGTAAATAGTGTGCAATATCAATGACTTTAGACATATTATGAAAAATCTTTCAAGTCTGAAATATCTTCTATCAACTGTGACATTTGACTATTTCCTAAAATAATCATTGTGTAGTTGTCTAATCGTTATTTGGGACGTATTGTATGCCTTGCTAAAAGTTGGTCTAAACAAAGTTGACCCCTGTGAAATAGAAAATGGTGTTGTGCAGGAAGATCAATACATACTGGCTATTGAGAGATAGGGGTCCCAGTTCAGAATTAACATGGATAATATCAATAACATTTGATCGGTTGTATTGACCATAACTAATTCCTCTTGTGTAACTATGTACATATGCATTTTACACCTTCCAGGGGGTACTGTATGCAGCCACACACACGGATCCTCCTTGTAAGTTGTATGCATCCCATGGAGTTTTCAGCAGCCTGTTTGGTGTCCGTCTGTGTTTGTTAATGGGCGTAGGGAGAGCTGGGATGTCAATGAACAGAAGGATTAGTAAACTTCTGAAAGACTTTCGCGCCACAGTCCAGTGTGGACTCTGTGGACATTGAGAAGCTGGGGGGGCATTGTGGCACTGAAAGGCCTGATGTGGAGACTGATGCAGAGGGGACAATACAGGCTTTGTGTCCGTAGTCCCCCATGTCCTTGGTCTGCCTATAGCAGGGCTCAGGCCTTTTCACAAACCAGGGGAGGAGGATGGGGGAGGGGAGGACTACCTGTGCAGGGTGCGTGGGAGCGTGAGGAAAATTAAAGTTCAGTCATATGTAGCCCCTGCTTTACCACACAGTCAGACTTGTTCTTTTTCGTACAAAGCTGATGTTTCGAGACCTTTATCATAGATCTGATGTCACTTCAACCAGCACAAAGTTCACATACAGTGTTTGTGCTAACCTTGTGCTCATGTGTACCAGTCTCGTGCAGGTCTCCTCTCTGGACTTGTGTTCAGGACAGTTATGCCTCGTGATGTATCCCATTGATTTTTCTGATCATTGCCGCCGTGTTGCGACTGCATGTGTAACAGTATCGTTCCATAATCACAGTGATACTGAATTCCAATACTTTATACTATATACACAAAATCCATTCTAACTTTCAGCATACTTGTTTAATAAACCGTAGAATCTATCTCTCAGGGCGTACCGTTCAGGTCGTGCATACATGTCTCTTCCTGAAAGTCTCCTTGCCACTTGGGTGCACATAACCTTGATTATCAGCCCATCTCACCTCTACCAGCATGTGTGTAGTACTGCGGACTATACCAGCATGTGTGTAATCCTACTGACTACCACCTACTGGGCTGTGTTCACCTTCTGTCATTGTCCGCTGTTGCCTCAACTGTATTGCAGTCACATACGTGTATTTACGCTGGCGAAATGTCCAGAAGTTGCTTACTGTAATATTTACCTAGAAATACTGTGCAATTCATATAGTATTAGTTTGATACTTTACTACTTCAGACATAGTGAAGACCTTACATACTGTTTTAGCCTATTAATTATCATATTAGTATGGAATTTCAGACCCCACCTCTGTTTCAGTGTATGAATTCTCTAGTTGGCACTCATCACACTACTCATGTGGTGTAAAACATGTATATATTTATATTAGTTTAAAGAATTTTGATTACTGCGCTTGTATTAATTATTATGTATGTAAAGACACTTCTGCTTATTTAAAAGTTACTGATAACATGAGATAATTTGCATTACCTGTCACTTTGATATCACAATTAGTAGTCTATATAAACAGCCGTGTGTCATGATTTGTCCCATGTCTGATGAAGGGCTATGGCCTGAAACATCACTACTGTGGTGAATAAATATATTTTGGGAGCTCACAGGTTGTGCAGACCTTAACCTAATTCTTTGATCCACTGTTTTTTTTGGAATCCTGTGCCCCTTTTAGCAACTGGATGTGTGTGTCATCACCTCTTTTCATGTAAAACATGTAGCAAACAAAAGGAATTTCGATGACTGTCCCTACCTTTGCTTTAGATAACATTTGCAGATATTTCTTGGTTTCTCTATTAGTTAAATTGCTTGGGCAAGAAATGGGTGCTGTTGTAAGGACTTGAATTAACATAGCACCTGATATGCATGTTACATCGTTCCCTTTCACTCTTTAAGTCATAGTCACCAATGTGTATAGGTTTTTTTAATACATATTAAATGTTGTTTTACCTTGGAAATGATTGAATTTATGCTCAGGGGTGTTCAAATGGTTGAAAGACTTCAAAATGGGGAAAAAATTAGACCAAAACAAAATAAACAAGCAGAAAAAATACTGGTAATTGTGACATCACTCTTCCAATTGATATTTAAAATATCTGTATCAGTATTCAGCTCGGTGTTTGAGAATCTGTGGAAGGAACATAGTGGAAGAGACAGTGATAAAGGAGAAAAAAAAAATCCAAATGTATGTGTTAAACGATTGAAGAAAGTGGAGGAAGACATGAATAAACATAATGACCCCAGGAGTAGTTAACAGCTGTAAATGAGGTGTAGAAACATTAATGTGCCATCAGTCACCACCAGCAGGACCTCAGCCAGATGCAGTTTTATCTTCTTGGCACACTGCGCTGTCTCCGGTCATCCTACCACTCCATTCACTTTTTGCTGAATTAATTGTGAGACTTATGGTCACAAATAAGCAAATTTGAGCCATTTACACAAGAGCTCGTGAAATACTCATGTCTGTTTGTAGTTATCTGTGAATCAAAACACTTAGAGACCGTCTCACACTTTGTTTGACGACTAATTTGCAGCCATAGACCCCCACCCGCTAACCCTCTATCCTCCTCCCCCGACACACATGCGCTCATGCAACTTCATTTGCACCTGTGAAAAAGCACTCGGAACAAAAACACTACCAACTCCCAGCCCCTTTCACGACCCATCCCCTTCCTCCAGTTCCTTCAGACTTCTTCCTGTCACAGTCAGATGGATGACTCGTGTTAGTCAGGACAGGGACTTGCAACTTAACGTTTGGATGCTTAAATGGAAATTGTTCTGCATCCACGTTCACCAACTTTGGCCTGGATTCGCTCACTTGGTAAGGGTTGAGATGTGTATTTATCATGTCTGTATAAAGCAACTTAAAATAGTAAAATCCTGCTTTACTGTAGGTCATAACAAATGAAGGGGAATTGGTTATTTTCTGTCTGGAGCAGATGGTATATGTTTGAACCTTAACAGCTGTGTATGTTGTGGAAACTGGAGCACAATACTAGTTTGGTGTTAAACCCATTAGGACAGTAATATGTCAAACTTTTTAGAAAACAAAGAGGCTTAGTTGCATCATGTTTACTGGAGCTCTGTCAAGTTTTCAGTTGCTTGTTTGGATGTTTTAAGATGGATGTGGGCTGGTCATCAGTTCCCTCAAAGTTGCTCCTGTAGGGTTGTCCCTCCCCCTCTGAAGTGTGTGGTCCACAGTGTGATGTCTCAGATAAGTGTGATGTTGTTGGTGCAGAGACTGACACCTCTATACAAAACACCTCTCTCCATCCCCTTCCTCCTTTTAGGTAGTTAGTTTAGTTTTATTTCGAGCACATAGACTCATCAGATAAAGAACCATACAAGATGGTCAAACAAAATTTTTTGGAGCTTGAAAAGGAGGGGGAAGAAGTAGTAGTTATAGACTCCCACCCCCCTTTACAAACTAATAATTTAATTGTCAGCTTCCTTTTTTTTTTTTGTTTACACACTTTCTTCTCCTATATATATTTACAATAACACAAAGCATCTGTACAAACCATTCGCATTCACCTCACACCCTTTTCTGCAAATATAAACAGAGCCAACTTTACCTTTAGAAAATATTACCTAATCTATACTGGAATGTTTGTGTAAGCTCTAAAGACTCTCCTTTCCTGAAACTATTTGTATTAAATACCCATTGTGGGTAAAATTATATATATGGTGCATTTTTTAGTCTGTAGTTGACAGACGATTGGTAAACTAATGTTTTATGTACTCAAGAAGATAAATAATGCAGCAAATGATCCTGTAAAAAAAAAAAAAGTCATATTCATTTTGTCTGTGTGTTTCTGTTTCTGCAGCGGTGTCTAATCTAGATGAGGAGAGCAAATGGACAGTTCATTACACGGCTCCATGGCACCAGCAGGAGAATGTGTTTCTACCAGGCAGCAGGCCGCCGTGCGTAGAAGATCTTCATCGTCAGGCCAAAGTCAACCTCAAGACAGCCCTGCGAGGTAAGGACTATCACAGAGGGTTCAAGGCTTCAAGGGTTTGGACAGGATCCAGTATGATGACAGGACAACACTAGGATCTGAGATGTCGATTGGCACTGAGAGAGCTTTTCTGTTTTACATTGTTGTATGTTCATGTTTTCATCCCATGTATGAGATTTACACACTTAAGATGGAGACAGTCAAACTCACAGTCTGGATAAAAGACAAGACAAAGAATACAAACTAAACAATAAGTGTACACAAGGCACAATAGAATAAATATACTTCAGCATTAGTAGTATTGTAAGTGATTGTTACTACCAGCATGTTGCCATAGTTTGAACTGAAAGTAAAGTATGCTAGGTTAATTCTCCAGTAAGTGCTGTAGACCAAAGAACTGGTTTAGACCTGGAGCTGGTTTCTTCAGGGGCAGCCCACTGCTCCTTATGTACTAGAAAGTGTCAAATGCAGAGGTTGAATTTCACATTAGGGACAATAAAATTAACTTTAGAACTTTAAAATAACATGAAAGCTAAATGATAACTTTTATCTTTGACTAAATATGGCAATGTTTTGTTTTTGGCATCTGAATTGGCAAAGCCAAGCAAAATGTGCACACTAAAAAAAAAATCTACTGCTGGGGATGTTTTTTCCCCTTTTCATCACATTTGACATTGTGGTGTCAGGGTACTGAGGTGACTACTAAAATGTCTACAGCACTAAAACATCCAAACTTGTACTTCGTGTTCAGCAAACAACACAACAGTGTGAGATCCTCTCCTTCCTGTTTGTCCAGTATGATTACAGACAAAGAACCACAGCCTTGTTGTCAAACAAACACAGGGAGTAAAGTCACAACAGAGTGATGACTTTCTAAAATCCTTGTAATGTTCCCAGAACAACAAGTGGGAATGCCAGTAAATGGTGGCACCTGTGTCCTTCTGCGTTCCTGGGAAAGTTATCTTTCCCACCCATTTGTCAGATAACAGTTGATGAGAAAAGTGTGACGGACTGAAGGGTGCATCTGGGTGTGTGTTTATGTGACTTGGCAGTTTACAGTGAAGGCCTGCCGTTTACATGTGGGGTGGCCTTGTACACCAGTAGATAAAAGAAATCCAGATAAATGAGGAGGAAGTGTCTGTGTTAGAGCAGGTGACTCACACACACACTGTAAGAATTAGGTTACAAAGACCCACAAACAGTGACACACAGACACACACACTGTAGATTTCTTTGTCTTACCTATTGTGTGTCTCATGCGCTGTTGTGTAGTACTTCCTGCATTATTTATAGTGTTAGGTACACAAACGACACCTGTGAGGTGGGCTTAATCCCCCCGCCCTTATCCTGTCACCATCCTAAGGCCTGTCATCACCGCCCAGCCCCAGGGGGTCGAACTGAAAGCCAACAGGTGTCCAGTGAGAGCACCTGTGCTGTCCATTTAGAGTGTGTGTGTGTGTTTGTACACTCAGGAGACAGAATTACACAACTGCTCCCTTCATAAGGTTTTATTTGAATGACTGTACGTTTTATACCGTTATTGCAGTTTATAAACCCTGTGTCACCGGAGTCTGACGTCAAACATGAGTCTGCCTTGTGCTCGGTACCACTTAGTAGTTAATAATCAATATTTATCCTCTTGTACACACATGCATCATAGTGTGATATAGAAGTTTTGGTTTTTTTTTTCCAAGGCTCGTGAGTTTCAAAAAAACGTGCCAGCCGGTCGAAATACATGAGGCGAGTTGCATAATAGTCGCATGTTCCTTATCAATAATATCCACAGAATAGAGCATGGGCATGACCTATCTATAACCTCCACTGTAAGGTCACACAGAACATTAACATCCATAATCATGATCATCTCGTCTCACCAACATCACCATTATCTTCATCATAAGCTTTACTGGAAGCAAACTTATTGAGTTTACTAAATTTAATAAAGGTCACACAAGCCCAAACACAATTAAGTATTGGATGCAAATTCTATCATACTTAAACGTTTTGTTTCTAATAAATGTTAAACTATAGAAGGACACATGCTCTTTATATTCCTGGAGTGCCACATAGGTACACTTTATTCTCTGTGGTTGGTATCACTCACGTCACTTTCTGCTCGCCTCGTTTTGTTCTGCCTAGCAACAAGCAACACCCACCTTATCAGGGCTTATTTATTTTATCCACCACCCCCAATCACGTAGCTCCAATCATCTTAATAGCGCTCATCTTCGTCATCATCCTCATTATCATCATGCTCTCTGAATCCACTCTTCCACACCGCTGGCACATCAGCTCACTATTACAGTAGCTACCTTTGACACCCCCATTAGGACCTATTAACCGACAGTATTATACATGCACCAGTGTGTCTGTCCTTAGAGATGAGCTGCAATTAGCTATGGAGATGAATAGCATATAAAAGGGTTGAAATGCAGCATCCTTGTGATGTATACCACATGAAAAGCACATCTCTAGATACATGAACTGGGACTTGGAGATACAAATTACTTGGAGAATAAATGTATCATTTGGTTAATATATGTAAAACGTGTAAGGTTTCCCCCCTGTGGTAGATGAGTGGCTTTCAAGCTTTTCAACTCCCAAACCCCTAGAATCGTCAGATTTCTGTATGAGCATTTTAAGACTAAGTTTGAAAGATTTTTTTTTTTTTTTTTAAATGTCAATTCATTAGATGCACAGGATACACAGAGAAATAAGATACCGTTTCACTCTCACCTAGCTATTTAAATGCCACACCATTATAAAAAAAAAAAAAAAGGGTGAAATAGAATAAGAATAAAGTGGTATGAAAAATAAATTATAATACGATGTGAAAGATATAAATCAAAACTATTTACAATAACAGCAGTAGTGCAATACAGAACGGAGTTACAGATGCAAACAACATCTTTTTGTCTTCGTTAGGGGACTTATAATTAGCTATTAAGAGACAAGACAAAGGACGCACTATATGATATTAGAGGGAAAAAAGAAAGAGGGATGATGTGCTAAATGTCCCCTGAGAGGAAGGATAGATGGAGGAGAGAGGGACAGTCCTGCCATCTGTGTGTGACAGACTGGAACGCAGACCCCCACCTCCCAGCTCACACACGTTCATTTATAAAGTCCGCTCTCACTGCATCACACATTGGCATGCACACGCACACATGCATCACAACACTGTCACAGCAGGTGGTGACGAGACGAGGTGTGAGCAGAGTTTGGCAACATCCAACAGGGACGCCCACGTGACACAAACAAAATGAACAGAAATCATAGATTCATTCAATGTGCACACTACATGTGTGTCTCCTATAAATATTTCACACTGCATACGGGTGCTTTTTTTTTTGCTTGCACCAAGTAGCCGTTTCTGAAATCAGCATATTACATTCTGTAAGATCAAGAATGTCTCAGAAATGTTCTGCTCAGGAAGATCTAAGTTAGACTCACTGTAAAGACAAACTTTTTTTTTATCATACTTTGTGTCCATGTTATTAGATGGCTCCGTGAATGTATATTATATTGTCTGGCACTAAACATGATGTTTTTGGGCATAATTATGCAGTTGTTTGTCTCTTACATGTCTTTCCTTTTCTGTTTGTCCTCCAGAATGTGACAAGTTGAGGAAAGATGGTTTTCGGAGCTCCCAGTACTACTCTCAGGGACCCACTTTTACTGATCCCTTACAGTCCACCAGCAGCCTGCAGGATTATGACGATGACGACAATGACAAGAAGGTATACAAATGCAAAGTATGCACATTACACACAAAAAGTGAACTTAAACAAGCGATACCTACCTGATAAATGGACTGTATTTTTTTTTTTTTTTGCTAACAGTAGAAAACAGGTTTTGGTGCATGAAGTCTCATTTAATGCTGATTCAGCTTCACATCAGCTCACATGGAATGAGTTAAACAGTACCAGTCTGCCCTCTAGTGTTTCTGAAGTAGGATTGCATGTTATATGTCAAGTTCAACTTTAAGTTCATTCATTAGTGAGATCTGTTCACCTCTATTATCATTAATATTTGGTTACAAATGGATTGGTCTCAGTCTTCCACTTCCACATTATCAGAAAGGGTTTCTTTCCTCCACTAATGTTTTAGGTATTTTTGTTTTTTCCCCTCATTTACTGAAGCAACCATTTGTTTAACCCATAAAGACCCAGTGTTACTTTTGTGTCAGTTCCCAAATTATTTTTTTCTCTCTATTTTAACCTTTAAGTGATTTATTACCATTTATTATAATATTGTCCTTGGTATTTTGCATTTTTTCAGTCAAAATCAGGTATTTTACCATATTTAATTTACTGATCATGTAGATGTTCATTAAAGCTCAGATCAGAGTTAGGGGATATTATATCAAAAACCGAGAAAACTGAAAGTGATTTTTTTTCAGTCAAATCTATCATTAACTGAAAATAAACTAAGTGTTTCCATCCACTGTCATTGATCCAGCTCCATGGGTTTTACTGATGAATCAATGTTATAGAAGATGGTGTTTCCACGTTCACTACGGAGCCTCTGAACATCCAAATGGGTCATATCTGATGACCATGAAAAGATGACAAACTGTATTTTTGTGAATTATTCACATGGATTGTTCAGATTAGTGGATCGACAGATATTTTCATTTAAGATCAGTGGGTGGTTTTGGTCACTGGTGGCTGTTTGGGTATTTATGGGTTAAAATACCTGTCATTTCACTGGAGGCCAAAAGATAAAAGACAGACAGAAGCAGAATACACACTAACTATTATCTATTCATCTTTGTTTGGCACAGTTTTAGATTGAAGTGGAGCATAAATATTTTGACTAGTGTTTAAGTGTGAAAATTTACTTGTACATTCTGAAGGGGTTCGCTGGTTTCACTGTTATCATCAGGGTCCTCTGTCCCTCAGACGCCTCGATGCTAGTAGCTTGTTTGATTCCTACTTCGATCCCTGACCTTTGTAAAATGTTGTTTCCTTTTGTTTTCTTCCATCTCTTGCTTTGTGTCTTTGCTTTCAGTGCACTCACCCTCTTTTCATCTGCAGCCAGTCTCTTTGCTCTCTTCTTCTGCTCTCTTGTTTGTCCTCCTTCCTCTGTCCCCCCTCACTCCTCCCCATCACTTCCTGTTGTCCTGAGGCCAGTGAGGCTAACTTTGTCTGACAGTAGCTTCAAAAGGAGAAGCAGGGCTCCTGGATGAGCTACAATGATGCAAACTAACAAGCCGTGCTTACCACTAAACTCTATATTGCCTAGATTCTTTCCCTCTGTCCTACTCTCTTTTCTTTGTTACGTTGCCTCCGCCCAATTTATTCACTCATCCGTGTATTGTGTGTATGACAGCAACAACAACCATCCTTACTATTCAATCCAGTGTTCGGAAACATCAGCATCACCATAATGGATGTATATGTAATTACTAATGTAAAATGCTGCTGTAGGTATTTTTCATTTTGGGTCATAAAAGTGATGCTCATTCTCATTTCCCACATGGAAAATCTTCTAATAAACTGAGGATAAAGCTGTAAAAGTGTGGACAAATATTTCTGCTACAAGGATGGACTTACAATGACAACACGGGACTATTTGTGTCACCTGTGCGCTGGATTCAGGCCAGTTCGTGCTCAATTTCACTCGGACAGCATTACCACAGACTTCGAACTGGAAAGTGCTGGTTTGCTTTTGACTAACAGCTCAATTTGAAGCCTGAATGTCGCGATAAAATGTTTCGTCGGTTGCTTCCCCACAGTCTGTCCTGCGGTTGAGTACCCTTACTGTGTGAACAGTTTAATGCATGAGTGGCTCTCTCTCCAGCTCCACTGTTTTTATCCTCCTATCTTCAACTGCTCTGACTGTTTGTGTGCGAATGTGAGTGTTTCCATTTAGATTTGATTGATCGTGAAACATGTTTACAGCCCCACAAGCTTTCAAAGGTCACAGAGATGGAATATATTAAAGTGTTTGTGTATGCCAGTGTAGCTTGTACCATCTGTCAGTTCTGGTTTTGGACAATTAACTTCTACCGCTTTATTCTGACCTATTCGATTCCGTTATCTTGATCTTTTACCTTGGCATTTCTATATCTGTCTATGTGTCCTTTTTTTAAGCTTTTTATTACCTGGCACCATGTGTCATTTCTTTCACCTCTGTCATTATCATCTCCTGTCCTGTCTCTTTTCCTCTGCGTCACCTCTCTTCTTCCTCCCACCTCTTGTCTTGCTTACTCTTCCTCTTTATCATCCCTTGTTTCCATTATCTTGCTCTAATCTGTCCTGTCTTCACTCCGCTTTTTTCACCCATTTCCTTCCTCTTTTCTTCATCTCTCATTAACTATTTTTCCTTCTTTCTCATTCAGTCCACAGCTTCATCAGTGGATGATGACAAATCTCAGCTGTCCATGAGGCCCCAAACCCCTCAAGGTCAAGAAGGGGAGGGGTCAGAGGTTGATGGATTGGCAGTTTGGAATAAGGCAACGCCCCTTCCCACTCCAGAGGAGAAGATGAGGCAGGCTGCCCAGGCTGTTCCCACAGACATAGTCGCCATCAATGTAACAGGTATGAAACCTGTCTTGACAACTGCATCCATGATCCATGTACATCTCACAACCCCTAGTGACAATTCCATTTGTGCTGATGGTGGAAAACAAATGTCCAGATCCTGTAGTTCCATATATCACTTAGCAAGTAGCAGTTGGATCCAGCGTCATCCATCCCCGGTGTCTTTTCTGTACCATTAACCGCTCACAACCAACCCAACATTTTGTTTTGTGTGACTTAAAGGAACAGGCTGACATTTATGGAAACTGGCCCGATTACTGTCTTAACAATAGTATGTCATGTTTGAGCTTGAAGCATAAAGAATAAGAATACTTTATTAATCCTGGGGGGGAACTATCGCATAACATAAAGACTACTGATTGTACTGATCCACTTGTCTACGTCTCAACAAGGCGGTAAATAAGTGCCAGATTTGTAAGATGTCAGGCTGTCTCTTTATTCATCCCTCTGTGGTTGAGAGAATGTAGACTAATCAATTACTGTATTCGCTCATCCACAAAGGAAAATCGCCAGATATGTCAGTCACAGATGTCTGCTGTGTATTCTCTACCATTCCATCATGCTTGTTGGAATCTGACCTTCATCTTCCTTTATGTGTGTGTGAGCGTGCATTTGTGTGTTAAAAACCGTTTGACAGCTTTTGCAGGGGTCAAGGCTCTTCACCGACTTTATGTCAGATCACAGAGCGTTTGACAGATGAACATCCAAACACAGCAAATGTGTCCTCGCAGTTCCACTTGTTAGTGTTTCACATTTTTCCGTGCTATCTGCTGCTCGAGTCACACATTTAAAAGAGCCCAGTAGCAATATAACAGTTAATATAACAACACTGGAGCATATCTGATGAGTCACTTCTAAGACATCTGCCATGGGAAATGTATTATTTGGGGAGGAGGTGTGAAACAGATGAGCAACACAGCAACTCCATGTCCTCAGTTCAGTACCAACATCTGAATTTTACTCGTGTCAGGGTCAATATTCTTGTAGGCCTGTGATCCTTACGACACTAATGAATGCTTAATGTGTTCCCACTCCACACAAATCAGTGTTGACTTCATCTGCTGTCACATTAGATTACTGAATAAGAGAGAGGAAAACACAGACACAGAGGGAGATCAGAGACTTTTCTGTCACTTTGAGTGGGAACGTGACAGACACTATCTGCCCTCGGATCATTTTCTATTTCCCTAATGCCTGCAGGCTGTCAGCAGCCAGATACCCGAAAGGGTGGGAGATTGTTACGTTTCTTAAAAGAAGTGCAAAGAGTGAGATTAAAATGTGTGTGGATGAGCGTTGTGATGTGCACTTTCATCTTATCTTTCATGTGCATGTGTTTTGAGCATGAACTGTATATAACATGTATGTATTTATATCTGTTACTTACAAGCAGGGTTGAAAATTAACAAATTTCCTTCAAATTACAGTTTTCAGTCCCAATTTACCAGCCAATTTAATAGTTGCCCTTTCTCAAGATTAAGTTTGGCCTATGAAAATGATCTTAGAAGAGATTGTTTTGGCACTTTGGCTGGTGGATTAAAAACTAAAAGGACTGAAACAGACTTGCCTCGAAGAGTATCTAGCTTTGCAGATATTTTTCTTTGTATTTGGTCAAATTGACAATTAAAAAACAATTGTAGTTGAAGAGAAAATGTCTGCATGGCTAGATACCACTAGAGGGAAATGATATGACCTGTGCGTGTCCTACCCTGCTAACATTGCATGTACAATAAAAAGCAAACTTTCTGCATGTTGAGTTTTTTCCCCTCCACTAACCGTCTGCTGTTTGCCTGTGTGTTCGCCTGCCTTGCTCTCGCCCTCCCGGCTACCAGGGGCAGTGTTTGACCGACAGGCGAGCATCCGGCGCTCCCTCATTAACACTGACACCGTGTCCCGCCGGCCCAAGAAGGTCAAACGCAGAAAGACTATATCAGGGCTGCCTGACAACATCAACCAGGAGCTAGGTATGGATCACTGTGGGCCAATATGTTGCCCTCTACTGTCCACTGACATTTACCAACACAATGGACACGCATCGCCCCTATTTGCATTGGAACGCTAGTTCATGGATTCATGTTCTGAAAAAGACTAACAACATACTAAATGAATGAAAGAGAAATAACACTTGCACAGTCCACGGTGTTGGCTCAAGGCCCTGCAGTTGTTTCAGTTTTACCCACCAAGTGTCCTTTTTTGTTCTCCTCCACCCTGTTTAACTATCCATTCAGCAAACATTTACGAAATCCTCTGCAGTAGTTTTGTGGTTTAAAGTGTCCTTCCCCTCTTCTATAAAAACTCATTTTAGATTTTGCCTTTGGGAAAGACATGTCACATAGGAGACTTTAAAAGCAGAGATTGCCTTTCTTGAATACTTATTGCACCATAATCCTTCTGGGTCAATTTTCTGTAGCCCTGTGTCTGTCCTTTGTGTGTATATGTGTGTAATCCTAGGGCCATACTGGTCATGTTAGTCATTAGTGTGTTGTTTCTTCGATGACAGACTGACTGTTGCTGCGATTGTTGTTAAAACCTTATAGTTTGATACCTTATCTTTGTTTTTCGGTGTTATACACGTGCAAAACATGTTTTCCTGAACAGATGAGAGCTAAATTGCAAATATGAAGTTTCTGGGGTCCCCTACTTACTTAGTGGGCTTAGTGCTTGCTTAACACCCTGCTCGACTAAGCTGACACTGACTGTGCCGCATGGCTGATGTTTGTTTACATGTGTTTGAGCTGGGGGATGACAGTAGCATTGAAGGAGAATGTCCATTACATCGCTGTGAGATAAGACCAAGGCTGATAGGAAAACAGCTTAAAAGTCTGGTTAGTGCCCAGCTGACGACAGCCTTTGAATGTCATGATTACTGGGCCGGTGTAATTGTCCCAGTGCTTCATCCCTCCCTCTCCTTGCACTAGAGCTGCCTGTGAAGTAGACCTGCAGCTTAATCTATCGCAGCAGCAGCCAAGCTGTCACTCCAGCTTTTAGCAAAGGAGGAAGAGAGTGTATGTGTGGCTTAGAGGGAGTGAGAAAGGAAAGGGAGAAGAACGGATGCGAGTGTGTGTTTTGGAATCAAAGCATCAACAGGAGAGCCACCACAGATGGGAGATACACTAGAAGCCCTCCCGCGCTTAACAAGCCTTTCTACAAATTGTTTTAGTAGCCGGTATGTTTGTGTAAGTCTCTGTGATACATCTGTATTTCTGTGTCAGTGTCTCCATGTTTGTTTGCTTATATCGTACGCAGTGCCCTCTATGAATGTGCTACGCTTCTGTATGCCTGTACATGTCCCAGTCTGTGTCTTGGTATCAGTGTGTGTTTGTAGTTTCCTTACCAGCTGCCTGTCTCAGACCCAAGGGCACTGTTTGCTTTTGTACTGGACTGATACAGAGGCAGAATAGGAAGAGAATCTGTTTCCCCTCATATCCATTCCTTCTTAATGAAGAAGACCAGAGCTTATTAACGTATGAGGCAGGGTTACAGCAAATCAAATTAATTAGCTTCCTCGTGACAGTCCAGATTGAAGCGTAGAAGGCATCCTAACTAAAGCAATCAGAGCAGCAGCGGAGGCACTAATGGTGACAGAAAGAGATAATATGATCAATTTTATGCTTCTCTTTTTAATTGTCTTCCTCTGACTGTTTGCATGCAGCAAAAGGACGCGGTGGAGAGCTTCGGCCGCATTCCATGTTCATCCCGGGACAGTATTCCACTTTGGGCCGAGTTGGGAGTGTCAACTCAATGCTTCGGCGTTCAGAGACTAGAGACTCAAGTTGTCAAACAGAAGAGGTGAAGGTTGTACCCCCGTCCATGAGGAGAATCCGGGCACAAAGAGGACAGGGAATTGCGGCACAGATGGCCGGCATTTCTGCTTCCTCCTCCACTGGCAGTATATCCATCTCCAGTAGTGACAGCACTGGAATTTTGATGCTGCCTCAGTTTAACGGAGACCTTTCCCGTTACCACAGTCTACCCCGACAGGGTGCCAGGGTGTCCCTCAGTGCTGATCCCATCTATAGCAGCACCCCCATCAAGTCAGAAGAGCAAACTACCCCTCAGAGGCAGATTGGAAAGCTCCAGGTTGATGATACAGCAGTGCATATGAGAAATGCCCCAAGGACAGGCACCTTACCCAGGCCCAAGTCTCAGGAGGTTCGGGGGACACAGGTCAGCGAGTGGGGTGGTGGTCCAGCATGTGTAGTGTCCCCACATGCTGCATATTCCACCTCACTCATCCCAAATGCCACCTTACCAAGCTCATCTGAGGTCATTACCCTCAACACCACCACTCAGCTCTCACCTTCAGTTTACCCCAACGCTCGACCACTCAGTCTAGCCTCCTCCCACAACGCTGAATCCCCCACCTCTAGTCCTGCAGGCTTCACCCACAGTTCCACCTGCCCAGCACTGGCCACTTCTACTCCTGTTCACAAAGGACAGGAAGCCCCTGCCAGTGAGTCAGGCCACTCAGACAGCAGCGTCCACAGCCACAGCACCTTGGCCCCCACACCCCCGTCCTGTCTCCCAGAGGAGCAGTGGATATACGACACACCCGAAAATGTGGTGGTCCCACACCGCTCTCTGACCTCCAGCTGCTCCACCCCTATCAATCAGCTGTACAGCAGCCTGGAGCTCTCCTCCAGGACCACGACTGATTCCAGCTCACTCTATTCCCAGGACAATGATGGGTACTACACCTCCATGCACCTGGACTCTGGTCTTCGCTCACGCAGCCATGGAAGTGGGCATGGGGCAGCGGCAGGACGAGCTACGAGACACAGCATGTACGAATGCCGTGAGATGGCCAATGAGGACGACACTGGAAGCTTGTATAGTGACCGCTCTCTATCTCGCAGTATCTCCCTACGCAAATCCAAGAAGCCGCCGCTGCCCCCAGCTCGTACAGATTCCCTCAGACGCAAACCTGGTGGGAAAAAGCCCCTTGGAGGCGTTAGCGCCATCAGTGGTGCTAACGAGCCAAACGCTGCCATGCTCAATGAGACACTAATCGCTAGCTTGCAGCAGAGCTTACAGATTGGACTGAGAGGAGGGAAAGGTAAAGGCGCTTCACCCTCATCGCCGTCCCATAGCCCCAGCAGCGACTACGATGACCCTTGGGTGCTGCGACCACGGAGTCAGAGCAGCATCAGTGCCGGTAGTTCAGCAGCATCACTAGTAGCTAATGCAAACTGTGGCGGCGTTGCTAATGTATACTCACTATGTCATGTGACGCCCGCCCACAGTGACACAAGCAGCTTGCGTTCTGACTATGCAGATTCCTGGGGCTACTATATGGAGTATCCCCGTCACCATGGAGACCAGAGAACACAGTCTCCTCAAGCCCACGCCACAGATAACATGTCAGCCGGGCCTCACCCAGGAGAAATACAGAAGGACAGTGAGATTCACAGGAACAGCCAAACGTCCGGCGCGCCGTGTCAGGAGGGAGAGGTAGCAGTGAAGCCCAAAGCCTCCACCTCCTCACCGGACAGGGTGCACAGGCTGACGTCTCCATCTAGTGGCTACTCCAGCCAGTCGAACACCCCAACAGCTGGAACTCCAGTGCCCTCATTCGTCCGGTCCATGTCTCCTTCAGGCAGCCGGCCCAAGCCCAAAGTGCCCGAGAGGAAGTCATCCCTCCTCTCGTCCGTTTCCATTTCCTCCTCTTCCACTTCTCTTTCCTCAAATACATCAGACTCCCTTAAAAACTCTGGTCCTCCTCCACCACCACCTCCACCGCTGCCACTTTCCTCCTCTTCGGCTCCCAACACTCCTCTCAGTCCACCTCCGCCTTTCCCTCCTCCTCTTCCACTAACATCCACAGTAGGCTCTTTAACTCCTCCACCAGCTCCCCCATTACCAACCACTCCACCAGGCCCAACTCTGAGCCCCCCTCCCTTTTCCTCCACTTCTCCAGAATTCCCTCCTCCTCCATCGCCTGAAACACTAATCCACCCTAGCTCATCCTTCAATGGGAGCTTCAGTCCTCCTCCTCCTCCTCCTCCTCCACCCCCACCTCCTTTTCCCAACATGAACCCCCCTCCACCTCCTCCACTGCCTTCCTTTGTGCCACCTTCCTCCTCCCCATCTGTTGTAAAGGCCCTGAAGGATGGTCCTAAAGCACCTCTGTCCAACATCCCTATGCAGTCACCTAAGCCCCTCATCACCCCCTTTGCTCTCCAGAGTGTTCAGCTCCGCTCAGTCAAACGGCCAGAGAAGGAGATTAATGGGATGGATCACACCAAAGCTCAGAACACAGTGCTGGACCTCATTCAGGGTCTTAAGCCCCAGACCATTGAGTCTGACCCCCAGGAGCATCACACTGTGTTACCGCTGTTAAACTGCTCTCCAGAAGAAGAGTCCCGCAATTCCACACCATCACCTGTGTCAAAGCTTATACAAGACTTAATAGACTGCAGCATCTCTTCTGACGCACCAGATAGTTGTGTCTTAAATGGAAAGATTGAGGACCAGACATACATCCTCCTAAATGGAAAAGACAAATATGAAGGACAGGAAGCATTGCAGAGTCCTCCACAGAGCTCCCAAAGCTCTCCAATCAAACAGAAGCCCCCAGCAGTCTCCAAGAAACCCAAACTTAACTTTGTCCCACCATTTAGCCCCCAACCAATCAAAGAACAGGGTCTTTGTCAGCCTGAGGAAATGAACAGCTTGTTGTACGTAGAAGACCAGATAGATGCACTGCAAATACATGTAAAGGAAGAGGAAAATGAGCAACTAGAGGAGGAGGAGGAGGAAATCTCTGAGAGCTCAGAGTCTGTAGAAGAGAGAAGTGAAACTCCCACAGAAACACAGGAGAAGTCCCATATCTCAGCTTCCACCAGCCCAGACACGAGTGTGTGTACAAATGGAGGGACTTATGAAGAGGAAGAGGAGGAAGGAGATGGAACAAGCAGCACGACTGGATCCGTCAGCTCCAAGGAGGAAGACACAGGTGAGTCTGACAGAAATTAATTTTAATATCTCATCAAATCATGTGTGAAATGTACAGCGTTAAGAAGCAAGAATACTATTTTCAAGAGCCATCTGCCAGAACTATTGTTTACTAATTAGTCAAGCATATTTCCATATCTTTGTATGGGTGGGAGTGACGTTTCTCTGTGCTTGCTGTGGCGCCAGCTCTGCAGGCAGCTGTGAAATTCATTTTGTCCTTTAACGCAAAAGAGCCAAACTTGAAACCACAAGCTTTAAAAGGGTGGAAATCTGTGGAAATGGTGCGGCACAGACGGCTTATCACTGGGACAGCAGTGCAGCAGCCTTTTGAATTCATCCTCTTTCACTCTGGCTTCTACTCATCCTTCTAGATTGTACATGCATAGATCTCTTATGGCTAGTGTCCCTTCGTTTTTCCCGCATTGCTCCATTTCTCTGCCCCTGACTTACTCACTCACTCACACATACACCCACTGTTTATTCACTCCTTTAAGCCTCCACCCATCCATCTATACTTCCAAATGTCCATTTTTGCCTCTCCTTTCCCTCTTCTGTTAATCTCTCATCCTCTCTCCTACTCTTTCTGTCCATGCCCTGTCTCTCCCTCTTTTTCTCTCTCTCTCTGAGGTAAGGGAGGGGGTAAGTGTCCCAGGGGAGATGCATTTTGTGGCTTGAGGGAGAAGGGGGAGGGGCTCCATCATATCAGAGGGAGGGAACAGATCTGGTAAAGGGGATGAAGGGGAGGATGGGGAGCGTGCGTAAAGTGAGACTGCCCGCAGCGGCTCAGGCAGTCGAAGCGCAGACGTGAGCGCGGAGGTTGAGAGGAGGAGAAAAGAGGCTAAACTAGAGTAGAAGAAAGGAAATCTAAAGACAGAAAGAGAATGTAAGAGGACAGTCAGGCGCCTCCTCTGTACCGCCTCAGAACACAGACAGGACGGAGGATACCGGAGTTTGTGCATGCCCTGCTGAAGTGTGTGTTTGTGTGTAATGTGTGTATTTTTCTCTCTCAGGTGACGTGTTCGATTCCAGTACGGCTGAATCGTCTCCAGCCCCGTCCGCCAACGGGGCCCCCGAGGAGAGCATGGTAACCCCGACTCCCTCGCGACCCCGAACCACAGACGACCTGTTCGCGGCCATTCACAGGTACCCGCACTTGTTTCTCCTCCACTTGTCACCCGTTCGTCACTTCTTCCACTTGTTCCCTCCGCCTCCATTTGTTCCACTCAGCCGCCTGTTTTACGGTTTGTTTTCCTCTCTCCCTCCTCCATCAGCGTCTCATCCTCCCGTTCCTCAATCCCCTCGTAAACGTCTAACCCTGAACTTCGAGCGCCTTCCCCCCACTTCACCCTTCAGGACATGATTTCTCTTTTTCCATCTCCGTCCCCCTCTACCCATCATCCACCCCTCCACCTCTCAGTCATAACTTTACCCAGCGCTGTCCCATCTGCAAGCGTACGCATCTGTCAGAGAGCTGGTCTCTAGAGTCTCCAAGCCAGGACGGAGTAGCTTTTTCTATTCTCGGTCATAAGGCGACAGCGTATACACCAAATACCAATTTGGGGGGAAAATCCAGTTCGACACAGAGATCTTTATCTGTGCCTGTTCTTGTCGGAGTAATCACATTAGCATCGCTCATTTTTAGCACGAGTTAAAAAGGCTGTTGCTTCATCCATTATTTAACTGCTCGACACCCTACGGTACTAATCTAGGTTAGAGGCCACCAGAGAGCGCCTTGTGTGTTTCTCTTCCTCTCCCTGCTCCGATATGTTTCTGCCATTCACTGCTCTCGTGCGCTGACATATATTGCATACGTGCGGCCATACTTCAAAGGCTGAACACACATAAATTTCTCATGCAGCCCACCAGTTTGTGTTTCACGGTCACGTGCTGCAGCAGTCAAGAGTCCTCTTAAGCATCACAGGATTTCATTTCACGGGGTTTTATCTCTCCTACAAACAGACTGGCAGTGTGTGTGTGTATATATATGTAGTGCATGTACACACATTAAATGTTATTGTGTAATACTGTTTAATTAATCATGAAAAATCGGGTTTAGCGTCTGTGTGTGTGTGTGTGTAATTCTCACAGTGGGATGGTGTTTGTTTACCACTCGCCTTACTTCTCTCCTCCTCCATCACACCTCTCTGTACAGAATATAACATGAATTTACACATTTGTGAAAAGTGGGAAGTGTTGTCAGGAATCATCTATTGCAAAGAAATGTAGAAACTCTTGTTTTAGGTTACACGTACTTCATATTAGCCATAACTTGTGTGTAAAAGAAAAAACAAATCAAGCATGCTGCAGTTTTAGTGCAAAGTCATTAAAATACTCTTAAAAACATCTAAAATTGAGGCTTTCTGTACACAATTTAATCTTAGTGATTTTTAAATTTTTTTTTTTAATTTACTTTGCATCCTTGCTGTCCCTTTTCACTTCTCTGAAGAAAAACAAACTGAGATGGAATACCTTCACATTTGCAAGAGAAAACATTACTTGTCGACGGGAAGCACCTTCAAACCAAACTATACAGAAAGAAAAGCATGTTTTAGTCGATAAAGTGTTGCAAGTGGAAGCTTATGTTACAGTATCATTGACGTTTGTAACCAAAACTGGAATATGTGTCTCCAGTGTAGCTCTGTATATGTGTGTGTCTGGGTTCAGTATGGAGGCGCCCTGGTTCACTGACTTCAGGTGTGTGACTATATTCACGTGTGAATGTGTGTGAGAAAACTCTTATGTAACACTGACGGGCTAATGTGGCGCGGGAGCTCACAGGAGACGACGGCAGATCGAGGTTGAATTTAGGGCACACACGCATTTCACAGTCATTCGGAAACAGAAGCTTTACTTCCAGTCGAACACAAACCATTTCTATTTCTTAGTCCTCGCTCTTTGTGACCTTCACCAAATATCCTCCACAGGTTCTTTGTCCTTCGTAGAATTTCTTCCTGTAGATCTAATCTGAGGATTAAGTATTATGTCTCACCTTGCCTCAGTCCTCCTCCCTTTACCCCCGGCATCAAATAACTCCTTTATCACAGAATCTGTATTTTTCATGCCTTTAATCATCTGTCTTCCCTTTCCTCCTCTCTCTCCCCTGTGCAGTGGGGGCATGCAGTGGGAGGGTGCACCCTTTCTAGAGAGGTGCGCAGTGGCAAGTAGCCCCTTCCCATAATTGCCCAGCCTTGTCACCTTTGCATTCGACCCAGTAATGCCACTATGCCTACTGGACTGCAGATGTCTAAGGCTGCTGTCATAACTGTCTGTTGTATTCTGCGAGTTCCAGCTTTGTTGCTACGCTTTGGTGCAGCAGTTAAAGACAGTATAGGCTGAGCAGTGCAGTCAACCACTCTAATACTCCCTGCTGAGACCAGGCTGAATCGTGTGATTAAAACTGCTTTGGGCACATTTCCCAGTTTGTTTTTTGATTAATTTCATTGTGCCGCGTCTGAGCTTTCCTGCAGAATTGCAGCATCTGCAGCTTTTCCTGTAAAAACTCAATGGATTTAAATCAAAATGCTAAACTCTTCTTATCGCGCTCCTCTTTTTTGAGCATTCATGCCATTCAGTGTTCTTCATTGTTTTACTTCCATAATGCTGTGTTGTGCGACTGCTGGGGGCAGTGCTGACATATGGCAAATTTGGGACAAAGATTTGAGATATGTATTGTCTGTAGTGTAATCCTTTGCTCCAGTTATATTCATCGTTCTGGGAAGCAGCTGCGTTTTAATGACAAGTATGAAGAAACTGTAAAGTATATGCTGCTGCCTTAATAACCAGTGTTGTTTCAGTTGCTTTTAAAACTGCCCCCAACTCTCTAAATGATTTTCCTGCTCTTCTGTGACCTCATTAGTAACTATTCGAATCACTTTACTTCAATTAACCCCGCCTGCGGTTACTTACTGTGCAGTTTCCCCACATATGCCCTCAGACTAATTACTCTCATCTTACCTCAGGTCCAAGCGTAAGGTCCTGGGTCGCAAGGAGTCTGAGGAGGACAAGTCCCGGAGCGGGAGCCTCTCGCACTCTCCCCCCGTCACCCCCACAGGCGCGTCTCCGGGCACGGTGTCGTCTTTGCCTCGTCAGAGCAGCTCCATCCAGCGCAGCCTCCGGAAGTCCTCCACCAGCAGCGACACGTTCAAGGCCCTGCTCCTGAAGAAGGGCAGCCGCTCCGAGACCAGCTTCAGGATGTCGGCCACCGAGATGCTCCGCTCCACCGACCCACGCTTCCAGAGGACGCGCTCAGAGTCGGCGTTGGACCCCCCCGCCGCGTCGCCCTCTTCACCCACGGCGCCACACAGCCCCTGCGCCTCCCCCGGCCGCGGGAAGAGGTCATCAGATGAGTGGAACCGGTGTGAGGCTTTGTCCCTCTCTTCGCCGACTTCATCTTTTTCGATGAGCGGGATGAAATACGGCCGCTCGCGCACGCCGCCCTCTGCCGCCAGCAGTAAGTACAACGCACGCAGCAGGATCCTGAGCAGCCCAATGACAGTTATCTGTGAGCGCGAGGGCGAGCTAGCCGAGAGCGAGTACGGGGACACGGCAGAGAGCATCTCCGTGGTCCAGACTCTTCCGGCGCTCCGGGACTCAAACGGCACTTTATCTGACGAAGGCAGAAGTTAAAGCGTGAGGACTACCCTGTGGATACGGGGACATGAACTTAATTGTAACCAGGGGGCTGACGGCGCGCTCCACAGACGGACACCTTCCTAAGACGCACCCCCCCTCTGTGCCACCGCCTCACAGGGTACAGACACACCGGGTCCCGATGCGAGGTCAAAGGTCGCACTATTATGGACTCAACTGAACTTTGAAGTGGAGAACTGGATCTTGTGCAGCTTTCCCATGATTCTCATCTCTTCTTTGTTCTTTGACTCACCCTTTGTGTTGTTTCTTTAAACCTGGTTTGTTTTTCTCCGTTCTGTTCTGGCTCTTTTAACACAGGAACCCTTTATTTCCTTAGAAGGACAAAGAATGATGACAAAGTGAAAGAACTGGAGAGTCACAAGTTGTTTGCTGTGGTGCCGTTGTAGCTTAGGCAGGTGGAAAGAAGTGAATGTTAAGGCGTGATGGAGGTTCACCTTCCGCTTCTCTCCTGTTGGCTCTGGAAAGTGTTTGAGAGCGCCATGGCTTGCAAGTGTTGGCTTTTAACAGCCGATATGGTGGCAGGAACAGGACGTGGTACAACACACAGCTCCATGGTACAACTCCAGCGATGAGTATTACCAGGTTTGCTCTTAGGTCAGTGGTTTCTTTTGCAGAGCTGGTGTGTTTAGTGGTTTATACAGAAGTGCAGAGGGCTCAGTGCTGCCGTCTGGGAACGGAATGATGGTTAAGTGTACAAAGGTTTGACCCAAAAAGGCAAATTTACTCTAAAAAGAAACATAAAACCTCTATTGTTTTAATTTTAGTTTGTAGATTTGCACTGTGCATAGGTGTTTTTCTTTGTTTGTGACTTAAAAATATGTTTAAAAGATTGTTTTAATAAACAAGTGATGTCATAACTGTGTTTGGGAATTAAGTATGAATCTATAAATGTAAAGCCAGAAATGACAGAGAAAAGTCTATTTTACCGAGTCTCCTAGTGATCTTGTTGGTTACCAAAGAGCTAAAACAGTCAATTTAGCTGTTAGTAATACAAACGTAAACACAATCTAAAAGTGTGGCCGCCTGTCGTTGTTGAATTTGCTCAAATGACCTGCTAGAACCTTCTAGAGCCTAAGTGATTTCTCTAATGCTGTTGACTTTTCTGCTCACTTTATCCTTTTGCAGTTTTATATGGTTCTGTATGTAAATACATAGAGAAATGAGTTTTAAGTAACATTGTACTTATTTTCAAAGACTTTGTACATTTTTAGAGCCCTCTGTTTGCTGAAAGGGAGTGGTTTTCCTTTTTGTAGATTATTTATTTTCAGATAGTGGGGCTGCAGTACGACATCCTGGTCAGAGTCGGTCAGCGGGTGAATGGAGACGTAGCATCAGCAGCGACTTAGGACGGACAAGACCCAAAACACAAAGGCCACATTCACGCCGCTGATTCTTCCAGGCCGTTTTTCATTTCAAAAGGTGTTGGAAAATGCAATAATAATCATCATATTTATGCCTTCAGCAGATGTCAATCTTGAGTCGTGCAGGTCTAATCCTGGTGTTTCCAGCTGAGTCAATGTGGTCTTAGAGGTGACAGGCGTGACACTTCAAGAACCTCCTAAGAGCCAAAACATCCTGTGGTTTAATCACCTATGGCTCAACACGCGTCTCCCAGCACCCGCCTAATCACAGTGAGCGCTTTGGGCCCAGGTTTGTCTCACACCAGGAACATCTCAGTCCAAGTGAGTTTGTGAAAGGGTTAAAGAACAGGTGAAGACTGAGGAAGAAGAAGACATCACAGTGGTGGGAGTGGAGCTGAAGGCAGGCTGCTAACGCTCATGTGTATGTCTGTGTAATTAAACAAGGTGATATTTAAAGAGCCCGTCTGTGTGTCATTTCTCAGTACTTGCCCGTGTGTGTGTGATTCACGGCCATCTGCCAGCCCGGTGTCGCAAATCACCGCCTCATTAGTGCCGTCGCCATGGCACCCACACTCGTCCGTCATCTCCAGTCTAAAGCCTATCGTTTGTCCCCGTCCCCTCGGCCGTGGGGGTCATCACTTATGTCTCCCCTCTCGGACATCTTATTAGAACACACTGAATCGCTGAGAGAGACTGAAGCCGGCCCCCGAGTCCCGGCCTGCGTGTTTATAGCTTAGAGCAGGGGTGGCAAACATGTGGCCGCGGACCAAAACCGGCCCACCAAAGGGTCCAATCTGGCCCATGGGATGAATTTGTGAAATCTAAAAATTACACTGAAAATATTAAGTCAAAGGTGCCAAAAGCATTGTAGTTCAGGGGCCACATACAGACCAGTCTGATCTAATAGAGCAGTTTTGATTGTATCATCAATATCACGTATTGATTCAATTCCCTATCACTTTTCATTAGACTAAGGAATAAACTGGCACAAATGGCTTTATATTAATTTAATGTTAAATATGCACTAACATTTTGCATTCCATTCAAACCAACCTCATAAAGGTGTAGTTGAAGGAGTGTTCAATCTACCTGCTGCAGTCATCATCTAAAGGTAATTATAGGATATGGAAATAATTGAATTTTCTTTTCAAAAACAAAACTAGTGGTTAATTGGGTTTCGTTTTAAAATAGAAGAATTAAATTTGAATTTCAAGGCATTTTTCAGTGTCAAAACAGATAAACCAAGTTTAAAAAACCAGGTTGATTTTCATTTTCTCTTTCTAGTAACAAAAAAGAAAGTTGCTACCTGACAGAAAAACAGACCAAAAATGCCTGGTTTTTTTCATTTTCTGAGACTGAAGGTTGTCATTTTCATGGAAAAAGCGCTAAAACCAGGTCACAAAGATTCTTATGAACGATGGCTTCGTACGAATCTTCCAGTTCATGCGAAATCTGGACATCGTAAATATGCTCCCTCCACGAATGTATATGAACTCCAGATTTGGCATGAACTGGAAGATTCGTATGAACCCATCGTTCGTAAGAATCTATGTGACCTTGATGGCATTAGCGCTTTTTCCTTGAAAATGACATCCGGTTTCAAAAAATAAAAAAAAACGTGCATTTTGGTCTGTTTTTCAATTTCTCTCAAGTAGTAACTTTCTTTTTTGTTGTTAGAGAAAATGAAAATCTGTTTTTTTAAATTTGATTTATCTGTTTTGACACTGACAAACGCCTTGAAATTCAATATTCTATTTTAAAACGATGATCAATTAACTGGTAGTTTTTCTTTTGTTTCTGAAAAGAAAATCCAATTACCAAAAGATACGCTGACCCAGGTTGACTCAGTGAAATGACGCATCATTAACGGTATCGAATCCAGAGGCGTTTTAGCTGCAGAGGATGCCAGGTTGTAGATCCCGCCTTCAGAGTCACCGCCCCCTTCCCTAAGCAGCCAATCAAAGTCATTCCATTGTACCGGTTTAATTGGATGCTGTGGTTAAATGTTTGTGCATGTTGAAGGTATTACCCTTTGTCGTAATGGAAGCTGTGCAACTGTTGCAAATGGCCCTAATGTCGTCTTTACTGGTGAAATACAACCAGACTTTAGAGGCGTCTGGACCAAAATACGAAAATGACGTGATGACGCAGTGGAACCATTAAGCAAACAAACTAACAACTGCAAGGAACTGACCTATTTGTCCTCGATTTCCATCCCTATTCAGACCAGTAACATACTATCATAACTGCAAATGTTTCCTTGTTTTAGTGTAAAAAAAAAAAGTGAAATTACATGAAAGTGTTTACATTTACAAACTGTCCTTTCGTTAAAAAAAAAAAAAAAACCATCCTGAATATGAACCTGAAATGTCTGTCAGAAGTACGTACAATTTGAAGATCATTCTGCTTGATACTAAATGCTTTGAACCTTTCTAGATCCACTGTGATCTGCAAGTAATAATGTGCAGGAATAAATGATAAACTGAGGCATATTGTTTTTTTTTTTTTAAAGAAATTTCAGGTTCATGTTCACATTTTTTAAAGGCTGGTGTGTAGATGTAAACATTTTCATGATGTAATTGTACCTTTTTCACTCTAAAACATGCAGAAAAGTTTGGAGTTGACATTATTTTGACGTTATATTACTATTTTACCGGTCTGGCCTGTTTGAGATCATATTGGGCTGAAAGTTGAATTAAACTGAGTTCTGCCTTGAAGCCTCTGGACATCTCTATATTCTCCACAGGTCCTCCCTCCCTCATCGGTGTTTCAAGGGCACAGAAACAAACCTGCAGTATTTTCAATGAAGCCCTTCAGCCTCTTGTTCGGCGCAGTCACCTGACCTCTGACACACCCGTCGCTGTGTCCATCCAGCTGACGGACGTGAATCAATACAAACCCCCTCCCTGTCATAATCGCACTACTCGCTCTCCGACGCCTCCCTTCTCCGTACAGGACCCTCACCAGGAGACGACGCACGCGGTGACAAATGAGACGGAATGAGCGCGTGGACTGGAGTGTCACAGAGAGAACGGTCGAGTCAACAAGCAAGCACTGCTCCAGTTCATCACAAAAGTAAAACACTGTTTGCTTTTGTACTAAATGACACTCACAGTATTTGTCAATGACAACAGGATAAAGATTTACATCAGCTGGGAGCAACTTCGGCCACATTCAGGGTTCCTACAGAATGAACTTAAGACTTTTTAAGACTACTTAGAACAGAATTGAAGCCTCTTTCACAGCCATACTGGCAAAAATCTGTGTGTCGTAGAATTTAGAAAAATGCATTTACTCTTAACGTTCAGACTGTTCTAAATAATTAAATATTAATTGTAATAAATATAATTTCATTGGTTAGTTTTGTTTAAATCAGTATCTTTTCTTCCAAAATGCCTCAGAGATGGTTTTTACTTAATTTCTCTCAACATTGATTTATTTTTTTTTTAATCCATGACTGATTTTACATGTTCTACCTCTACATTTCTAAAATATTTTTCATACTCTGACTATAAATAGTAATTTTCTACCAAAACTAAATCTACTTTCTTCACATCCAATCTCCCATGAAACTTAAAGGAAATATTGAGGTTTATAAACCATACGGACAAAAATATTGGGACACGTCTACAGCTGTAATATGTCCTGTTCATGATGATTTGACATAAACGTCAATATTTCCTTAAAGTTTAATGGGAGATTTTTCTTCCCAAGTGAGATGTGAAGAAAGTCGATGGTTAGTTGTGGTAGAAAAGTATTATTTACAGTCAGAGCAGGAAAAAATATTTAGGATATTTAGAGTTAGAACACTTAGAATCACAGTCGTCAGTAAAAAAAAAAAAAAATCAATGTTGAGAGAAATTAAGTAAAAACCATCTCATTTTGGAAGCAAAGATAATTTAAACAAAACTAACCAATGCAATATTTATCCCAATATAAAGCTATATTCTGACATTTGTCATTATTATTTTGTATCCCAGACCCCCGTTAGAAAAGAAACACCTCAATTCAACGTGTCCCAATACTTTTGTCCATATAGTGAACATCAGATAAGGGTCACAGAGGCTAACTTTTCCCTGCAGTGTGAACGTAGCGCTTACACACATCCACGTCAACTCACATGAACAGTTTGTAGATAATAGAACACTTGAACCGTATTACAATCAAAGTTCCTTCAGTCCAGTGGCCTGTGATAACGGCGGCATACTGTAGATTAATTTCCTCTATTTAATCTCTGTCAGCACAAAATGAGGTTTGTCATGGAAGTATTTTTGCACCGTGCCCTCCCACATCAACCGTTTCCTCACTCAAGGTCTCCATCAGACCCGCGGCGGTTCTTCAAATAAAACCCAGGCCTGGAGTTGGAATCAAACGGTGAACTTCATTATGCGGTCGCGGAAAAAAATGATTAGACCATCCAAAGTCATCAAAAACCAATGGTTACGCAATCCAGTCCTAACTCCTGTGTGCATCATGTGACTAAAAGACGGAAAAGAAAACACGGAATGAATTAAAGCACTGTTTTTGTCAGTACAATGACAGATACTGATGGAAGAACTGAAGTGATTTGGGTTATCAAGAAAACATGGAAAATGGATAAATATCAGCTCTGAAATTCAACTACTATGAGCTATTTTTGTCGGTATCATTATATTTGTCCAAACAAACGGACCTTTAGTTGGACCAGGCAGGAAAATAAACAAGAAACTGAAGAAAACAAGTATGTTTCCGATCTGCAGAGATGTTTCGCCTCGCAGAGCGCAGCTGATGAGATCGATGCGACGAGTGTGTATACATGCAAAGGGTAAAAAAAAAAAAAAAAGGCCGTTGTTTCTGCTGAGTGTCGGAACATGATATTAGGAACTATTCTGCCACAAATAAAACACATGACTCAGCAAATCTGGACGTGACATGGAGACAGACGGAGATAGAGGAGAAGGTGAGCGGGGATGAAGTGAGAGTGAACTGTGGAGGGTTTCATCTGCACGGCGAAAGGTCAGGATGTGGAGGGCGAGCGGAAGAGTGTAGCAAACAGAAGAACACAAATCCTACTGTGAATGTGTGATCGTAGTCAGACTGGAGGCTATTCAGTGTCGGATAACTGATCATTTATACATGAGCTATATTTATTATGGATTCAACAAGACATGTTACAATTAAGCACAATTTAACAATACAAGTTCCCATCTCAGTGCTTGTTTTCATTTCTTCAACATTTGTGTAATATCCCTTCTTTAGCACAGCTCATATTGTATTTGCTACAGGAGATGAATAAAATCAACATAGAAAAAATACACTATATGGACAAAAGTATTGGGACACGAATTCAGGCGTTTCTTTTCTAATGGGGGTCTGGGATACAAAACGATAATGACAAATGCCGTATTATATAGTTTTATATTGGGATAAATATCACTGCTTTGGTTAGTTTGGTTGAAATTGTTTCGTTTCAGAGATGTTTTCACTGATTTTCTCTCTACATAGAATTTTTTTTAATCCACGACTACAATTTTAGACGTTCTACCTCTACATTTCTACAATATTTTTAATGCTCTGACTGTAAGAAATAAAGTTTTTCAGGAGTAGATGGTTGGTTGAGGTAGAAAATTAAGGAAATATTGATGTTTTTATCTCAAATCATCATGATCTTAGAGCTGTAGCCATGACGTGTCCCGGTACTTTTGTCCATATAGTGTGGCTCTTAAAAGGCATAGTGGTTATGTAAATTTTGATAAATTAGCCCATTTTTGGTGTCCATGGTCTGAAAGCGGTTCGCCAAAGTGTCCAATCCGACCCATGGGATGAATTTATAAAATGCAAAAATTACACTGACGATATTAACAATCAATCATTTTAGTTCGGAGGCCACATAAAGCCCTATTTTGATCCCATAATAACCTACAAATAATGACAACTTTTTTTTTTCCATTTTGTTTTAGTATATAAAAAAATTTAAATGACATGAAAATGTTCACGTTTACAAACTATCCTTTCACAAGAAACGTGAATAACCTCAACAAATATGAACAACCTGAAATGTCTTAACTGAATTAAATGTGTGTCAATTTATGTTTTTTTTTTTTTTTTATTGCTGTTTACTTTGTCTCATTTACTTTAGTGTGTATTCATTTTGTGTTGCCTTCAAGGATTATGTATGTATTTATTTTTTTACTTTTCTGGTATGTCAGTATAGATGTGTATGTGCAAGTGAAGGTACGTGAGGTGAACTGATCCAAGGGACTTGATTTTTCATATATTGTGTTGACAGGAAGCTAAACAATGGACTGTTGTGTGGAGAAGGAGTGGGATTAAATAAGTTCTACTTCCTCCCACTCCTTTTTAAATATGCATATGAAGTCACACTTTGTTTTCATGTGAATATTTTTGTTTGGTTTTCTTATCAGCTGCTTCATTTATAAGGACTAAGAAGGATTATTTAGTTTTGCTGCATATTCGAAATAAACTAAACTAAGTGCCATTTTAACAATATTCTGCCCGTTACTACATGTTTAATGTATTTGTTGATCCGCTGTGATCTGTAAGTTGTAATAAGTGTGTATAAATGATAAACTGAGGCAGAATATTGGTAAAATTACATGTTATTCACATTTTCAAAGGATAGTTTGTAGATATAAATATTTTTATAATGTAATTTGACTTTTTTTGACACTAAAACAGAGAAAAGTCATTGGAGTTGACACTACGGGTAGTTTATTTTGTTATTATTTTGCTGGTCCGGCCCACTTGAGATCAGATTGGTTCGTACGTGGCCCCTGAACCAAAATAACTTTGACACCCCTGGTCACAGCAGTCTGCTAAAACACTGGTGGATGTGAGCAGGATCTCCGCTGTCACTACACAGACAATGCAACGATGTGTTTGTTGCAAAACAAACCATAAAGAGGCAAATGCTGACGCGTGTGTGATGTGACATTCACTGTGACTCAGCTGTTCGTCAACGCTGGCTCTGATCAGATAAACTGAGATGCACGCACGCTTCATCGAGCTGGTGAGCGGAGTCACCTTCCCTACGCGACTGCTGACCGATCAGAAATAAAACCTGCTGCTGGACTTCACAGGAACTTATTTATGGAACCTGCGCGGTCTCGTTAACGTACATTTGAACGAACTGTCCAAGAAATGGCATCTGGTGTCACTAACTGAGGCGTCATTGTTTTCTGAATGTCCCCACTCTTCTTCACACTTAGAATTAAAACAAATAGAAGTTTTGTGCAGAATTAACTGAAGTTGTTAGATTTTCAGTAAGTCGTTCATTATAAAGTACAGAGGCACTTGTGTGTATTTGTCCCAGACAGAGGAAGAAAATAGTGCTGTTGAAATGTCGTCCTCTGCTGGTCATTCCCCCCACCCCCCCACACACAAACACACACATTAACCCTATTTACACATGACTAGTTTTATCTGTGGACCTCAGGTAACACTGGTCTACAAGTAAAAACCCTCCAGAATAAAAGTAGTGAAACTCTACCAAATTTGAGTCACTAATAAAGAAAAATTAAGTCACAAATGCTGGTCGGCTATAGTTTCCAAGATATAGTTTTGGGTCAAAATGGCTCACTTATGTTTCAACTGTAAGGTCTGGTTTTGTATAATAACAACGTGCCCC
>JAPQRP010000018.1:2188730-2209855 GCA_037367295.1 Apogon hyalosoma
AACTGAAGTGATTTTAGTTATTATCAAGAAAACATGGAAAATGGATAGATATCAGCTCTGAAATTAAACTATGAGCTTTTTTTGTTGTTCTCATTATATTTGTCCAAACAAATGGACCTTTAATTGGACCAGGCATTAAAATGAACAAGAAATGGGAGAAATCAAGGGTGGTCCAATAATTTTTTCCACGACTGTCAGTCAGATTTCAGTACGTACTGGAAGGGGGCAGCAGAGTTTGGTGGCATTTCATACGTGGAGTCCTTCGTGATTTTATTAAAGAAGAATTTCATCTTGGAGTTCTTACTGTACGCCATCGTCCACGGCTCTAAAATACAAAGAGGAAGAAGATGTGGGGTTTTTTTTTTTCAAAATTTTTACTAAACAGACACAAATTACTTTACCCAGAGGCTCAGTGAGGTTTTAAAATGATTAAAACAAATTAGCATTACAAATGACGCTGACACTTAATGGAAAACGCACTAACCGTTGACTGTCTTAATGATGTAGAGGCCTGTGGGGAGGAAGTGTCGGTCGTCTCTGCCGGTGTACGACAGACGTGGGACTCCTCCTGAACTCTTCGTTAGCTTCATCTCTAGCCTGGAACGATTAAATTAAGACCAGCCGTCGCCTTGACAAAAAGTCTCCATCGTTATAAAATAATGAAAGCGACATTTAACAGCTTGTGTTGACTAATGAACAGTGGCTTTATGGTACCTGACAAAGATTTTCTCCATTTCCTCAAGTCTGTAAACTTCCTTCACTCTGTTTGGGGGAAAGGAATCACGATGAAACATCTTTAAAATGTTCTTTTATTCATCAATATAGCTGCAAAAACCTAAAATGCTACAGAGCAGTAAATTCTCCTTTTCTGTTGTGTCCCATGGGACCTCATTTTGGAAAAATATTGCACCACAGTCAATGATGAGTGTGATTTTTTGATCATGTTTGCATTATGCATCATTTACTCATGTTTGTCAATTTAATTATCTACAAGAAAAGCAAATCGCGGTTTGTTATAAAACTCTTCAAGTACCAAACTGTGACAATATGTAAATAGACAGATTACACACCTAAAAGTTGCCGTACTGACTTTTAACTTTCTGTCTCCAAAAGTCTGTTCTGAGTTGCAGCTTCAACGTAACCAGACTTGGATTGATTTACACCTCTTTTAATACTTTTTCACTGCACTCATCGAATGAGGTGAAATGTTTGGAAGTAGCGGGTGTTTTAGGGTTGGTGACAAGATTCAGTTCGCATTAAAAAAACATCATCGCTAAAAGATAATGTGAAGTTATTTTATTCAATTCGGCAGCCCTTTCAGCAGGACTTCACTTCTCTATTATATGTACGAACTATTACAACTATAAATGTCACAATCTGTTGCCAAGAACTTTGTCGTCATGCACACATGCGGGATTCATAACAATGAAAACACAAAATGTCAGTAAACATCGAGTGATTTTAATTGTGACTGATGTAAGATTTTCATGTTTTACCTGATGGGGTTCATGTCGGGTCTGCTGGGTTTGGCCACAGCCTTCACAAACTTCTCAGCCATCTGAATCCTGCACATACAACAGGCATCTTTTATTAACAGTGTAAATGATCTAAACACCTGATCAGCAGAGTAATATAAAGGTAATAATGTACTGAGATTTATAACATCTGATGGATTGTGTGACTTCATTAGCTGTTGGTGAGTTCAGCTCAGACATGATGATGGAAATCAGGGTTTCTGCAGGTATTGACAAATCTAATTTAATGCTTTTTAATGCCACTAAACAAATTTAATGCCCATGTTCAACTGCAGATACAGTTTTATGACGGTTTACCATTGACAGGCTTTAACCAGGTTCTGAATAGTTCCTCCTTCAATCACTTCTGCTGAAACTTGCATTTTCCCATTTTCCCAATATTTGCTAATATTCCCTCCGCTCTTTCGCCACAGCATGAACACGCTCACAGCACGTTGCATTCCAGGCATCCGGTGTTGTAACTTTGTGCACTGGCCATAAATAATAGCCAATTAAACGGTTCCGCCTGTCAATCATCACACTATACTTCCAATCAAAATTATTAAATGTTTATAAAATCAAAATAAATCATGAATAACAATGCTTTTTTTTCCATTAAGTGTAATTACTGTTCTAATGCCTCTGGACATGGAATTTAATGCTTTTAAATGCAATTTAAGGCCTTCATTTTTACAAAATCTATTTAATGACTTTTAATGCTTTTTTAATGAGCCACAGAAACCCTGGAAATGTTTCATACCTTTGGTTAAAATGCTGGTCTCTTACATCAGTGCCATTCAGTATCAGTGCATCCATCACATGAACAGCATTGATTCTACGCTGAGCTTTACCCTGTAGACACAAATATACACACATATACCAATATGTCTTATTTGTACTCTGACATTTTACTTATAAATATATAATCGGTATAGTTGTTATTACAATTATCATTTTTTAATTTTTATATTATTTGGGGTTTTTGCACTATCTTTAAGCATGTACACATTTTTCTTGCATTTTACTCTGTTGCTGCCTTAGTCGTTGAATTTTCCCATAGTGGGATCAATAAAGTCTAATCTACTTTAATCTAATCTAATCTATAAAACAACAGGTTCAAGCACCAAATATGTCCCATCAAATACAGCAGAGCTTTACACTTCTATGTTTTGTAAAAAAACTGAAATAATCCACCATTCTGCATTTCTAAACCAGTTCACAGTACTGGCTCCAATATTTCTTTTCCTTCCTTCCTTTTTTTTGCTCTTATCTTCCTAGTCCCTTCTCTCACCTCGCCCTTCAGTTCTTGGACGATTTCCACGCTCAGAAGTGTATCTCTTGGCAGCTCAAGCTTGAAATTCTCTAGTTTCCTCCAGCGTACGGGCATCTTTCCATCCCATGTGTATATCTGCGACTTCTACGGAGGTCAAAATGAAATAAAGACAACAAAAAAAATTAAAAATGAGTGAAGTATGGGTTATGATGAAGGGAGCACTGAAGTCTTTCTATCACTGGTGTTTTTGGTGAATGGATTTGTTTGTCAACTCCATTTTCCTTCATTTCAGAGGAATCAGACTTAAAATTTTCTCATAACGGAAGAACAAGAGCAACACATCGCTCAAAACTAACAATCCTTCTTAAGACTCACCCCCAGCGCTAAAAGGAAGATCTGCTCACCACCTCCCACAATGCACCGGTGGTCCAGGATATGACGCAGCTTATCAAGGGTGGTGGAGTTGAGCGGTGTGAGTTTGCACTGAAATGAATCCACATCTGAGTTCTGGAGAGAGACAGGAGCAGGAAGTTATGTATAAAGACAAATTTAGATGTTTCCCATGATCAGAGGTCCACTTAAATGCCTCATCTGCATGTGCAAATATATTGTAAACATGTAAATAATATTTAAATTCAAATCTAAATTCCTATAAATACTTATATAAATAGCAATTTCTTTTTTCGTTTTGCATTTTAAGTTTCACAAGAGCATATTTTCTGTCTTCTGTCTTCCCTGCACTTTATTTTTATATTTGCTGCTGTCAGCTGTGAAATTCCCCCCTAGCGGGATCAATAAAATCTTATCTTATCAAAAAAGTAGAAATACTGTTACAGATTATGCTCACTGCAAGAAGACATTTTAATTTACTGTCAGAATAGATATAACTAACCTTCATCAGTTCATAAAATTTTGACTTTGGGTCTGAGGAAGCAGGAGTGACTCTGGCCTTGTCTGGGACCTGGAAATGGACACAAAATGTATTCAGCATTAAAACGTTTTGCATTGTTTGTACAAAATGTGTTATTACCGATTGTAATAATGTTTAATATTTCTGTTGATTCTGTCGACTTCTTACCCCCCAAAGTTTGAGACACTCCTTTCTAATGTCAGCTTGTCTTGGCTCTGAGAGGGTCCTAAACAAATGAAGAGAGTATACCCTTGAAATGCAGCTATAGTTAATTAAAAGTAAATGCACTCATGCAAATATAGAAAGGGTACTTACGGATCTACAACGTAAGCATGAATCTTTGCCAAGGCCTTTATCTGGACTGCACAGAGGCTGAAGGAAGGAATAATTCAATCTCTGTTAGGTACTCTGATTGAAATGGAGACAGTGAGGTTCTAGTGAAAATGGCGTGCTGGTACCTCTCATTGGAGTTGACCATGAACTGGTAGAAGTCAGTGTCGTCCTTGATGATGCTCAGGGGAACCACATCTGTAACATCTGTGTCTGTGTTCCTCAGCTGGTTCAATTTCAGGTTGACTTTGAACATGTATTCCCTAACGGCATCTGAGCCGGGCTTCAGACCGCGGCACACTATGTACCTGAAGAACGGAAATGTGCAAGAGGGGGTTTACAGCTTCCCTCGATTTAATCTAGTCTGGATTAAAATACAAACTAAACCTACGACAAAAACAGAGTACAGTCTCATTTCAAGGTCAAATGAGGCTCAAAAATTCTGAAACTGGGAACTCCTGTTTCTATGTCCCAACATGTTTAGGGTACAATATCATCATCTTTTAGCCTACATAAACAAAAAACTATTTCCTTTCATTAAGCATGTTCAAAGCCCTACCTCTCAGAGTTGGCAGGCCTGCTGGTGACAGGTTTGAAGAGTGAGATCCTGTCAAAACAGAGGTAGAGCAGGTAGACCAAACCCACACTGAAGGGAGTAAACAGATCAAAGGTCTTACAGACAAAGTGCCCACCTGTAGGAGACAAAGAGTGTCACAATAATCTTGTTAGGTATAATTCTGAACCCTGACACAAACATACACACACTAGAGCTGCACAATATATCGTTTGAGCATCATCATTGCAATGTCCGTGTGCGTAATAGTCACATCGTAGGTCCTGCAATGTAGGAGGCAAATGAACTCAACATGTTCTCATTTAATTTCAAGGGTATGTGACACACACTGTGCACAACGATCCACCAATAACAATCGTTCTTAATCAGTTTGCCGAAGCAGACCATGCCCCTGCACATGGAGTCACTGGAAACAACACTGAAATATGAGCAATGAATGAGAGAAAATCACCAAAAACGAAGACTTGGTGCCAAAAGGAAAAGCAACGTCAGTTATCTGGAATTATTTCAGCTACAAGAAGGATGATATTGAAACATGTGGTCTGTGTTGGCAGTGCCTTGCACCTGTTGCCACAACGTGAGGTAACACAACTAATTTGTTTGACCATTTACGTCGTCGCCACACAGCTATTATAACATCCTGAGTATTTTTTCATATCGAAACATATATATTAGGGTTAAAAAAAATCACAATGTCAGTTTTTTCCAATATCGTGCAGCCTGAACACACACACACAAAATATATTCTGTGAAAAAATGACGAGCTGACAGAGATTGAAGACCATCTCACTGGCTTGGACCTGCACGCAGACGTCAGAGATAATTCTTCCATTCGTGCACACACATACACACACATACCTGTTCTGAGTGTAGATAATGCAGTGAGGAATTGACAGAGCAGCAGCTGTTTGCTCAGAATCTCCTGGATGTTTTCTTGGCCTTCCACAGAGAAACCCTGACATTCATAAACAGACACCATCATCAAAACCAAAAGATTCAACAGCTAAACAGACAGCTGGAAATCTTGGTTAAACCCATAAATAGTTGTTCTGTAATTCCCTGACCTTAAATGTGAAATTGCATTCGGTTTGAAATGTACATTTCTGGATTTTTCCAGCTCTGATGTTTCATCATAGACAGATAACACTGTGCTTAAAAAAAAAACAAACAAAAAAAAACATGATAGACGCACCCCATCTGCCATGAGGAAGTGCAGCCCTCTTCTCTCTGTACTCTCCAGCACAAAGTTTCGGAAAGCAGTCACGTTTTCTGGCCGAGTAATGTCTCCGTCTCCGTCCACGCCACCCTCACCTGGTACACACAGAGGTTATATTTTCAGCAGCTCATCCATCACCTCAAAGACGACCTGTTTCCCTGAGTGTGATGCGCATGATTAGTGTTTTGCAAGCGTACCGTAGTAGGGCTCAAACAGCTCACTCGGTGCTGCAAAAAAGTCTTCCAGTTTGAAGTCACAGGGTCCTTTCAGCGTCATGCCAAAGCCTTTGGCGTGCCAGCGTCTTTTCCACAGTATGTACTCTGAAAAGCCTCCAGGCCCTGCACAGACGTCACCAAAGTACAGAAGCTCACCCTCACGGTCCTTTGTCAGAGGTTTCTAGATGAGAGAAGGAAAAGGCATCAGTATGTGCCACCTGTTTATACATGTGACAAATATCAGCAGTTACATCTATCAACTCACCCCTTGTGAGTCCTTTGGGTTAGTGAACATATAATCGAAGCAATGGTCAAGGTTGGCCATTTTCATTGCTGCTCTAAAGGCAGAGAACACACAAAACAACTTTTAGCTATCTTAGGTTTTGCACATGAAACACAGGTCATTAGGACATCTAACATTAAACATAAACAGCTCTTAAAATGAAGAAAAGAATTATGCACAATTATTATTTGTCCAATTTTAGCAGCTTTCAAAGGACTGACCTGTTGAGGAAGATTCCTCCTCTGATTGTTTCGTACGGGTTGGAACGTGTCCGTGCTCTCCTCATCTCCTCACCTTCCAGGTCATCAAATACTGTCTAAAAGTAAAACAAATCAACGGGTTACCCACCTTGGAGATATGTGTGTGTGTATATATATATATATATATATATATATATATACATATATATGAGAAAAATTAAATCAGGTATTTGGGTCTGGACTGATGCTGCCACCTGCTTGTTTTGTATAGAATGTTTAGCAAGTAAGGCAGAATTTTCTGTAACTGAAAGGAAATTGATTCATGTCTGAAACTTAAACTAGGTTCAAGAATTTGTATGTAGAATAAAAACCAGACGATGACCTACTTTGCACCTTAGAAGAGTGTGCAGGAGGTCTTCAGTGCAAAACTCTGTCTCATCCTCGATCTTAAGTTTCCTCTGTAAATAATCAAAAGTAAGACATTAAAAGGTGCCACTGTTAACATTTGCATGTTTATGCGAAATCAAGAATCCCTGTCAACATCATGAACTAGTTGACAGGTGCTCTTTTTTTGTTTTTCATAAAAAAGGGAAAAACAGGCAATTTTTTTGACTTATGTAAAATATTTAAACTTACGCAGGGTGAACATTGTGTTCAGCATTATTTATATGTACCTCTCCCAGAGTCATCCAGTCCTTCAGCTCATCTGCATCTGGTGTCTCTGTGGTGCATTCTGGGAACCAGTCTACCTTCTCTATAGCACTGGGCTGGCATACAAATAAACAGAACAATGGATGTTATTGTATAATTAAAAGAAATAAGCAAAAAAAACATTTGAAAATACAAAGGATGATCAGTATTCTGTACCTCAGGTTCATCACGCCAGTCAACATTCAGTTCCCCCTGGAAACCCTGCAATGTAAGACCAAGACCCCTTCTTCCTCTCTGTGTTGAAGCCTCCACAATCTCTTTACGGCCCTGGCCAAACTTACCCAGACCCTCGCCTTCACGGAAACCCATTTTGGCCTGATGGAGAAAAATGTGTTAGGAAACAAATGAAGTGAGACATAATTATATGATAGAGAATGTATTTCGTGAATGATTATTTTTAAACCTTACCATGAGCTTCTGTGAAACGCTGTTATACATGGAGAATTTGGAGGTTTCTGAGGAGATATCGCTGTCCTGGGTATTAAAGGATATGGAGGGCATAGAGAAACCAGGTCTGTGATCTTCTTGATCACTGAGGGAGTCATTTTGGCTGGAGTCTGTAGAGGAAAAATACAGCGACAACCCGTTCATGCAAAAACATCAATGAATAAAAACGAACAAAACTCAGCAGAAAATTTCACTGTTTGATTCAACACCGATTGCAAGGATTGTAATTATAACCAATTTCAGAGTATTACAATCCTTTTATAAATCTAATTGTTACATTTCAAAAAACTGCAGACATATGACCTCTTCAATGTTAAGACTTCCTCAGTAATCCTCAGTAAAAAAAACATAATAGGCTGTAGATCAGTTGTCATTTGATGTGTTACTTGCATGTTTAATACTGAACTAGAACAGCATAATATAAGACTTAAAAAAATCTTGAACCACCCCAGAATTAAGTCTCCTTGTACCTTGTTTCATGAAAGTTAACCTTGTTGGGTTTTTTTTAAACCATGTTTTTGCTGACACACAAAAACAACATATGGCAACTAAAACATAACTACCATATCCAAGGTAAAGTGGCTCTGTTTAAGAAAAGCACAAATAAAACTAAAATAAATGCCCTGTATTCCAACTCCTTGGTCAACTTGTAAACAGACTGGCTGCATGCAGGATTTGCCACCAGTTAATCCAGCAGATCTCTCTGAACGATAACATGGAAACAAATTTAATTCTCCTTCTTCACATAATGCCCAGTCTCTGAGTACTGAAGAGGGACGATAGAATTTAATTTGTTTTTGGAAAAATCCTGTCACACTGTATCCTGTCGGGTCTTTGGCTCAGGTGTAGGTAGTAAAATATTCACTTGAGCAACTGTCAATAAGATGTTCACCCATTCTTCACACAGAATATACTGTAGGTTATCTCTGAGCTCTGACACTGCAGCTGTCAGGGCCTCAAAGTAGCACAGAGGACACTACGTAGGCTATTATTAGTGAGAAACGATGTAAAAACATAATTTTCTTTATATCACACTGAGATATTCCCACACTGTCTTCATTTGCGACAGTATTGTGTACATTGTAATTTTGTATTTCTGTGATATTCCTTGTTAAAAATTATTCTATTTCTGATGCACTTTCCAAAGATATGTGTGATGACCTACATAAATGCAATAAACAAAATTTTGCCAAAATGAAGAACAGACAAACCATTTATAATGTAACCATTCTAAGGCAAACTTAGCACATAGTATACCTTGTCTGGATAATTGTGACTCTTCATCTGAACTGCTGTCATCACGCCGTTTCTTCACCCCTAGCAAAGGCGACAGCGGTGGATCATTTCTTCTCTTCATTATGGCTGAAACAGAGCAGACGTAACAAGTCAAAAGGGTAAATGTAATGCAATGGATAGATTTTTCCAATTAAAGTGAACTGTGTAGTAGAATCTACAACATGCAAATTTGTATTTCAGTATAAAGTACAAAAGAACCACAATACAGTTCAATGACAAAATGTTTGATTGATGTAGCTGTTTTAATTTGCAATCACCTTTATTCCAATGATCTTTTACATAATTATTGACTAACACATTCTCATTTTACAGAATAAATTAGTAATCATCTTTAAATGTAAGTTAATACATTTTTTATGAGCTCTATTTGAGGCCCAGTGCCAGGTTACAAACATACATGCAAAATTAATGTTGTCCTCACAAGCTGTAAACAGTACCCTCAAAGTGTATACATTATCCGTATGACAACTGGAAAAGCGTGGATCAGCTTTCCTCACAAATGTTTGGTCTTAACTGAACGAAGTACATCTAGTGCAAAGTACATCTGTGCAGAATGATAACAGGATTAAATGTGAAACACTGCAGACTCACTCGGGCAAAATATAATACTCCGGTGTAAGTGGGGGTACAAGGATTTGCGTTAATTTCCCACAAAAATTTATCACTAATTTTCTAATTTTGGGACTGAATAAACCAACAGTTTTGTCCATTCTTACTGGACAACTGCAGTGTCAGCTACCACGCATAATCTGAGAAACCTAACTGCATAAAATTACCTTTGAGTTATGTACCAATTAGCAGCAGCAGCAGCAGGCTAGTAAAGCTGTGTAAAGCCGGCCCATACCAGTCTCCAAGATATAGTGTAAAGAAGACACAATAAGTAAACAAACTTCACCGGTGTGTGTCACTTATGTCAAACTGTGTGTTTTCGGTGAAAGAAACGACGCTGCGAAGAAACTGCGCAGCTGTAGCAGATTTAGCTGTTAGCTTGCTACGTTAGCCAGCTAGGTTTTACCAGCTCAGAAGGACAACTTCACTCTTCTGTTGCAAAGCAGCATCGACAGAGAGTTATTTCCATATAAAAAATGTATATTCCCCTGGAAGAATTTTATTTACATGGACACTTTCGCTGTAAATTCACTCTCTTTTGAAAGTTTACATTAGCCCGCGTTCTGCTACGGAGCTTTCACGGGGTCCGTCTGTATTTCCAGGCGCACACTGATGACGTAACATGTCATAACGGCGTCTGCATAAGCGCCTGTGCGTTTTTACATTGTTATGTCTATATTTTAATTATTCTACTCAATACCATTATTATATATCGTTGTTATTTATACGGCACCAAACCAGGATAACCTTGGCTGTCATTTTATCTACATTCTGGCCAAAATTGCAATAATAAAAAAACTATAAGAAACAGTTTAAATATTGTCATCGTAACTAAAGCTATTCAAAGTGGCTTTAATGGCACAATCATTACATTCATGCGCCCAAGAAAAAGATTTATCTGAACAAGCTAAAACCTAACCTACATTGTTTTTGTTGCACAATTAAGTGATTAGATTAGTCTAGATTAGTCTTGCATGTCTGTTAGATTCTGAGGGGAAGTCTAATCTGTTTTTGGCTTCTGAGTTCAAAGATCCTAAGCTGTCCATCAAATACTTATGAGGTTGTTTCCAGGAATACTTTATAATAGTTTCTTAAAATAGACCTATGTGCTGTGATTAAAGAAGGTACCCATTACACAATTATATCAACATAATCTTCATGACTCTTCATAACTCTATAACAAATTATATGTTGTACAATACAAATTTTCCTTACACATCACTACTTCTGCAGGTTTTCTGTTAACAAATTTGTTTGTTTTTGATATGACTCTGAGAAACGACTTTCCAGATCATTGCATGTCTGTCGATAAAGAAGCCAAAACAGCCTTCAAAATCCTTCTTAGAAGAAACAGCGCCAGTTCCTTGACTGACATAGAAGAAACTGCTGAGGAAGCTGGAAAGTTTCCTCACCAGCCAAACAATAATTCATTGACAGATTTTGAAATGTTGTGATAAATCAGTAATCAAAGGCATGGCGAAGTTTTTTAGGATACTGGACATTACAATATGATATGATATGATATGATATGATGTCATACACTTTATTGTCCTCTGACCCCATTGCAATATGCAAAAATAAAATTAAGTAAAATCAAGTGCAAAATAAAATCAATCATTCATAAAAATCAGTAAGATCAAGTACAATTATTGCCAATTATTTTTTATACAGACTCTAGGAGGACTTTCAAGTTTTAAAGTTTATGAGTACCTTGACATTGGTGATAAATTATTGGGGATACTCATCAGACAAAGAACAACAGTGCATACTGTGACACTGTGTACAGCCTATAACTCTGCTTAAATGAAGGCCTAGGGCTGTTGCTTGTACCAGCATTTATTGAACTGCCCTGACTTGTTGATTGGCTTTGTAATTCTTAACCTTTCACATCAGCCACACTAACCCCTGCAGACGTCAATATAGTGTTGCTTTGTCATCTGTTAATGAGGTTATTTGTTTCCTCCCTACACAATAAGTTGGCAGCGCATCTAGAGAACATCTCTCACAGGTACATTAAGTTACTGCAGCTCCACTGTCCACTGTGCACTAATCCCCAAGTGACACGAACACACATACACAGGAACACACACTAACACACTGTCCAACACCATGTGACCAGCTTAAGCAACGTAGGCAAGGCTTTATATACTACCTATAGAGACTGCTCTGCCTCCAGGGAGATCATTGCAGGCGCAGGTGTGTGTTGGCGTACCTGAGGGAGCAGGGTGTGTTTTTTGGACACAAGGGAGAGCTGCTGCTGCAACTTTCAACCCACAGGAGAAGACCAGAACCAGGGGGAGAAGAAAGGGGTTACTCATAAAGTTGCCTAGCAGACAGTCCTCAGGGCCGGTTGAAGTTTGTTTTTTTAACTCAACTTGGAGGCACTGAAGAGAACATCCGCAATGTTTTTTCGCATCCCTCGCCTGACCCCTGGATACATTAGATACCTCCAGGTGCGTAAGATGCTTTAGGGTGATTTTCTTCTTTAGATAGATTAATGATTAGTCAGAGACATCAAGGGACACCTGTATAGGCACAGCAGTGGAGAAATTCCATTAGAGTCTAATAACAAACAACTGTTAAGATCTATAAACCTTAGCCCTGCACTTTTCCCTTTGTACATAGCATTTCAAACTGGATTGATTTTGCATCATGGTTAAACAGAACTTAAGAGGACAGATTTCAAACAAATGGATAAACACCTTACTTCTAATGTAGTTTTTGTATGAATATAACTGTTTGAATTAAACCATCTGTTATTTACCGAAGTGGTCATTCAATTAAAATTAGATCTGTATTGAATTGTACCATTTGCGATGCCGCTGACCCTGACTCATCACTGTACACAAAGTGTCTGTTTGTGTGTAAGTGGAAGGCAAGATTTAGATGAGAGGATTATAGCAGCCTGTCTTTGAATGGATTTGAATCAGAGATGCCTCAGCTCCACAGGGTCAGGCAAATATCTTCTAATTGGATCTCCGGAGGAATCGTGTGAGAGACACCTTAACAGTCATTGTCCTGTTCGATATTTCAGAAACCTGAAGATGGATATAGAAACCTATGACCTGCCCTTGTTTTAAATGTGTGTCAGACGTCATTATTGAGCTTATAGGCGTTAGATAAGTCTCCCTAGTTAAGAAAATATATTACCCAGGTGGTTATTATGTCAAAGCAGATGACAGGATGTGCACTGAAAACATTTGAGTTTACATCTGACATGTCTTCATTTCATTTATTTATTTATTCATATATCTATTAAAAGAGCCAAGTGTAAAAACATTACCTTTTGCATTTATGTTATGAGAAATGGGGCACCCTGGGAAGCTGAAGAGCTTTTGAGAAGGGCCCAGGTCTTCAAATGGCTCAAAATTCTGGAACTGACAACCCAGGGAAGATTGACGCAAGCCCAAACTATATATTCAAATGTGCATCCAAACTTGACAAAATAAAGAGTCTAGTCTGAGTTTTCCCTCATGGTAAGACCACTGCAGGGATGAGGCAGGTGTGGGACCAGGGAAACTAAATTAAAGGACTTGACAGAACCAGGAGGAGCATTGTTGACATAAAAGCTTGGGGGAGGGGATACATGGATGGTGACCCCCTCTCTCTCTTTCAGACTCAGGCGGCCCAGACTGTGTTGCAGAACCGGGAGGCCCCTGTGATGCCCCGCATGGCCATCCTGCTGGGCTTCATGGGGGTCGGGATGTCTGGCTACAGCTCCCGCCAACTAACACTGAACTACAAGCCATCGAGTCACCTGTTTAGATGAGATGGAAGGAGGACAGGACCAACACACCCACCGGGCAAGACAAGGAGAAAACTAAAGATTAAGGGAAGCGACTGTACCAGGTTTTCTGTTTCTGTTTGGTTTTTCTCTGTGGATTCTTAATACTCTCCCCGTGGTTCAAGTTTAATATCATCCTTGTTTTGTTATTTATTTATTTACTTTTATTGTGTATGGGTTATGGTTGTTGCCTTAAGGCTCTGAGTGTGCAGTTAAGTGTGTAATCTTTCTTCCTGGTTAAAACTACCTCTCTTTCCCTGCATGGGACATTTTCCCCTCTACTGTGTGAATATGCAGTAAAACAGAAAGGCAGCTGTTGATGTTTTCACTAAATTGGGATGATGTTGTACCTGGACCACAGCTTTTCCCCACACCCAGTGCCTTATCATTGGGAGTATTCAGTCAATAAAGGCCCTCAAAATAGATCTGAATTATGAAACGTTAAAATGTTGAAGTATAAAATACGAGTGGAAAAGGCACTTTCTAAATGTAGCTGAGCTAATGCTCATAAAATCCCTGACAAAATCCTCAGTCTGTTAATCACCATGACTTTTCCTTTGGCAGTTTTGGCAATTTCCATGATGTAACACTGAGCCCCCAGGTCCCTCCTTTTTTTGGAGAGCTGCGACAGAAACACAGAGACAAATTACATCAGAAGCATCTTCAATTCAGAGGATCAAGAAATGTGACTAATCTGAGTCTAATTTCTCTGATTCTAGATTTGACGTTATGAGTTCTGACCTGTTAATGTGTCTCTGCTCTGTCTGCAAAACAAAGTCATGCATTGGTGTTAATATACGTGAACTGCACAGAGAAAAACTGACAGAAACATTAAAACTGAGACCTTTGTGTCTAATTATTGCTACTTTGCACTTTGTAAATTGTTTCTGTACATATGTGTGCATAATTGTGTACATATCGACATAATGCTGAATGAGATTAGTAGATAATGACGTGCAACGCTGCCAGCTTTTGTTGTGAGCTGGACTGGATGACATCTAGCTGGATTATTTTCAGGTAGAGTAACCAGGACAGCCACCCTGGATACCACTTGGACCCACATGGGAGTCCACCCGGATCTCTCCCAGTTGCACAGCACTGTCACAGAAGATGAATGTAGATGCATGACTACTATGGTCTCTTAATAGAGTTAGTGTCTTTTGTTTCTGTTTGTTTGTTGTTCACAATGTTTTATCATTGTAAAATAACCTTGACAGCACATGAATGTATAGCAGACTAAGAATGAAAATTAGCAGATGGATTATTCAGAATAGATTATTGTTTTTAAAGATGTATTCAGGAAAAGAGAGGGTTTGAGGCCAATGTGAAGATTCTCAGGATTGACATAAGAGAAGATAATCATGTGAACAGGTCAGAAGGTGTGTACAGTAATACAGTGATCCCTCACAGATCCTATTAAGATTCATGTCTTTTTTAGACTAGCTTAACCTTACATATGACAGAGGTCACTGACCCTGAAATGGAGATAAATAAGTGTGACGAAGCAACAAGTGTGGTTATTTATGACATGTTATCTTGTCCAAACATGGAGCTGAAGAAGGGACTTCACATGGACGCATAATATGGACAATAGAAGGGTGATTTTGAACATACGTAGGGTAGTTTATTATTAATTATTGCTTCTTTACTTTGGTTAGAAGGTGTGTTTTTTTGACTGTGAGTCTTCATTGTGGTACAAAGGCATAAAATGCCTCAAATTGCACTTTAAAGATGATTTTTCTCTGAGTTGGAACTGAAATCCAATTGGAAGCTTCATATATTTTAAATAATAATTAGTAGAAATTGTGTAGTGAATATAGGGAACTCTGTTCTTAAAAAGACAGTATTTTTATCTTATGAGAGTTGAGCAAAGCTGTGTATCTACAAAACAGTACATGTTTATTTTGCATTTTTGCACTTTGTGTATGTGGTTTAGGTTTGTCTTAGACAGGTTTGAAGCATTTTAAATGCTTACATGCACCTTTGGACTTGCATTTTGTGTATTGTTAACTTCATGCATGAATAAAACTTCAAAATGGACAGATTGAATATGTTTTTTTATGCACCTTTCAGTCACATAATGAAAAAATACTTTCTTCATGCACTAGATGTCAGCAAAGTTTGCAGCCATGATAACAAGTAGCGCCAATGGTGATATATCTGAACTGAATGAACTGTACAAAAGATTGATATTTTACAATACAGTTCTCTGCAATGTAATAACCTTAAATCCAAAATGTTATAGGAAATGTTTACTGTATACAACAGCCATGCATTTATTGAGTTATTCACGCATAAACAAATGTGTGACACTGTGTCCACTTTTTCACTTGTATTGTGTTATACTTTTCCAAATGTGACTTATTTTTTTGCTGAGTCATTCAGTCTCATTTTGGTCGTTACGTCCCCCAGACGTTCACCTCCTGTGCAGCTGGAAACTCATGGTCAAGGCTAAGTCTGAGAGTTCTGACCCAATTATAGATTTAAGCTGCTTTGAGAATGAGCCCAAATCTCTCCCAGTAGAGGCCAGTCGGGGTTACAGTTATGACACGCTGGATTTACTGGGAGACTGAGCTTTACGGGGAAAATGGAAATAAACAGGGAACAGTTACTCCAGGTTTGACTAATGGTTACAACAAGAAGCTGGGAGGATATTATGCAAACAAAACCACCTTTTTTTTTTTTTTTTTTTCCTCTATCAGTTTCTCAGCCGTAGGGAGGAGAGAAGTCAGTGACAGTCTGACTCAATTCCTTGCTCACCCTCCCCTAGTTCACAAATTTACACACTGACACACAAACACATACACACAGAGGTCCATTGTGTGTCTGTTTCGGTGCCTTCTCCTCAGGAGGCTCCTGTTTCAGCTAATAACAAAGAGCTGAATGTTTTTACTCACAGAGAGATGGATGAGAAGGAGAGAAGGACTTATCCGCAGGGTCTTTAAATCATTTTAAAGTTCAGTACTACCGGTGTGTATGTTCACTCTACGTGTTCAGGAACACTCCGGGTTATAGCTCATTGATTCTTATCTTACAATATCAAATGAGATGTAAGAGTGGTGTGATATTTCTACATGTGATGCACAGCTGCACCTGTGTTTTGCACTGTGACACTTGCCCCCGGAGCATCAGATAAGGAGGATCGCATTATAAATGTCAGCAAAATTATTAAGATTTGAGACATGTTTAGGATGACACTTCACAAGACAGCGATTTTGACAGTGTGCTCATAAAATGTGCTGTCAGGAGTCCATAACATCATGACAATACAGTCGCGGGAAAAAATTATTAGACCATCACAAGTCATCAAAAACAGTGGTTATGCAATCAGGCACTACCTCCTGTGTGTATCATGTGACTAAAACAGACAGAAAAGAAAACATGGAATGCCATAGATACTGATGTACGAACTGAAGTGATTTTGGTTATTATCAAGAAAACATGGAAAATGGATAGATATCAGCTCTAAAATTAAACTCTTATGAGCTGTTTTTGTTGCTATCATTATATTTGTCCCAACAAATGTACCTTTAGTTGTACCAGGCATTAAAATGACAGAGAAATTGAAGAAAACAAGGGGTGATCTAATAATTTTTTCCATGACTGTATATTCATTTAATACAATATAATCCAAATTCATAAGCTTTTACTTTTGTTTACAGTTGTAGGACTTTCAGGAACAGAAGTTTTGGCAAAATGTTGTATATTGTGAGAATAAGACAAGACATCCACTACCAGTCAAAAGTTTGGACTCATCTTCTCATTTAAATGACATGAGAAGGACCGCAGACGGCCAACAAGTGCTCAGCGTCACTGGGAACTCCTTCAAGATTTTTGGAAAACATTTCAGGTGACTACCTCATGAAGCTCATCGAGAGAATGCCAAGAAATGCGCAAAGCAGTAATCAAAAGCAAAATGTGTCTATTTTGAAGAATCTAAAATATAAAACATGCTTTGAGTTCCTGTCACACTTTTTTAAACCACATAATTCCACATGTGCTCATTCATAGTTTTGATGCCTTCAGTGAGAATCTACAATGTAAACAGTCATGAAAATAAAGAAAAACCAGGTGTGTCCAAACTTTTGACTGGTAGTGTACAAGGAAGGGCACTAATTCTCATGAACCCAATTAAACAGGCACGAGCACACATAGCATGACGAAGCACAGTTCTTTTTTTAGCCTGTTGTATTTGTCGATAGGGTTGAGTGTTTGAGTCTATGTCCCCGGTGAATGCATTCTTCCACCTTAAGAGGTTCTTCTTAACTGGTGGAACAGCTTAGCCTTGTTTTAAAAGTGTTCTCTGCCTTGAGCTCATTAAAACACTGATCGTGTGGAGACGCTAATTAATGCTTTTTTAAATTACCTTGCATGCTAACATGTATGCACGGCACCATAAGCACCCAGGTGACGCTTAGTTTTGCAAAGCAGCATAGACACTTAGCAGCAAAGCAGCATAGTAACCAATTACATGGGTCTCTATTCACTCTTATGTATAATTATTCACATACACTACAGTACAAAAGTGCACGACGACATTATGTTTGTTGGTTTAGTAAAGTTCTAATGACCACATATGCATTTCTCAGTCTCTGTATTAAGATCCAGTCTGGACATACTGTATGTGAAGTATGGACAGCAAGAAAAACAAAAGTTTCAGGAAAAAAAACAGCTTCTATGAACCAAAGTGGCAATTTAAAATGTGACCCATTTTTACATTTAACATGCCTTTAACCCTTTTCTTCAGACAATATGAGATTAATTACATGAATTTTCTGACGGCTTATACCAGGTTTCATTCAACACGTCAGATGTTTCTAATTGTTTGTGATGCTTCTTGTCATGGGGTCAGAGGTCACACTAAATAGGGACTTTATCCTTTATAACCCATTCAGTTCAGTTTTTTATATGTCTTTTAAGGCTGCACACATACAGTCACAGAAAAAATTATTAGACCATCAAAAGTCATCAAAAACAATGGTTATGCAATCAAGTACTTACTCCTGTGTGTATAGATACTGATGGAAGAAATGAAGTGATTTTGGTTATTATCAAGAAAACATGGAAAATGGATAGATATCAGCTCTGAAATTAAATTACTATGAACTATTTGTGTTATTACCATTATATTTGTCCAAACAAATGTACCATTAGTTGTAACAGGCATTAAAATGAACAAGAAATTGAAGAAAACAAGGGTGGTCTAATAATTTTTTCCGCGACTGTATTTCCTTTATTTTCTTGTTGTGTGTGAAGAAAAATGAATGAGAAATAAATATATATATGGTCATTTCAACCCTGCAAAATCAATATAGCTGAAGGTGGCCTCAGATTTTTGCACATTACTGTACACTCTGAGGATCTTGTCCTCTTTTATACCAATGGTTTAAGAAAATCTGAACAAGTAAGGATGGAAAAAGTACCTTATTGATAACAGGCAATGCATAGACGGTACAATCAATAAGCCTAATCAATCAAGAGATTGTGTAATTATGAATACATTTTTATATCATGAACATTTCTGATAAATAACATCTTAAAATTCAAGCTGACATGCAATGTACCCTGATACCCCACTGACAATACTATACTATGCTAACTTTGATTCTTAACCCTCAAAATGTTTAATACCTTTTGACACATTATTCCTACCAATATATGTAAATAATTCAAGTAAAATGCAGTTTTTCTCAGCTCGTTATTGTCATCAGATCTGACCCATTTGAAGGCTCAAGAGTGAATGTGGAAACACCGTCATCTTCTGCAACAAAGATTTTATTAACAGAATTTTAAAAATTTTGCTTTCTCTTCAGTTTTCTTTGTTCTGACATAATAACCTTTGAATTTACTCTGAGCTTCTGAGTCTCACCGAAAAATACAACATGTGGAGGATAATATTATGACAAATGGTGATAAATGACTCAGGAAATTATAAATGTCGAGGAAAAAAATGTTTGGAAGTTGCCACAAAAAGAGTTAAACATTTTTAATAGTTAACATATATGATACTGAACATGTCTAACATTGACACGAACCTGCACAGTCTAAACTGTGGTGTCAAATTTGCTCCCTATCTTTCAATATTTTTGAGAATATTTCCTCATCATCTTAGTCTTTCTACCAATTATTCTCCTCTCAAGCCTCTAAAAAGTCAGCCCATACACTCTTTACAGTTTTGCTGTGTGGATAACTTTCATTTTTAGCAAGATCTAGCTTTAACTGTGAGGAGAAAATCTTAGAAAACATCAAAATCTTATATATTTACCAAAAAGCTTTATGTCTACAACCCCAGGGACCTAACATCTGTTTGTCTATGGTGTGTACAGTATATAATGTACTATTAACGAATTAAGTATGAAGTAAAATAAAGTTGATTTTAAAAGAAATTGTTATTATTATTATGGAAACATAAAAACCCTCCAGCACATCTAGCTTTACTCAGTGATGTTATGGGGCACTTGCAGCTCGACAAAGTAGGCATATTTTATTCAACATGGCAACTGTTCACTGGCTATTATATTAAATATAACCCATCATTAATAGGTTAAAAAAAACCCAACAACAACAAAGAGTATACGACATCCTCTGTGTGTGGGTTTTTTTTTCCCCCTCTCTCTCTCTCTTGTTACTTTGTTTTGTCTTGTTTGGTTTGGTGCATATGTTATGTGTGTATTTATTTATTCACTCATCTTCCATTTCCCCTTTCAGGAACTTATAGTATATACATATGCATGTCATTGTACCTTGTTTGAATTGTACTTGTATTTGAAAAACCCTAAAAAAATTATAAAAAACCCAAAAAAACCAAAAAAAAAAAAACAAACAAAAAACCAAAGATATATATAAAGATATTGTGATTAAAAGAAAATCAGGGATATGTAGTGTATATAGTAAGGAATGTCATGTTGAATTTGCAAAAAAATGAACGTTAATGCACAACACTAGGCTCCACAACAGCCCATGGGACAAATGGAAAAAACTTGCATGTTAAATCAGGTCTAAAGCTCAGCCTCATGGGTAAAAAGCACGTACTTTCCTCTGGTTATTGTGCTAAAGCTGCACTAATGACTCAGCAGAACAAAATCACAGGTGTCCAGCTCTCAAACTACCTACTCTACAGCTTAAAGACCCCCCAACATGCTTCTCGGATGTTTTACTTTTCCATCACCTCACCCCCGCCTTTTTATCTCTGACCTTCGACCTTTTCTGGCAACAACTTTTGCTCTAGTTTTCCCTCTGTCCCCGATTCCAAAGAGAGTTGCATTTAATAGGCCCGTCATTGACAGCTCTGTCCGAGAACAAAGCAGGGTTATAATTAGGCAGCAAAGAAGAAAAAGACAGAGACAGTTAAAAAAAAAAAAAAAAGAATAACATTGTTTAATCTGCAGTTTAAAGGCCAAATATAGGTTTTTAATGAATATCATTTTGAGCAGGATATACTGTAAATGGAAAACTGTCTGTTCTTTTGTTTTTAATTGTTGATTTGATTTGCTCCAAGCTAATATTTCCTTAAACTGCTGTGCAAACTAAGTGTTAGGGAAATATATAATTATGCAGTTCCTCTGGTTGAAGGAAACCACTAATGTTTTAGTTAAGGATTCACTGGAAGAAGCCTTTTTGTGGAATCTTATGATCAAATTGTTTTATGTATATGAACAGTGGCGGAAAAAAATAATTAGACCACCCTTGTTTTCTTCGATTTCTTGTTCATTTTAATGCCTGGTACAACTAAAGGTACATTTGTTTGGACAAATATAATGATA
>JAPQRP010000018.1:2232303-2245380 GCA_037367295.1 Apogon hyalosoma
CTTTAATCTAAAATCACATTTCATTGTTATGTTTTTTTTGCCTTGTTAAATATACTGATTTGTGGCTGACTTTCCTTGTCCTTTTTTTTGTCCTTTTTTTTTTATAAAAAAATCAAAGATTGCATAAAATCTGTAGCTTGCAGAAAAATTCTAACTTAAGATTTGAACTCAGCATACTTAAATTGACTAAAAACAATTCTAATATATATTAATAAAATAAATACAGACAGATCATGAAAAATAAAGGAGTAAAAACATTAAGACATGGCAATAAAAACTGCAAAACTTACTACAGTTGTACAGCATTAAACATTTGAAATAATAATAATAATAATAGCAGCAATTAAAAGTTAAAACCAAGAGCAATCAAACCTTGAAAATGTCCCGGTGGCGTTAATGATAATAATTCTGGACATTATTTAAAACTAAAAGCTTTATGTGTAATACCTTTTTTCCTGCTGTGACTTAAACATTTATGTAAAACCATAAAGAGCTTTTCTGTCCTCACGACCAGGCTGCAAAGTAATGAGTGGAACCTGCCTAAGCAAAGTTCCCATCATCTTAATGTATTTATACGCAGTGGGCTTAGTGGTCAAGTGTGTGAAGCAAAAATATTTACGTCTTGATTAGAAATAATGGAGTCATATTCAACCACTTGTATTTGTTTATTGGTAAGACGGAGCTTCATTTGCCAGCAGTTATTAACATGTAGACTCCCTTAGGAAGTGGAACATGTACGGAGAGGAAAACCTAAATTAATCACCTCACTATGACAAACAATGGGGAATTCCTACGTGCAGTATATAACAGATCATTGTATGGGAAAAGTTCCACTCTCCTGTGTGAAGATCCCTAATACACACCCATTTACCACCCAGTCTGTCGTATTTATAGTGTGCTGCATCAGCTGATAGTTTACATTATAGCTCTGTTAGCTTAGCTCTGTTTTTAGACTGAAAACAGACACAGTAAAATCACAAATCACCTCTGTTTTCAGTTTGTGCTTGTTTTACTGATCTAAACTGTTTAACACCTGTTGATCCACTAATCTTAAAAATCCACGTCAATAATGCACCGTCAGTATCTGCACTAAAGACCTGTTTGGAATCATCCAAACAAGGTCAGAACTGTCACAGTTTAGTCTGAACCGTGGCTCAGCAAATGGAAACTTAGCAAAGATAATAATGTCCCATAATAAATTGGCACCTTCATAAGCCTCAGAATCAAACTCACCCATGTAGAAGAAATGCTGCCATTTCAGCAACAAACTGTTTCTTTTCATTGAGAGCCGTGTCCAGTAGAGAAAACAACAGGGCTTCTAGATTTGATCATTTTGTCACTTTCTTTGACTCTGAAAAGTTGTTTATTTGTGGTTCTCATCCCATCTGTTCACTTTACGATGTCCTTTGGCCCTTATTTTTCCTCACCACAGGAAACTGGCAGAGTGACTCACTACTCCCTCTAGTGATCACAAATCTGTCAGATTAGAATAAATTCAGTTCATATGTCTACAAACCAGTATATTGGCATCAAAAGCATAACTTCACAGCTCTTTATCCTAAACACTCCAATGATAATGATAGGTCATTTTTTTAATATTTAAAAGTAAAAATACTACATATAGTCCCTTTAATAGTGGCAGCAGTGCTTATGTTTTTGTCTTTTTTTTTTTTTTTTTAAGGTCTCACAAGAAAATTAAAGATGATGAGAAAGAGAAGGAAAAGAAGGACAAGCCAGAGAAGGCTCACTGTTTCTGGGAGAGTGTTACCATGACGATGAGGCAGATCTCCCCAGCTAAAAAACTGGAGAAGATGGAGGGTTGGGAGCCACCCCGCCTTGACAACTTAACCGAAACTTTAACCGACGACGTCTCGGATGACAAGAGCCTGAAAGGAGACTCTCTGGTGCCTTTCCCTGACTCCCTAGACCTCCCGTTGGATTTGGCCTCTTGGGCTGGCCGTGGTCTGGAGGAAGACTCCTCCCGCTACGCCAACCTGTCGGACTCCAAGGATCCCATGGGCGCTGTCAGGTGGACAGCCCGAGCTAAAGTGAAACTGGCTGGCATCAGCAGGATGAGCCGGGGGATTGTTTCAGAAAGCACATGGGAGGGGTTTAAATAGTGGCAAGAGGAAGTTTACCGTTGATCCCCCTGCTTTCTCACATGTACCACCGATAGAGAGGATGAAGACCTGAACCAAATATCTGCTTGTGTCTGTAGTCTAGTTCGGATGAAGCCAGCGATAATCAAAGTTGGCCTTGAGATACTGTAGTGAACCCGTGCATGATGATTGTTTTACTGTAGAAGCTCTTGAAGACGACGTATGTCTTCATATTTATCATTTGACTTTCCTGGCAGAACTGCCACTTTGGTAAAGCAGGGTTGCCATTTTTATCACTGACGTAACCTGTAAATAAAAACAAATAAAGCCTTACACTACTGTACCATCTTAACTGTGAGAGCCACTGGGCTGGCATTTAGATATTTAATATTGCCAAGAGATGAGATAAGTGATTTTGATATGATTCTACTAGAGCTTGATAATAGGGAATAGTTGAACAATATGCAAACCTACGTCTATGTGAATGTGTCAAGCCTTAATTTATATACAAATAAAGGGCTCAAGGTCTTTGTGCAGCCATGATGCGACTTACAAAATATTTGTGTATCTGGAGTTTATCTGCGTGCACATTTGTTTTACTGATTTTTCTAGCATTACGAAGGATATTTAAGAGGCAACTGATGTTATTTAGCAGTAGCTGTATTTGGGGGTAATAAATGTCAGCTTGTGTTTGAATAGATAACTCAACCCCTACATTGCCACAGAATGCTACATGTGATCTATGTGATGGTGTAAATTAAATTCTTCATGTGCTGTATCGTCTCACGCACCCTGAAGTGCCTTGTATCAACAGAATGGCATCACTTGTTTGCTGTAAATTTGAAGTAGACCAGATCATCCTTTGCCTACAAATCCTGCTGCACGAGGTCTCAGACATATCACAGTGTCCTTGGTTGTAATAGTGTGTGTTAGACAGTTGAGTAACTGAACTTGAATTTAGAAAAGCTGGTCTGTTCTTGAATGCTGTGCTGGCGAATATGCATATTTTCACTGATGAAAAGTAAATTCATTTCTACATTTTTTTTTTTGGGATAAAATTAAGTCATGTCACTGATCTTCTCTTGTTTTTTTTTTTTTTTTTTTTTTTTAATGTTTACTGAATTTGTTTGAAGTGTGCTTAATTACAGCCAGAAGTGTACACAGATACGGGCCTGCTGCCAAGGATGTCTGTATCCTGTATTTATTCACTAAAAGCTTGGGTTCCATTTTCTCAAGCAGAATAAAGCTCGAGTCTGGCTTCTGTCATCAATTTGTAGCCTGAGTAAATGGACTTTGCTTTCAACACTCAAATGATTTTCACTGATATAGTTGCTAAAGGAGACAAAGGCTGACAAAAACATTCACTGTAATGTGGGTCTGCCATTCTTAGGATGTCATTTTTAACTCATAAAGATCAGCTCCTAAATTAATTTTTCTCTATATTTAACCTTTCTGAAGTGATTTATCAGCATTTATTATAATATTAACCTGTGTTTTGCATTTTTTTTGTGAAAATCTGGTATTTTCCTATTTTGATTTACCAAAAACATAGGATACTGATGAAAAAGTTACCTTTTTTTTTTTTTTTTTAGCAAAATTTATCATTAACTAAACATAAAACAAGTGTCTCATCCACTGTTATTGATTAATCTCCATGGGTTTTACTGGTGAATCAATGTTGTAGAAGATGACAGTGTTTCCACGTTCACTATAGAGCCTCGGACTGAGTCATATCTGACCGTGAAAAGATGACAAACTGCATTTTACACCAGTTCTTTACATGTATTGACAGGATTAGTGCATCAAGTATTAAACATTTTTGATCAGTAGATGGTTCTGTTGAGTGGTGGATGTTTGGGTCTTTATGCGTTAATCTTTTCAACTCTAAGCCTAAAATGCCCTGCATGGACTTTTCCTCTTATTCTGACAAATTAAAAGGTTAGAAAATATGCTGCCAGTGAGTCCATTTGCCCATTTTTCAAGAGCAATTTTTTCCCCCAGATCTTTCAAAATCTAGCAATCATTTACAATTTACGGCATGCTATAATACTGCTAAAACAGCTTCTCCAGCTTCAAGTACAAGCATGAGTGAAATTACCATAATGACCAACTAAAACCTATAAAGTGCAACATCTCAGGTTTCAGAAACCGTTGGAATTTTCCCAATTGCACAGTGAAAGAGTTACAGACAAGCCAAACTGCATATGCGCAGGGTGTGTCAGTGATGACACATCAGGCTTTAAAGAGTTAAGCTTATAAATGGAATAGCATGGTTTACATTCTATAAAATGCTAAATTCATCCAAGGTTCATTGACATTTTGGGAAAGTGGGGAAATCTTCTACTATAAAGAGAGCAAGAAAAAAACTACGAAACAAGCAGGTTTTTATAAATATTTAATTATTATATAGTTAATTCCTGTCCCATAAAGATCATGGCAGTACCATAAAGAGTATTGGAATGCTAAAGGGATATTAAAAAAGCTGGAGAAAAGGATACAAAACTTTTTCTTAAATAATGTTTGTACATTTCCTTGTCCGTCACTTGACAAAAGCACATTATAAAAACCTATGTGGTTAATGCTTTTCCATAATTTTCTTTCAGTGACATGATGCTTCCAATATACACAGAGCAAGAGTTCACAAAGGACAACACGTATAAACAAAGACTCTAACATGACATGCGTTCAGTTATCCCACAAAAAACAGAGCAGAACCAGAATAGTTTAAGTAAACAACAAACACCAGTCAGTTTATTCTGGCCATGAACTTTAAGAGCCCATCTTTTTAAACCACCGTTATTCACCCACTGTAAACATGCTAAAACCCTTTATACATATAAACTCTTTTGAAAAAATCACACAACATGTACACTTTTTTTCTTTCGTCTATAATACATTGCTTTTTCATCAAAAAGACAAAAATTGTGCGGATAGTTCCTCTTTGATTTTGACCCATCCCCGACATTCTTAACATCAATGAACAGACATTAATTACTCCCTACTGCTCACATGAGAAAAAAAGAAGACGTACGTAAGAAATTTCTTTCAGCTGAAGCCCTTTTTATTTGGGTACACGACGTCGAGGTCTCGTACGTTGGTTTGTCTGGGAGTGTGGACGCCTCTGTTGAAAGATTAAAACTGGAAGAGGTCGATAAAGTGCTGCGGAGAGATAGGCATGAGGCAGCTGTCTGGGTCGTTGGCTGTGCAGGGGTGGCCACAGTCCTGGAACAAATACGAACAATCAATTATTACCGTGAAAGCAGAGGAAGAGGAGCTAAACAAACAATTTGTCACAGCGCTGGTTACGTCAGCCGTTACATGTACTCGATGGTAGTTCAGTAGAAACTAGCAATATGGGTTACACCGCACAAACCTGTTCAGCTGTTGTGCAGTGACTCAAACAAATAACGACAGAAATGTACTATTATATGACCAGTTAAGGTTATATGGAATATGCTCGACACAATGAACAGAATGAAATTTACAGACAGACTCTATTTTCATACTAGCATGACTGACAATGGGAGTGTTAATTAAGACACCCTCGCAAGTTTGTCAAATTTCAATTCATAAAATGACACAATATGCCACAAAAATATTATACCAATAGGGATATGATCAGGGCTGGACCAAAAGTTACAAATGAATTAAACTCGAATTCCAAAGAAGTTGTGTCACTGTGTAAAATGTAAGTAACACAATGAAATGATTTAATTAACCCATATTTTATTCAAAATAGAAGATTGAAAACATATCAAATTAATATTTTGATCATATTATACATGGTAGCTGATAAGATATTGAAAATCTTTGCAACTTTATACCGAGGAACATTTTTTTTCTCAGTATACATACATTTTTTTGTTGAACCTTCAGTCGCAGAAAAAAATATTTATTAGACCATCAAAAGTCATCAGAAACAATGATTATGCAATCGAGTACTAACTGTGTATCATGTGACTAAAACAGAACATACAAAATGTTCCTCCAGTTGTTTAATTTCAATCTCACTTACTTTGTGCAATATTTACTAATTTACGCATATAATATAACATAATCCATAATATAATATATATACATATACAGAGAAACATTTCACATCTTGGTTGTCTGAAACTGCACAGGTATTTGCAAACTGCAAAAAAAAAATACTAATAATATTTACTAACAATATTAAGAGGTTGTTAATATGAACTGGGGGGAAAAGGTAATGCTTAGATCAAGGGGTAAAAGAGGTAAATGTTTATTTTTTTTATAAAAAGGTGATGAACAAATATATAAGTGATGTATGATCACTGTATATTTTTTGTACAAAGCACTTGGCAATTCAGTTTTCATTTCTTTTATTTATTTTAATTTTCTATAGATAACTGTCTAATTTTTCATGAAACTCTAGGGAGGATGAGAGTTTTTGTTTCATGATTGCTTTACCTAATGAGCTGCTTGCTTTGTTATATACAAATGGCTGCTGTAATAACCTACAGCTTCAATTACACTGTTTCAGTCAACAGTGTCATGTTTTTCCTTGTAATTTAGTGTCTTGTTGATTCCTGTTTGTAGTAATTCTGGAAAATTTTCAGTAGTGACTGAAATAAATCAACTGAACTGAACTGAACTTTTCCAGTCTCTTGTTCTATTCATCCCAACTTTGTGGAGGCATGCTGTTTCAGTCAAATTCAAAATGACCTGATATTTTTCTTAAAATAGTACAACTGTCTCACAGTACAGTGAGTACAGTCTATATAGTTTTCTCAGACATCTGATGTGTTTTCTGTGTTCTACTGTGAATAAAATATGGGTTTGTAAAATCTGAAAATAATTGCATTCTGTTTTTATTTACATTTTGCACCATGCACCAACAGTTTTGGAGTTGGGACTGCACATAATAGTTTAACGTACTGTATTCCATCTTCAAACTGTCATTTTAAAATCTTCTGAAAGACATGTAATGACCTCTTTTCCCAGAAGTGTACATCAGGATTTAGAACTACCAAAATAAGTTTCAAAGAATGTTTAGAGCAGGGGTGTCAAACTCATTTAAGCTAGTTAGTGTCATTATTTAGAGGATATTATGTTATTATTTTACTGTTCTAACCCCCCCCCCAAACTAAAATGAGTTTAACACCCTTGACCATTAATGTCTTCAGGGTCATTTTTGCACTTTGCAAATTCATCCTGCAGGCCAGATTGGAACCTTTTATGGGCCAGGTTGGCGCCGCTGGCTGCATGTCTGACATCCCTGTTTTAGAGGCTGTTAAAATGTCAGCAGTAACTGTGACACTTCATAACAGTACACACTCTAAAGCACAACATAAAAGATGTCAAGTGACACAGAGGAACGTGCAAGACAATGCTAAACACAAACAGCGGGGTAAGTCAAATCAGTTCATCTAAGGTATGTGTGAGAAAACAATAAACAAACGGAAAGGCATGACGGGACAGCAAGTACCTTGAATAATAACGCCAGGTGGTGATCCTTAAGGAATCAGGGACAAGGGAAACCAGGAAGAGAGGCAGGGAGACAAGCCAGAGTAAGGGAAGCAGAGAGGGTTAAAAAGTGCAGGGACCCACCACAGGAGGAACACGTGATTTGTGGATTTTAAATAATCTCACAGAGGATTAATAGGGATTGAATACTTTGGAGACAGCTGCATGTTTGCTGTTTCTACATATCAGCCTTCATAGCTAATCTCACATGGCAGATATGTTGCTGCAGGGGTGTTGCATCTTTGCGCTTACCTGCCAGAAGAGGATGCTACAGTGTTTGCAGAAGTGCAAAGTGTCGCCGTACTGCTCCTTCATGGGATAATGTTTCCGCAAGGTGAAGTACATCAGCTTCCAGTCCACGTTCTCACTGTTGCTTAAAACCAAGTTTCTACAGAACTGTTGTCGACAAAGGGGCCCACACAAACACAAACAAACACAGGAAGAAACACAATTTAAAACCACTTAACGACAAATTAAAACGCAGGACACAAGAGTGTGATTAAAAGTGGAACAAAGAGTGATTCGATATAATTAAGGCAAGTCTCATTACCACCCATCCTGAGAGGGTGTTTAGGTAATCTAGGAGATAAGATAAGGCCCACTTATGGATGACAGTGGATGTGTGTGGCAATTCTGCCCTCTAGTGACCAAAAGGGTGAACTAGTTCTCCATTGCCGCTAAATACTGAATCTGTCAGGATGAAGATTGACAAGACTATAACATTTAATCCAATCCAATGTTAGGGACTAAAGATGGAAATTAGCCTGGGCTATAATCTTGTGTATTGGCACATATTGTGTTTATTAATATACACTGTCCCATTGAAAAAAAAAAAAAAACTTCAAATAAACTTCTTCAATAAACTTTTCTGACCTGTTTGTCTGCGAAGTGAAAATGGCAGAGCTTTTTCCACAGGATCTTGTTCTCACTAAGGCTCTGCAGAGTAGGCGTGGTTTGTCCCAGGTTAATGATGTCACAGGCGTCAGAGAGCTTGTAAAGGATCTTGTTTTGCGTGTGAAGTGGCAGGTCGCTGAACAACATGCCATTGCGCACTTGCTGTGGAAATGATTATAAGAGAGAGGGAAGAGAGTGTAAGGGAAACAAACTCAAAGAAAAACTCTTGAAATCAGATCGTTACACTGAACTACTGGTGTCATGTTATTTCAACAGCTTGTGAGTAGTGTTTCAGTCCAGATAAAATTAGATTAAATTAGACTTTATTGATCCCATAATGGGGAGATTCACTGGTTAAGCGACAGGATGTACAAGAAAATGAGCATTTATAAAGATAGTGCAAAAAACAAACAATACAAAACAATTCAAAAATATTAATGGTGATAAAACTCTACAGGCTATACACTGTACATATAAGACCAGATAACAGCAAAAGCATTATAGCAAACCAAGTTCTTCAATTAATTACGCAGAAATATGACTGATATAGTATGATATGGCCTGGCCAACCTAGTTAATTTTTTAGCTATAACCCTGAAATAATATCCCTTTTAAGGCGAATACCATCCATGGGTAGACATTTTAAAGGTGCAACTGCATATTTAAAAAAACAATAACACTCTTATGAGTCAAGTTGAAGCAAGAAGCTTTACATAGAATCACAATAATGATGTTAATAGATCAGAAAATGCACAGGTAGTTCAGTGATATCCCCATAGATGTGGTCATGAAATAAAATAATCCTGAGCCTTCTTTGTCTGACCCCGAGACAAGACTATGTAAGAGTAGAAATGTTGAAAATGTGGTTTTGAAGCCGGTCTCCACAGCTTTATACTGGTGAGTGTGTTCTTTAAAAAGTCTGTAAATACTTCCCCTTCCACATGTTATGTTCCTCTTTCATTATAACCACCTTACAAATGGATGCAACATGATAAGTGATACATAGCACTGCATCAGCCCATTGGGCACACGTCATACATAAGTCAGTTGGTTGCATTAACCCATAAAGACCCAGTGCTACTTTTGTGGCAGTCCCCCATTAGATTTTTCTCCATATTCTCCATTAATGTCTTTCTTTTATTCTGTGAATGACACTTTAAAATCACCTTTTATCTCTGATGATTTTAATGTCTTTTCTTTTTTCTCTTTTTTGACTTTAATGTAATTTCAATGTCTTGCTTTTTTTTCTCTGTGATTTTTTTTATGGGTTTGTAAAGCACTTTGAGTTACCCTGTGTATGAATAGTGCTATATAAACTATAAACTTGCCTTGCCATATTTAACATTTTTAGAGTGAATCATCACCATTTACTGTAATAATATCTTCTTTATTTGGCGTTTTTTTCAGTGAAAATCAGGTATTTTCCTATATTTCATTTACTAATCATACAGATGTTCATTAAAGCTCAGACTGAAGTGGAGGGTTATTATATCAGAAACAGAGAAAACGGAAGAAAAGGTGACTTTTTCAGTCAAATCTATCATTAACCGAACTTAAACCCAGTGTGTCCTTCCACTGTCATTGATCCAACTTCATGGGTTTTATTGGTGAATCAATGTTGTAGCAGATGACAGTGTTTCCATGTTCACTACGGAGCCTCTGAACGTCTAAATGGGTCATATCTGACGACCATGAAAAGATGCTAAACTGTATTTTACACTAATTACTTATATGTATTGATAAGTTTAGTGAATCAACAGGTATTAAACATTTTAGATCAGTAGATGGTTTTGGTCACCCGTGGATGTTTGGGTCTTTATGGGTTAAATTTCTAAAGGTCCAGGGTGAGAACAGTTAAGACGTGCAGATTCAAACCTACCTTGGGGATCTGCAGGTCATTGAGCTGTTGCTGCCATTTGAGAATGGTCTCTAGTCGGCACAACCAGATGTTGATGTTGCCCACGAGGACAATCCTGCCGACGTGAATAGTCAGATTGTGCAAAGTGGAGATCAGGTCCTGGAGCAAATCTTTGACGAGGCGTGGATTGTAGTGGTCCTCCAGGACTGGTAGCCAAACAAGAAAATTTATTAAGATAGTGTAAAAACAACGGAAAACAAAACATGCAACATATTATGTAGCAATAATAGTATACCAAAATTAAAATTAAGGGTGTTTTTAAGAGAATCGAACAGCCTCTGACTCCAAATTATTGCAGAAAATAAGCTCGAAAGGCATGTGTGCACTTCTACACAGAGAAAGGACTAAAAATAAACTAAATGTCAATGAAATGTTGATGCAACACACAATTTCAAGTGATGACTACATATTTTTATGGTAATTCGTTTGCCATTTCCTGTAAGTACTTAACATGTGGTAGACACACAACCCCCAAATTATGGAGTACACAGGTCCTACTGGTTTTGTGGTACGATAAGTGTAATAAGCTGTTATGACTCAACAGAAACATGGAAAACAAAATATTTCAGTTCAGAGCTTTCACAAACCAATAAGCAATGTTGTTGGGCTGGAACATAAGGTATTTTCACCTAGAGGTGGCCTAGAAAAAATATAGGGCGCAACACCAAGCTCTCAAATTAAACACAATGCATGGAATAATTATCAGTCTCCCACTCACCTTTCCGTACAATCTTCTCCAGAATGTTGAAATAGTTTTTCTGGGCAGCTCCGCTCAAAGACGTCAGCTGAGACCTGGCTATTAACTGGAAAAGCTGCAAATCGAAGACAGATTATGATGAGTGGAATACCGACTTCAAATTCTTCAGTTCTTGAAAAAAAATGTGTGATAATATTTGCTCACCTTTGCAACATAGTTGAATCTTCTCAAGTCCTGAATGGCACTGGAAAAGTCTAGACGGTTCAGGGCTTCACCAAGTGTGCAGTATCCGTGTCGCTAAAGGAGAATGGGAGCAAGAGAGAAATCACACAGTTTATTTAAGAATTTCATTAATGTTTAAGTGAACAGAAGAAATTAACTTTTTTTTACCTGTACATAGAAACTGTGATATTTATATATATTTTAAAAATCTAAATCTTTTTTTAATTTGTGTTCCAGAACATAGTGCACAGGTGTTCAGTTGTTACAGACAAGTTGTATGAATACATGCATGTCAACATCTTGGCACATTAAGACGAAGAAGAGTAATACTAATAGAATAGAAAATAAACAAAAAATAATCCCCAGTCACTGCCAGCGAGCTTTCAAATATCAGTATTACCCTGTCATAATAATGATGCATGGAGCGTGGATTGGCAAATTGTGATATTTATATTTTTAACATGAGTTAAATTATTCATCTTTGGTATGTTTGTCAATTGTGCGGTAGTAAAACTATACCAAGGCTCCAGTACTCACTTCTTTTGTGCTTCCTTTCTGCACATAGATCCACTTATCTCTGAAAACAACTGCAGAAAACAAAGAGAAGACAGAAAAAAAATATAAAATGAGAACACCTTGACAACAGTTTTCATGTGTGTTGCAATGTATTTCAGTAATGATCGATATGATTCTAAATAATCAGATTTGCGAGTTCATGCTGTAGATAATAAATGAAGTATGTTTGTAATTATGTCTTAATAACATAATATTTACACAATTCCAATCCTTCAAAATCTCTGTGAAGCTCTCAGGTGCAAAGATATAAGATGTAATACATAAAACACATTTGGCTACAGTTAAACATGTGTCTACCAGCCCTTCTGCTTATGTTTTTCTACAAAAAGCCTTTAATTTTCACGTTACAACCTCTTGATGTGGCCAAAATAAACATAATGTGCTTAATCTTCTGTAACTCACATTGAGATTTGGTGTTATTGTTGTAGAAGTCCTTTTTCCTTTTCATGCTGGCGAGCTCACACACATCTCCGACAAACAAATTTTCTTTGTTGTCACTGCAGAGCCTGACCAGAGAACACATGGGAGGTATTTGTTAATAGCATTGCATGAGAGTGACCAGTGTGAGCACAGTATAATGGAATTAGTGTTCTGGTGCAAATCAGTGACTACAGCTGTGCAGAATGGCCAAGATGGGAGATTAAAATCTATAACAGCGCTGATGTATATCTAATGAAATATTTCCTTATAAAACATGCAACGTCTTTATGATGTTTGTTGTTTCTGGCAGATATTCCGGGCCTTTTAACTTGATAAAGGACCGTGTTATTACCAGTAGATGGAATAAATACTGATACAACAGATCTAAGCATTCCTGCAGCTCATCCAGATGTACTGTTAATGTGACAAGCCTGAAATCGCTAGAATAGAATAAAAGCCTTTAGGAAAAAACATTACATTGAAGTTGATGGATTTACTTGCAGATATGAGATGGGAGATTCTTAAAGGAGTGATATTTTGCTCTTTTAAATGGAATTATGCATTTTAAAACTTTTCCCTGGGGTCTCCATAAACTGTAAATGCTATACTTGGGTCTGAGTTCTTCATTCATTCAACTCCACAGCTCCATCTTCAACCCTATTTCTGAGTAATGACACTAGAAAGGTCGTTTTGAGCGCTGGCCCTTTAAATGCAAATGAGCCACTTCACGCCCCGCCCCCTCCAGGTTGTTGACTGTGCTTTCT
>JAPQRP010000018.1:2246103-2258043 GCA_037367295.1 Apogon hyalosoma
ATTAGGGTCCAAATACACAAATAAATGAACCAAAGACTAATAAAAGTGGGTTTAGCAAAATATGAGCCCTTTAACATCAGATATAAGTGTCAGTTGCTTTGGGTTTGGGACAAACTAGTGAAGAGTTTTGCTCAGAGACTCAAGAATAAATTAAACTAGCACATTTCACATGGTGTTATTTTTTGGGGGGGGTTATTCTCTTCTTTCTGGATCAGGTTACTTTGTGATATTCAGAAAAATGCCTACAGAAAAACAGTTTGCTGTCATACGGTATAAACAAAAAAAGACTCATAAAGGAACAACTGCAGCGTAGACCCCGGCTGACAGATTTTTCTTATGTCAGCAAGGAGAAACTGAATACGAAGTTCAATTTTTTTGTTTTACTATCTCCTCAATGAACTCATAAATGTACGATTTTCTAATAAAATCTCCATTCGTGTCCATATTCTGACTGATTCTGAAAAGCTTGAACTTCAGAAAGCCTGATTTTATTTGCAAATCTTGGACGAGACAAAGTATTTTGTTTAAGACAGAGCTAGAAACTAACCTTGTAATGCTGTAAATTAAATGGTTTTAAATATTTGACCATTACAATGCTATACTTGGTGTCATGTAAATATACTTTGGGAACCGTGTAAATAAATATCAAAGACTGAATCAATAAACCAATTAATTTTATTAAAATATTAGGCTACAAATTACACCTATGTAAACGCACACCCATGTGTCTACATCTGCACAGGTAAGTGCAATTCCTTGAACCTTAAATCATGTTGTAGCTGAATATAATAATACTCTGTTGCCCATAAAGTTGGAATAAAATATTTTCACCTCTTCTTAAAATGACTGTGACATTGTGATTTATTCTTGATGGATAAAGTGTAACTGGGATTCAGTATGTAATCATTAAACCTGGTTAAACATAATTACCGATGTGTATAAATAGGAATTTAAAAAAAAAAAAAAAAGAATGTGTATGCAAACAAAATTATTCCAAATCTATGGCAACAGTGTATATCCTTTGCAGTAGCATTACATCTGTCTTGCAGGATTTGACTAAAGACTCCCAAATATGTAAGTATGAACTGAGGAAGAGTGGATTATATTTCTCTATAGAGTGCAGTAAGAAAAATGTTTCTTTACCCCACAAGTGCCTGACACGTTCTATAAAATAAAAGAAGCTGAAACACACTTGTTCTGTTCTTAGCTCTAGTGCTCTGAATTCTAAGATTCTCTACTGACCTTAACTGACAGATCAAAGGGCTGGACTGGACACATAATTGACCCCCGATGCATTAATAATCCATTGGCTGAAGTAAAGCACCTGACTGGGACCAGTATAAACTAGAGGGTGCACCATATATGTTTCAGCTAATTGTATTGGGAGGTGATGCTTAAGATTGTGTTGCTCACACTGACTAAAGTTGCAGTTAAGTTAACTCGTCTCAGTGATTTTCACTTAAATGATCAATTACATGAGCTTCGGTGGCACAGGCTAATATGTCTACTTTTGTGAGATTGACACAGTTTGCACACGTTCAGTGAACATCCCTGTTTTTCTAGCCTGAGAAGGATAAAGAAATAGTCCACATCTGCTGTCACTAAACATAAGGAATTACTGGAGAAGCACATAAACCTGATCTCTCAGTCAGTGTATCTTTTGGTAATTGGATTTTCTTTTCAGAAACAAAAGAAAAACTAGTGGGTAATTAGATTTTCTCTTTAAAATAGAAGAATTATGATTGAATTTCAATGGGGTGGGGTGGGGGGTGTTGTGTCAAAACAGATAAACCAAATTAAAAAAACAGATTGATTTTTGTTTACTCTTTCTAACAACAAAAAAAGAAAGTTACTACCTGACAGAAATGGAAAAACGGACCAAAAACGCCCGGTTTTTCATTTTCCGAGACTGGATGTTGTCATTTTCAAGGAAAGAGCGTTAATGCCTAGGTCACAAAGATTCTTACAAACAATGGGTTTGTATGAATCTTCCAGTTCGTACGAAATCTGGAGTTCGTAGACATTCCTGGAGGGAGCATGTCTACGATGTCCAGATTTCGTACAAAATCAGCTTGAGTGTGTTTTAGACAAACACACACATAAGAATTGGAAACAGAGCTTGTATTTCTGAAGGGACTGCAATAAAATGTGCTTTAAGTCTACAATTCTCTAGATCTCAGGTTAATTACAGCAGAAAGATCAAAAAGTATTCCTGCTAGAAAATTACTTATAGGGTGGTTTAGTGAAAGGAAATTGGTTAACACAAATATCGCTTTGGGCACAGGCAGGATCCAGCCCATATGCAATAGCCAAGTATCTATTTTTACTCCCTTACTACTACTACTTTACACTACAGACTTTATAAAATGACCAGTTAAAATCTGTGAGATTTCATCAGCGTGTTGCTGGATTTAAAAACTAATTTAATTTTTTTCTTTCATGAAGGATTGGCTTTGCTAGTGGGACTTGGTTTTGAAGTTGACTGATTGGGGTGAATGAACTCTACAGTAATCCCTCATCTTTATCCATTTATCCAATTGCCTAGGCATACACATTAACACACATGCAAACGCAGTGATCTGTCCCAGTGAATTACCAGTCAGGAATGCCACAGCCTGGTGTTTCACACAGATTGCATGCGGAGCACCAGCTTCCACAGAGCCTACAAAAGACATCGCACAGCAGACGGAAAGTTCAAAGGGATTTGTGGATATTTACAATCCACACCAATGAAGAAGGGAGCTATGGTGTGGGTCAGTATGAAAATAAAAACAAACTAAAAACTAGAAGTATGCTTTTAGCTGCTATGTTTCATTTGCTGACTTCTGTTATTGCAATTAAACATTTATTTGTGTTTGATAAGACAGTATTAGGTAAGCGATATCTGTAAGAGAAAGACATTGTTCTACCACTGAAATACTTCACGAACACCTGTGCAGACAGATGGTTACAGAGGTTTGTTGGTATAAAAAGATCTTCTGTAACACTGAGTGCCACTCCACTGACCATCATAATACTCCTCTGTCTTTCAGCAGGCGGCCTGCATGTACCGATCGGCCAAATGTACCTCTGTCGCATGAAGTCACTGGCCTTTCTGAGTGCGGCTGGAGAGCATCCAACATGAACAAGAGACGTCATCCATTGTCGTAATGCTGTGTCCTTGCTTTTTAGAAACGCCTGTGCTTTACTGACAGACAAATGTGCTGCTCTGTGACATACCGTTAATCGGTAAATGACGTGACACTGGGACTTGAGGGAGATGTCGTCTACTGGGACTGATGTATTGTTGTTAATGCTGCAGCCAATAAGTAATACAATTAATTTGTGAAATGCTCAAGAATGTACAGAGTGAACAAAAAATTAAGATCAAACTGAGTTTTGCAGTGCCTGTATTTTTGTAAAGTGTGTCCTCATAATAACATGGATTACAATATGAAGTTAAAGCTTATAAACAAAAACAAAATGATGGATAAAAATGGGGAACCACACCCTCCCCGTTTCAGTACAACACAGCTAAAAGTGCTCATGAGTTATTACTTGAACTTTAAGCTTCTAAGTTATTCTGTCCCCCAGAAAAACTTGAAGGTCCTCAACATCCATCAAACTACTTCAAACCTCAGACACAGAATGCTGCTTCAGCTTGTTGTAGCACTAGATGCTACACTAGATGTAAGCATTTGATGAATGCTTTGTGTACCCAAAAGTATAATTACTGTGATTTGGGGTTTGTCTACATGCTTACTCCATCGACTTGTGTAGTGACCACACATATATGCATTTCTCAGCCTTTGTAGAAGTATAACGTCTGGAATATACAGCAAATATGTGGAACAAAAAAGCACTTATAATACAGGATTATTCAAGAAAAAATCCAGACAGTGCACAAAGGACAGATGAAGATTTACTGAATCCAAATGGAGGTCACACTAAATTCTGTTTTTTTCCAGAAGCTGTTTAATTCTGATGTTTTTTGTTTGTTTTTTGTTTGTTTGTTTTTTTGGTATGTGCTTCAATACTGTGTACATATTTCCTTCATATTTCTTGTTAGAAAAAAAGGGTGCGTGCCCAAAAACAGCAAGTAAAGCCCAATCCTGTATTCAACTCCATCTGTTGCCATGGTGTCTCATTGGCAACAACAGGCTGCACTTATGGACACCAATAACCTCAGCAAAGACTCTCAAACTCTATGACTATGGATGGATGAGAGTCCACTGAGTTACTTTCTTGCCTGTAATGAGTAGTTACAGCGTTGGTGAGGACTGCATCTGAATTTCTCACTTGACAACAAAGAACATCCTACAGGTAGTTGGTAGGTGTTCATATTTTTCTGGATTAAACTTAAAATTCAGATTTACTGGTACTCTTAAGACAATGCAACACACTGAAATCCATCAGTAGTTACAAGAAATACCCACCTGTTCAGAGGCAGTAAGTAAGTACGTAAAGTTTATTCATAAAGCGCTTTTCACAGATAAAAAGCACAGTGCTGCACATAAAATGGGTGCAATTTAACAACATAAGAATAATTTCATAAAATAAACAAAAGGATAAATCCATTAACCGAAAGCTTTCCTAAATAATAACGTCTTGAGCTGCTTTTTAAAAGAGTCCACGGAGTCGACCACATGGAGGTACAGGGGCAGGTCATTCCAGAGTCTGGGGGCTACAGCCTGAAAGGACAGGTCTCCCCGAGTTTTAAAATGAGCCTCTGGGACCTTCAGGAAGCTCTGGCCTGAAGACTTAAGGGTACGCCCTGAGGAGTAGGGGCACAACAAGTCAGCAATATACAGAGGGGCCTGACCATGCAACGCCCAGAAAGTCAAGACTAAAGTTTGAAAATCAGTTACGAAATTTGAGTGGAAGAGCTGACAAAACTGGGGGTGACGTGGGTGTACCTGTCTAAAGTCTAGCAGTAGATTTCTGCACCGTCTGAAGTCTGTTGGGAGTCGTCTTATTGGAACAAGCGAACGCAGAATGAATGTGAAAACACTAGTTAACTCCATAGATTAGAGGTCTGACAGTGCTAAATTGTAGGCTCTCAGATCTAAGCATGCAAATTGAAGCAGACAGAAGTGTCAGACATGTTCTTACTCTTTGAAGGCCAACTCTTTGTCATTGTCTTCCAGCTCTTGTCCATAAAAGACAATTCTCTTCCAGCCATTATCTGTCTTTTCCCAGCTCCATCCTGGCGACCTCCAGTCCTTCCCCAAGAAAGGCATTTCACCTGAGGCACTGTGACCAGATATCCAGTTTCTACCCCCAAAATGAAAAAAAAAATCAAGTGTTATTATATATTGTCTGTATTTTTTTCCCTTGCTTGTGTGTCCAAATAAACAAGACAGCCATTTCATTTACAGTCCTGATACACCTATTATGTCCTACTACCTCTTTGTATAGGTTAATAATAAACAAACCTGCTGATCCACTTTGAGTTAATAACGCAGCTAACGGTGAAAATGGCGCATTTAGTATTAGCATTTGGGAAAAACACAAACCACTAGAAGACTGTCGGTAAAACAAAACAAAACAAAACAAAAAAAAAAAACAAAGAAGAAGAAAAATACAGATTGTCAGTCGAGTTAACGCGTATAATCACGACAGGAAGATAATAGACGATATCGACAATGCTAGCATACAAGTGGAAATAATTCACAGAATGGCTAAACAAACCTGACAGGCCAGAGACTCCTTTTGTTGTATGGTCTGGGTTCGTTTCTGCTCCTTGTCTCCGTTGCCTGCTGCGCTGGAAATATTGACGGAAGTAAACACAGTGCGGACACGGGAATTCCTACACGCCCCCTTCCGCGCTCTGATTGGACAGAACGTCAGTATTTACCTTGTTGCTACCCAGATTCGCAACGCTGGTTGGCTATCCGGGCTGTCAATCACAATCTCTTTTTATCCCTAATGTTTTGCTGGGGCTTGCGTTTACACGTGACGGGGGACTGCGCACATGTACTTATGTTTTGATTTTGAGATGGGGGATGGGAAGAGGAGCTCTGGACAGCTGTGACAGATGAGACACTTGGTAGGAAGCACCAATAAATGCAGATATTATCATATTAGTACGTTTCACTGAACTAATGCATTATTCGTGAGCAGACACCTCTGCTTCTGACCTTAAATTAACAACTGGCCTTTTTTTTTTTTTTTCTAGGTCACTGTTCTACTGCTCTACTACAACAGGAACTTCCTCATCTGTATGCATAAACCAGTCTAAAGTAGGGGGGTCAAACTCCCCAGCCAGCATGTCCACGTGGGCCCCAGAAGGGTTACATTTGGGCTGCATATAAGGGTCCCAAGTGGATTTGTCTGCAGTTTCCATGGTGGCCCCACGTGTGTTTGGCCATATCAGAATCAGACATCTGAATATATCATATTATTTATTTTTCCACACTATTTATCCCACAAAATGTATCTTTCAGGTCATTTGCACTACTTCTATGTTTTATAAGTATCTTAGTTTGCAATACTTTTTATTTTTCAATGTAAATAACTGTGCCTTTTACTGATATTTGCTGTTGTTTTACTGATATTTGTTGTCTGTCTAAATTCTTGCACTGAACCTGAGAGCTCTATCTCAGTATCGTTGTCCTTTTTACAATGACAATAAAGAGATTCTGATTTTGATATGGGCAAAGACATGTGGGGCCACCATAGAAACTGTGGACAAACCCACTTGGGACCCTTATATGCAGCCCAAAAGTAACCCTTCTGGGGCCCACATGGACATGCTGGCTGGGTCATATGATCCTGAGTGGACAGGACCAGTAAAATAATAACAATGAAAAAAGTACAATTATATTATGAAAATGTTTATATCTGTAAAGTATCCTTTAAAAATGAGAATAACATGAACAACCTGAAATTCCTTAATTTAAAATAAGTGCAATTTTAACAATATTATGCCTCAGTTTATCATTTACACATGCGCATTACAACTTATAGATCACAGTGGATCTACAAAGGTACAAAAGTTCAAAATGTGTGAGGGCTGTGTCGAACAAGAGTTTCTTGCTTTTTACAGTAAATCTTTGACAAGAACAAAATCAACAATAATAATAGTTTCAGGTTAGATTCTCAATTGCGGGTTCTAGTGATGTTTTTAACAAAACCTTGCAGCCCTTCATAGAGTATTTAGATAGAGTCACTATTCACCCAGAGAGCGACTAGATGTGTGTGTGTGTGTGTGTTTTAAATTTCTTTGTGTATTGTTTTATCTTCTCTTTTCTCTTAATAGTGGGTGGGAAGGGATAATGGTTAATTATGGTTCATTCATAGAAGCTGTTCTGGCGTAGATTAAAACTGTTGTTGTTCTCAATATACTTTGAGTAAGACAACTTCCTATTACCTTCCAACTAGAATACTTGGACACATTATACATGTCAGGTATTGCTATGTGTACAAAAAAATCTAATAAAAAGATTTATATATAAAAAATAAAACAAAAATAATAATAGTTTCAAGTTATGAGAGTCAGATCTACATGACACTGGCAAATTTTATGTTTAGTGTTTCTACCATTTCTTAATTTTCTGGTATATATATCAACATTTTTTATTCTGCAACACCAGTATGCAACTGTGTGTGCACATCCATGAGAGGAAAATACAGATGAAAAGAAGTTGTGTCACTGTTGTTGGAGTAAGAATTCCTGTTATTTTAGTTATTATTATTATTATTATTATTATTATTCTCCTTTGCTGTGAATTTACTCTTTATTCTGTCCTGCACTTTATTCTTTCCCTGTACTATCCTCCAGTTATTACTCATGCATATCCACTCTTCACATACATGATGTATATAATCGACTGAGAATTTAGATTTATTGTTTTCTCTTCAACTTGCCTCCTGCAAAATACACAATAGTCAGAACGCAGATGCTAAACCTATTGTTTTAAAACTAAACTAAGTATAGCATTACATTTCAAGCATCTTATATCAAACTAGAAATGTAATTATTAAATCAGCAGCCAAGCAACACTTTTTGAATTGTGCTTTGGCCTATTCAATGCATACACGTGATTTTAACACTTTAATTAGGCTAATTCTTATTGTTAGATACTGCCCCCTTCAGGTTTTGCAGAGTAAATTCAATGTTTTAACACTACTTTGAGGTTTAGGTGGTTTATTGTTGTACACTGCACTGCTGCATGTGTTTTCTTAGGTATGTAATAACATCCAATAGCCTGTCAGAAAACTATACTGCAGCTTTATTTTATATCACTGTTATGAAACCCCATTTACAAATTACTTCAGTGAAAAACAGTGCTATAAAGACAGCAGCAAAGTGGTGAATAGACCCCAGCTTGAATAAGATAAAGCTCACATTGCAGTTATTTTTCTATATTATATTTCTGTAAAAAAGTAATCAAATAGCATATTCATTCTTTTACAAAACTAGACAATCCCACTAAAACATGACACTTAGGAGACAATGATGCACTGTACATCAACAATGATCACATAGCTCAGTTAACATTCACGATACATTACAGAACACTGAATGATGACAGCATTGAAAAGTAAAGTGCAAAAACGGCGCAACTTTCGAGTAGTTTTTCAATGGATGAATCATCTGAGGAAAAACAAAAAGAAACTTAAATTCTTAGAAGCAGGGAGGGCAGGATCTGACTTGCCTTGTCTTTAAAATCTCAGTCAAGCCTCAGCAGGAGTAAAAGGTGTGTTGAAATCTGAAATATATCACATATGCAATACATATAGACAGGTCACAAATAAGAAGAAAAAAACTTGGAAGAGTGTCTCCTCTGGCAAGCCACAGTAAAGTAAAGTTTTGATGGCAGACACCGGGAGGTAACTCCAGTTTCCCAGTTTCAGTCAACAATGATCTGTCCTTGCTTTTTTTCAGATTCAGGTTACAGCCGGTGAGATTAAATCAGGAGGACACGGTGAATAAACTTGGCAAAAAGACAAAGATACTGGTAAAGACACAAAGCTGACAGAGATTGGGAGGGAAATTGAGATACAGTTACAACAGGTCGGTGGATTTAACTTTGCCCGAAAGTAAATCTGATCTACATACTCCTCATGACATGGGAACACAGCTTACATTGTAGGGACATAATGCTAGACCCCGTAATGTAAACTGTTCAATTTCAGGGTTAGCATCAGGGTAACAGTAAGAGTTAGGCATGTTGTGATTGGCTATGATAAATACTATGATTAGTCCATTAGATGCATGGAAAGCTGATGTTTGCGTGCGTGGGTAAGTATCATTTGTTGACCTTTCACCTGAAGAAAAAAAGGAGGGTACACTCATGCAGAGACAGACTTAAGGAGGCACTGATGTTTGCAAAGAAACTCAGATATGTGGTACAGTAGACAACTACACTGCAAAAATCCAAATCTTACCAAGTGTATTTTTTTCATTCCTTGTCAAAAATATCTCATCACACTGAAAATAAGACATAATCACCTAAAGAGCAACTTTTCAGTGAGATATAAGAACTTATTTTTTAAACAATATATCTTGAAAATCTTATTTCAAGAAATCTTACTAAGATAATTTTCACTCGTTCCATTGGCAGATTTTTTTGCTTTAATTAAGCAAAAAATAAATAAGATTTTCACCACCAAAATATAATCATTGTTCCTTGTGCCAGTATCAACATTTCCTGAAAATTTCATCAAAATTCTTCCTTTACTTTTTGAGTTTTCTTGCTAAAAGACAAACAAACAAACCCCAGTAATAAGTTCTTATATCTCACTGAACAGTTCCTCTTTAGGTGATTCTGTCTTATTTAAGTGTGATGAGATATTTTGACTAGAAATGTGAAAAAATGCACTTGGTAAGATTTAGATTTTTTGCAGCGTAAGGCCAGGGGTCAGTGAAAGCACCACCGCCCCTTCATCCATTACACTCGTAAATTCAATGACATCTTATCTGTTTCAGTCAGTGTTTTGATGCGTAACATGGAACCATCTGCAATGTATCTTATATAACAGTCTTGGGTAAGAACTTGGCAAAAAAAAAAGCCTCTGTAATGGCTAAGAAAGCTCATTCGAGGTCTCTTAGCTTTTTTCCAGTCTCTTTAGCATTTTTGCAACTGTACAGCCATTTAATGATCCTGGCATTGCGCTCAATAACTGACGTTCCCTGACGTATCTTATCATGCAACTCTTCCTCCTGTAATCCATCACTTTCCTCGCTGTTCCTTGAGAAACAGTCATCTGAGGTGGAGACACTGATGCTTCGGATGTTTTTCGAGAGGTCGTCCGAACGCGCCGAGAAATTCTCCTTCCCCAGTGACTCGACGACCTCTCCGTCCAGACCGCAGTACTTGAAAAAAGCATCAAAGTCTGCAAAGTTTTTGGAGTATCTAGAGCTGATGTCCGAGTGGGAGCGACTGACTCCTTTGCCGGATCTCTGAAACTCAGGAACCGCGAGGAGACCCTGAGAGTTATTCCCGTGATCAGCTGTCACATTTGTCCCAGGATCACTGTTTTTAGGGGTGTGCTCTTTAGCTTCGTTCTTCTCCTGCTCAGGCTGACTCACTACTACATTTACCATACATTCCTTTGCACTGCCCTCAGGTGTGGTAATTTTTTCCTCATGGCCTTTGGACTCACATTCTTTCTCTGCTTCAGGTAATGGCTCATTCTTCATAGAGGACTTCTGCTGCTGCTTCCGGTTTACATGGTGTCTGTGGCGATATGCTGACCCTTTTAGTAATTCACATTTTTGTCTGTAAAGCAGAAGGGAGTCTGGACGTTTTTTCGAACTGGATTGACGTACCTGCCCCGGTGAGCAGCTCCCACCACCTGTAGCCTCCGGTGACTTCTTACTGGCAGAAAAAACGTTCCTTCCACGGTTTGAGCTCCGGTTGGAAGACCCCGTGCTGCTCACAGAGGCTGAACTCAGACTGATCGCTGGCTCCTGAGTCGAGTTGACCACCTGTTGGCTTTTGACGTATTTGACTTTACTTGCGGCGAGTCTCTCCACGGCACTCATGCCTCCTTTTGTCTCAGTCTCCAGTTCCATTTGCTTTCGAAGGTATTCAGGCCCTTTCTCCAGAATTTTATTGGTATCACTCATTGTCTCCACTGTGGTGGGAGCTTGCGTTCAACCAAATCCTTTAGTGTAGTGTCTTTTCAGTTAGTGGACAGCAGAATTCCATTCAAGTCCGTTCTTTGCCTGAGCACGAATCACAACAGGAGACTTCACCTTGTCTGTTCAGGCGCACATCTCATTACCCCACCCATCCTGCGTAAAGCCAGTTTTAACCAAACACAGGCTTGTACAAAGTACACCTGAGACCTCCACAAGTGAGAACAGTGAAAGCTGACACTACCACAGACTTTTTTCCCTCCTGTCTCCTGTGGGTGAAAATGTGGGCCGCAAACCATGTTGCTCAATTCAGGACAAAATCTTCCATTTAACTCCCTAATAAAAGCGCCTTGTATTTTTAATCTTTGTTATCAGTTTTGAACTCATTCACTAGAGGAACTGATTCATCGGAAGGGCATGGTGCTTTGTGTGACTTATGTTTCGCAATCAATTTTAAGGCTTAATCAAACTTTAGACCATACACTGTGTATTAAAACAATTATTATTTATCAAAGCTGTAAGAAGTACAATGCATTTTTAAGGACTCCAAAGAACAAAAACTATTTAATGGTTTATAACTTAAAGGGTATATCACACAAAAATAACTACTAATAGTTTATATTATATTACCTTAAGCCAGTGGTTCCAAACCTTTTTTTGGCTTGTGACCCCATTTTAACATCACAAATTTCCGGTGACTCCAGACATTCAAAGCAGAGACTTTTTTTTTTTTTTTTTGCTAAAATGAATTTGTTTTTGATCATGCAATAGTTTGCCATAGTATGTTGCAAATACAGGTTAATTTTAGATGACATTTAATCTATATAATGTATATTATTATGGACGGAGGCAGAAAAGCCAGGTGTAGATTA
>JAPQRP010000018.1:2270443-2289557 GCA_037367295.1 Apogon hyalosoma
TTGTGAGAGTTATGAAGAATTAACTGCAGAATTTGAATATAATATACATGTTTCATTGGTATATAGTTGCACAGAAATGAGAAATCATATTTTTGTTGCCTCAGAAATGATCATTTATGTTGACAGAGGAAGTGGGTGGACACCACGGAATACGTCACCTACTCCATGTTTGTACAATAGCTCAATAAAGACTTCCCTTTCTCTTTTTTTTCATTTTATCGCTCAGAATAAATAAAACAAACACTAGCTCTAACAAAAGACTGTAAAAAGCATTCCTAATTTCCAATATTTTATGAGAATTAGTTTCAATTCAGCAAAATACACTTCAGAAACAAGTGGCAACAAAATGTTATACTGTATTATGATACTTTCACTCTTACATTAGTGACTGTAGAAAATAAAAGGTTTTCAGTGAAAGTTTTTTTTTTTTCGACAAACACAACGTCACACTGCTACTGTAGTTTACATCTCATTCCATTGTAGACAGGATGAACACAACATATTTTATGTTTTGTCTTTTTTTTTTTTGGCTGCAACTCATTCAGGAAAAGTTACAACAGGGACAATTTCAAAATAATGAAGTAAAAATGTGTTGTGAAGAGATGACTGTAATTCAGATTTGGTACAAAAATATCGGCCAGGAATGGTATCGACAAGGATCACCAGATGTTAAGAAATGTGTGAGAAAAATTACTAAAAACAATGTTCCCTGAAGTAATGTAATGTAATAATGTAAACAATGTTCCTTAATGTCCATCGACATAATAAAATAAAATAAAAGTAAACAAGTAATCAGCATTATTTACAGAATATTTAGTAAGTTGGATCTTCAGTCCTGGATTGCAATGAGGTCAGTGGCGCTGCTTCTTTGGTCAGTTAGACTCTAGTGAGGAGGATGATCTGATTTGTCGTCTCCATCCTCCGCCTTGTTCAGTGTGCATCTCTGCATTGTCGTTAATCCATCTTCTCTCCAAACACTGGGGCAGCTTCTTCGAGCCGTTCACCCCGCCGTACTGCCTCCCCTGACCGCAACACAAACCAGCACACTCATCACCACTGACTCATGCAACATGTGGAGCATCTTAGAGCATATGTTGGACCTCCTCAGCAATAATCACTGACTTATGCCTCTTTTGATAGAGTGCATGTTACAGGATCAGTTCATCTTTTTGTCCAGATGCAAACCAAGATAATTCTAACTCGGCACCACTTCAGTGTTCACCACACGAATGTTGACTGGCAAAAGTGGGGCTTAGATTTTTAGAAATCCACCGCCATTTCTTTGGTCTTAGGGGTGTTGAGTTGAGAATGGAGAGGATTTGGATATTTCACCCTTGACGGTGCAGAACAGAATTAAAAGCTTTAAGGAATCTGAGTGTATTTCAGTCCGTAAAGGGTAAAAGTACAAGCCTAAGATGAACAATCATTCATCTATAGGTGATAGAACCCAGGCTTGATTATCAGGAATTATGGTATATTAAGTTTTTACCTTTATTTTTTAAAACCTTTATTTAAACAGTTAAAGACTCATTGAAATCAAGATCTCCTTTTACAAGGGCGACTTGGCCAAGAGGTCAGCAACACACGTCATAAAATATTGCAAAATATTGTCACATTATCGGTTTCTTTATTAATTTGCATGTTCCATACTGTTACAACTACTTCTCATTCACAATGTTGACATGCATAATAATGCAAGATAACATTGAAGTATTACAACATCTTTAAAATATTTTGTCTTTTTGAGTGATCTAATGTAAAATGTCGTAAATACGTAATAGCCTGTATGAAAGCTGGAATTTTTAAAATCAGTCTTTCTCATAGCTAACTCATTCAAATAGCTTCATTCATGATGATGAATGAAAATGTGACAGTGAGTTTATGAATCATAGCTTCTCCAAAGCCATTTGAAATGCAAAAGGAGAGACTTGAATCTGGTTTAGTTGAAGAAATACTCATTAATAAAAAAGCGAAAAACTGTACAAATTGGACAGACTCTCAGTATTAAAACTAGCAAGGAATGCTTTTCTTCATTAAAGACACTGTTTTGACAGCAAAAAATTAAATCAGTCATGTTTGTAGCATGTTAACATTCCTTTTAGCTGTTACTGACATTACATTTCATCCTTCAAGAGTCAGCAAAATGTATATATTAATGCAGTCTATGATGGGTTTGTGTGCATTGGGATTTCTGAATAGACACCAAATTTCATTTTTGGGTCTTGAGCTGAAAAACTCTGGAAACTCCTGTATTGGACAAGTTGGATTGCATCTAAAAACCATGACAGCAACAAACCTTTTAGCCAATGCCCCATCTGCACTCATGCTTCTTAACCAATAAAGACCCAAACATCCACCGCTGACCAAAAGTATCTACCGATCTAAACTACTGATCCACTAATCCTATCAATACATGTAAATAATTGGTGTAAAATACAGTTCATCGTCTTTTCATGGTCATCAGATATGACCCATTTGGATGTTCACAGGCTCCATAGTGAAAGTGAACACACCGTCATCTTCTACAACACTGATTCACCAGTAAAACCCACGGAGTTGGATCAGTGACAGTGGATGGAGACACTGGGTTTATGTCCAGTTATTGATAGATTTTACTGAAAAAGTCATTTTTTTCAGTTTTCTATGTTTTTAATATAATAACCTTCAACTTTTCATTTGTGTTTCTATGATCAGTAAATTAAATATAGGAAAATACTTTATTTTCACATAAAAATGCTAAATTCAGAGGAGTCACCTTTTGATACAATAACTTTTGACTTTACTCTGAGCTTTTATGAACATCTTCATGATCAGTCAATTAAATGTAGGAAATAGATGATTTTCACTGGAAAAAATGCAACATTCAGAGGATAATATTATAATAAATGGTGACAAATCACTTAAGAAAGGTTAAATGGAGAGAAAAAATATTTTGAGAACTGCCACAAAAGTCACACTGGGTCTTTATGGGTTAAGATTAAAAACAAACAAACAAACAAAGAAAGAAAGAAAGAAAAAAAAGAAAAACCCCACTTACCAGTGAATGCCTGTGTCATTAAATTAAAACTCTGGCCCTTTTGCATGTGGGATCATTTCTGTAGAAGAACATCTGCAACATGCATCCCTTGAATACCTCCAGGTGTGGAGGAGCGGAAAAGCAAACTGCAAAATGTCAGTTCAGATAAAGTCCCACTGACTGACTGAGGAAGCAGAGGAAGTGTCCAAATAGGGTAAAAGAAGGCTTGAATATTAAGAAGCAGATATGCATGAACAGGAATCGATTTTAAAATGCAATCCACACATAAACAGACTTTGAACAAAATATTAGCTGATTATTAGAGTTTCATTTTAAGGAACAAGTAATGCTGTTGTGTTAAATGCCTGAAATAATGCAGCCCTGAGAGCAGGGTTTGAACGCTAATGAAAAGCTGCATTTTATTAGCTTCCTTAGTTGATTTGAACATTTTCCCGAGATGAAGTTGAATCCCTCAGAACTCTTAAGACCGCCATGAAAAAACAACAATGAAATAGTGCTTTGCAAAACAACTCTGTTTTTATATTGCTTCTCTTTTAAGAAATCAAATTCAGGCCAGATTGTAATGAAAAAGTCCTTATTTTTATAGACATGTTCCTTCCTTGAAAGTTGAATGAGAAAAACACATTTATTCACGGTTTTGGACAGTTTATATTTTCTATTTTTTACAAGGATTACATGTCTAATTTACATACAGTTCATGTATGATGCATCAATGCAAATAATTCAGGGAAAAATAGAGATGGTGGTACATTTTTTTCTTTTCTTAACAATGCGACATACTAGTTTTACTGTCAGCTCTGTATATGTAATGGTAAATGGATAACTTCAAACTAAGAGGACTAGAAAACCAGAAAACAAAAAACACTGTAAATGTTGTGGAAGGGCATCTAATTGCTTGATTTGACAGAAATGGCACTCAGAGGCCCAATCCTAATTCACCCCTTACCCCTACCCCTTGGCCCTTGCACTTGGCACTACCCTTGAAACAGAGCTGCAAGGGTTAGGGCTTGAAACATTCCCCTATGAAATGGTTCAACCTTTCAAGACCTGTTATGTCATCAGCAGTCATCGATGCCACTATTAGCAGATGCAACAACTTTGTTTCCGAAAGTATTCATGCTGTCACCATCTCTGTTGCATGGGCTTTGGTCATCTTTTTGTGGCTATCAACTATAAACTGCAGAAATGCGATCTATAACACACGGAAATGGCATTAAACAGTAGATTAAATGATTAAGTTGTTTATGATGAAAATAGGTACATTTGTGTGTTTCTTTCATCACACTGCTGCACTTTTTTACTGCGTTTACCTCCACCTTGCCAATGATTCGAACAGAATTATAGGTAACTTTTCCTACCCCTCTGTTCATCGTGTAGTCCTGAAAAATCTCCATTTCAAAGGTTATACAGCCCTCCGCTTTAGCCCTTCCCCTCCGTCTAATTGAGAATCGGAACAACACTAGCCCTTCACGTGTACATGCAAAACACGGGGGTAGGGGTAAGGGGGAGGGCCAAGGGGTGAATTGGGATTGGACATAGTCTTTCTGGTGGAGTTACTAACTTATTTCAGGTAAATTAGCAGAATTTACTGCCTTAAATGAGGAACAAATGACTCATTGTTTTCCTAATTTTTAAACCTTTTTTTAGCCTTAGCAGAAACACTTTAAATCACATGAGGCAGCATGAATAAATGAAAAATTCCCAGGTTGAGGCAGCTGTTGTGGATCAGTGGGTTGTCAGACAGGAGACAGGAGAGAACTTTCAGCCTCTAATATACTCTCAGGTCTTTCCTTAATGATTCTTTTCAGTTTGCAGTTGCAACAAAATGACTTGTTTTGTCAAGAAGTCTAAAAAAAGATCAAGATCTGGGTCAAAACCAACCTTTTTACGTGGGTTAGCATCAGGCACAACAACAGCCTTTGTGCCAGAAATGTTATTTTTCCCATGTGCAGACTGCACTCAGAGCTTTATTGTGCTATTATACGACGACAAAATTATCACCACTGAAAGCTACCTCATAAAACTCTTTACTTACTGCGTCTCTAGGCTTCTGGTCTTGTTTAAGGGGCTTTGTCTGTGGCTTGTCCTCCTGACATGCAGCTGAGCATTACAGTTCTGGACAAATCCGTCTCACATCTATTGCCCTGAATCACTACAGAAAAAGGTAAGACATGCATCCACTGAGAGGCCATTCTCACCTTTGGCTTTGGGAAAGGAGATAATAGAACCTCTGTGTGAACTGCTCTGAACTTAAAGCACCTTCAGGTATATCCCAAGATAAGCACAGTAGTTATAGTTTAGTGTTTCAACAACTTCCATCTTGTTTTTGTGGTTTTGTGGATTATTCAGTGTATATATATTTCAAATGGCACCTTCTCCATGCATTAAACCCTTTAGCCAAGGACTAAATCTGTTCTTAACACTGTGGTTTATGGGGTAAGTTAGACCTCATTTCCTACAGGAAAGTAAACAGCATTGTTGAGTCTTGTAACAGTGGCTTTTAGGGTTGTGAATGATACGCTACTGATTGACAAAATTCATCAGTTGAAGGCACTGACTTTATGCGTGATTCTGTGTCATAAACAGAAAAAATAGTGCCATGATGGGAAGCAAAAGCTTAAGTCACACTTAAAGAATGTTGTGCAACATATAATCTTTTCTTATAACTGCCTTGCTCTGTCTACAGGACTTTTCAAACCTGCATATTTCTCACCCTTACACAGTAAAATCTTACAGTCTGTAATGGTCTATAAATAGGGATCATTATAAGAGGGTCCATTCAGCCATTGTTCTGTCAGCTGAACTAAAGCCCAGATTTGTCAAAGTTGCACTCTGACTTTATTGAAAGGGTAGATTTTATTTGGCCATAGTGAAACTGGTCTGGTCCTTATCAGGTTTTGTCTTAAACATCAGGGAGGCAAATTGTGAGAAACAATTTTACAAAGTGATGAAGTGTTATTTATCCTATGCAACATTTATTTGATCCCTTCAAAAATGGTGTTGACTAATTGAATAAAAATTGTAATAAAATCATGCAGATTGCTAAAAAGCTTCTAAATCAGCTTCTCATGTGTTGCACATTACTCGTACTTTTGTCTGATAAAAACTGTTTCATTGAATGACAGGGAAAAAAATTAAACCCCATACAATTATTTTTAAATGTAAAACATTTGTTTGCTAAACTAGACATTCATTAGGATTTATGGTATTGCTATGAAAGTGTATAAATGAAAAGAGACCCCAATGGGACAAAGCATTCTTACTACAAAACACAGCTGCTTGATATTAAGGCTGTTGAAGTATAGCTTGTTTGTAGTTCCTCTAAAATCCAATAGAGACTGGCTTTGATCCATTAATATTATTATTATTATTATTATTATATAACACAGCTAGAATGTATGGCCTTTAGATATAAAACTGGAAAAGTAATGAGGTTGTTGATGGTCTAATTTGAGCTGTATCAGTAAGATCTAAACCTCAAAGTCACTATACTGTGAAATAGGTTTAGCAAACCACTCTGTCTCCTTGTAACCTATTGTGAGACCGAGTGCTCAGTATACCCCCAAAAATGAAGTAAAGCAGATTAATAGCATTTTCACTGTCTTATGTAAAATACATGCACTTATTCATTATCTATTAACAATAATGCCACTGTAAAATTCAATCAATCAATCAATCAATCAGTCAGTCAGATTTTATTCATATAGCACCAAATCATAACAACAGTTATCTCATGAAACGTTACACACAGAGCCGGTCAAAACCAGACTCTGAAGCCAATTTCCAGAAACCCAACAGAATCCTCCAGCAAACACTTATGACTGATGACAGTGAAAAAACGTCCTTTTAACAGGCAGAAACCTCGAGCAGACCCTGACTCCTGGAGGATGGCCGTCTGCCTTGAACAGTTGGGGTTAAAAAGAGAGGGTAAAGGAGGAGAAAAAGAGTGAGAGAGCGAGAGAGAGGGGGGGGGAAGTAGGGGGAGACACATGGATGCAATTGATGCACAGCAAACTGAACTTGAACTGTTATAAAGTGGATCAGCTGGTGCTAGTATAATTACCAATGACCAGAACAAATGTCTATAACTGTAACAATAACACAACAGTGGATATACTACTACTACAACAGTTAGTACAAATAATAGAACGTTAAACCATCAATGGAACTATATAATAAACACAATTACAACTATATGGATTGTAAAACTTTGATTTGAAAAAAAAAAAACAAAAACAAGTATTAAGCAGGTATTAAAGTTTTTTTTGTTTTTTTTGTTTTTGTTTTGGTTTGTTTTTTTGTTTTTTACACATTTTGAAAAAAGTGTCCGTTCATAAATGAGAACTTTTCTACAATTACTTTTCATTGACGAGCATGCGCAGTCTGTGTTGTCATCGTCTGTTCAGGCGCTAGTTGGACACCACATGCCGCGGTGTTTAGGACCCCTCAGAGAAACATGGCGTCCAACACCACAAAGTCGGCGTTGTTCGTTTGCTTGGGTGAGTGACGTCTCATAATCCAAAGCAAGATGATATACTCTTAAAGCGGGGTGATTGTATAACATAAACACAACTTAATATCATCATACAAATATACAATGTCAAAATTATTAGGTTAAATATTAGGAGATGACCAGAGTGCTTAGCTTTAGCCTTAGCTAGCATTATGTTTTAGTGTATCAAATGAATGAGGCGATGACGTAACAGCCACAAACTTTTAATTAAATTTGTTTTGCTGGTAATTTTGAACACCGGTGCACAGCATTAATAGGTAGAAGTGGAGGAAATACATTTTCGTGTCTGTTTTGCTTACAAACTTCCGTGTGCCTTTTTTGATGACATACTTCCGGGATGACTTTATCTGACAGGTTAAAGTCCATCAACACATCCATGTAAGATGTATTTGTCATATAACGACTAACTTTTAGCTCTTTCTTTAATACTGTGCTGGAGGACTGTTTATGATACACAGCTATGGTGGTGTAAAAAGTCACTGTTGAATAAGGTTTATAATCATTTCTTAGTGAGGCTTGGTTTATGTCAGCAGCGGTGTTGACTGGTTATTGAGTCAAAGGGACACTATTACAGCCTGCTTAGGGACTATAGATGGAAATGAGAAATTTAGCTATTGTCAAGCATATTTACATCTGCTGTTGTCTCTACTTAGATTTTCAATACAGATGTTGTAATTTGTCCCTACCAAATAAACTCAGAAATAAATTAGATAAACACTAGTGCCATTATCATCAAGACTGTTATAAAAACACTTTAAAAATGATATTATACTATACTAAAAAAATGGACTGTGCTTTACGAAGTGTACAACATACAAGACACAACCTTGTAATGTGTGCATTTATGTTTAGTTTTATCTTCTTCTCTTTTCATTAAATTGTTACTGTTATTCTCTGTTATTCTTTGAAACCTGTCATACAATTAGAATTTTCCCCCCAATAGGTGATTAAATATGGCTTGATTGAATATGATTGATTGAATGTGGCTTACAACTGCTTTTGTGATCCATGAGAGTGCACACCCTGACACGTACTGTTTCATCACTCAATTATTGTGATTTTGAACAGGGAATATTTGCAGATCCCCCATTGCTGAAGCGGTCTTCAGGAAAATGGCAACAGATGCTGGAGTCGTCGATAAGGTGATCTTGTCATTAATTAATTATTAAATCAATCTCACTTTTAACACTGGACAGGCAGTATCCGCCTGCTTATATTGTTTTTTATTTAATTGTTTGTTTTAGTTTTCTTTTTTGTTAAGATCCTTAATTTTAATTAAGAAAACCTTGATGAAGTTTTTGAAGTTTGAATTTTGAAATAGTAATTATATGTTTTATATAATTTATGTAATGATTGATTGTATAGAAGTCATTGGTAATTTTACAAAGTACATGTTAAATCTATTGAAGCTATGACTGACTCATAAACTTGCTTTAATTTCTGACCTTTTGTTGGGTTTTTTTCACCTGTGCTGTATGTCTATGTTATATTTTTTTCTGAAGCAAGGAGTTGCACCAAAGTCAATGTGTGGAATCACACTTCCGCTTGTGTCATATAAAGTCATGCTGCAGATGCTCTACCACCCACCATGTTCTGTCTGTATGTGAGAGTGTGAATCATATTTGGTGTGTTATTGTTCCCCATGCTCTACCTAGTGGAGGATAGACAGTGCTGCAACCTCCACCTATGAGATAGGAAACCCTCCAGACTACCGCGGTCAGGCCTGCATGAAGAAGCATAATGTGCCCATGAGCCATACAGCCAGGCAGGTATGACCACTACCCTTGTGTCTCTTAGAAATTGCTAGCGCCGCTTTTTTGTTCTGTGTTGTTGCAGTGGGTCATAGACAGTGGTGCCACATCTGACTGGAATATAGGCAGCTCACCGGACGCCCGTGGCTTGGCTTGTCTAAGGAAACATGGCATTGAGACGAGCCACAGGGCCAGACAGGTACAACCCCATGTCCCATGGCCATAGTCTCCACATTGCTGTTGAGTATATGTGTGTAACATTGGTAAGATGATTACAAATGCACAGAAGTTGTTGCTTTGCAATTTAGGTTTTGATTAGCATACTGTAGCATTAAATTTGAGCTGCTGATTTCCCAGTGTCATCTACTTCATTAACCAAAACACGTCATTATATATTATATTTATTATGGCTTACTTGTACTTTTAATAATATGTCAAGGTCAGTTATTAAAGTTCTGTTAACAGGTAATCTATTGTAGTAACATAGATCCTTCTACTGTCTCTAGTATCAATAATTTAGAACAAACTTTACTGTGTTTTTTTCTTTATGACTGTTATTTATCATGACATGAATTATACTGTATATTTCTTTGGTTTTCCATCTGCCTGATGCAATGAGAATCATAAAACCACATGGTGATTGCATGTACTGGGGTTGTGGTGACTATTATCTACTCATGTCCAATGGCAGTGCTTCTTGTATGAAAATTGGTAAACGCCACATCTGGCATCAAATGCAAAATAACATTTGTTTCATGTTTGTTAGGGATGCACTGATGTATTGGCTAATATTTACTAATATCACCAGCATTGTCATATGTCATTTCATCTGTTGTGTTTATGTTAAAGGTTTTTTACACTACGGAATTTGTGCTTATTGAGAAATAATGTAACAAAGGGCTGAAAGACTTGAAAACAGTTAACCTTTTCATGTATATAATGGAGGTTTTAATGTTTCCATGACACAAAAAGGAGTGTTAAATAATAATAAAAACAAAATAAACACAAATCAACATTGACATCAGCTTTCAGTCAAATGTCATTTTAGATATCCTTTTTGGCCCAGAATTTAACAGTTGGTGCTTTCCTAATTTAGTGAGATTTGATCATGTTACTCCACAAAACAAGTCAGAATTATGTGTACCTAACGCAGTAGCTTCATACTCAACAGTACATTGTATAATAGGCGTTTACACCTCAGATACACTGACCTTTTGTGATAGTTAGTCAAACTCCTCAGGGAGTTGAGGTAGCTGGTTCTAGCTCTGAATCATATCATCGCAACTTTAGCTTATGGAACAGAACTGTTTTTACACTGTTGTGTGCAAATTGGAAATCCAGCCCTGGTTCAGATGAAAGGCTTTCCCTTATTTGGCTTTTATTTATTTTATGACTAGTTTTATTATCCTAGACACTGACCCAAACTGTCACATAAAAGCAACCTTATGTTCATGTGGGTCCTAATTACATGTGTCACTCAAGAACTTGTAAAACTTCTTTCATGTATAGAAACATCCAGTTCCTTACAAATTTTGTTCACAAATTTGTTTCTATCTATGGTACTGAGCATCTCTGTTTTGTTGAGATATTCCATCTGCTTGACAGGTGTGACATATAAGGATGCTGATATATTATTATTATTATTACATCTATTATTACACTGGTGTCGTGACTTGATATCTTTCAGTCTGATGGTCACAAATTTACCACATCTTGAACTCAGAGCCACCAGGTGCTGAGATGAGACACTCCATCCATTCTCATGTGAATATTTCTTAAGGCTGATAACTATGTTAGGTTTGGGCTTCTTTTTAAACCTCTTTCCAAAGTGTAGATTTTCCAAACTCCAGTTTGTGTGGATCTTTGTATACAGGAGGATGGCATCACACTCTGTTTTGCTCATGTTTGTTGCTGGGCATGTATACTTCTGTAACTCCAGCCAACACTTAACATGTTGCTGCTTCACCTTCATGACAGATGAACTTTGTCCACGGTGTCCACAGATTCCAGTCCAAAAGAAATAAGGGTTAATCTCAGCATTTGTATCGGTTTGTGGACATTTTTGCCTTGTCATGTGGACAGAGATATTTTATAAAACCAAAGTTATGTCAACAGAATGAAAAATAATAATAATAATAAAAAAAAGAAGAGAATGTGTGTTTAGAAGCCTGTCTGTTGGTGCGGACTGGGCACTAATCAGACCAGTTGTTGAAAGTCTGTTATGCAGTCAGATTGTGCTTCCTGACCATTCTAGCGCTTTTGAAATTAAATGATTCTCCTCTAAACTGTGATCTTTCTTAGTCACTCTCAAAACACTAAATGACTGTTTAGCCGAAACAATTGTGGTATGACATTATTTTCCTCCCAGATGTGAGGAAAGGGAGCTCTGAGTTGAACTCATATGTAGGTTTTGTTTCAAAGCAAATGCTTTATCACTAACCTTCATTTTTTTGTCACTTTAGCAACAAAACAGAAAACTAATTCATTTAATTAAATTTCATAAAACCTCTGAAATTACTAACACCAAACTACTTTGGGCCTTAACTGTTATTAGCAGTTTAGAAGCTCTTTAGGAACTTTTTTCCACATAAACTAATAAAATAAACGTGAACCCATATTTTACTTTGAAATAGAGGTGTGTGTTTTTCTTTTTTTTTTTTTTTTTTTGTTTATTTCAAATACGCAACAAAACAAAGTAATCTTACTTAGTCCTTAGAAATAAAACAGATAGTAAGAAATCATGGGAAAAAACCTCCCAAAAACTTATACATGAAAACAAAGTATGACTTCATTTGCACAGTTGAAAAGGAGTGGGAGGAAGTGTGACTTATTTACTCCCACCCCTTCTCCACACAACAGTCTATCCTTTAGCTTCCTATCAGCATAATATATGAAAAACAAAATGTTTTGCTTTGCATTTGAGTACATCTGTAAGGATGATAACGACTCTGTTGACCATGCCTGCGTATACACTTTACTGCTGTGCTGTTCTACTGGATGAAATTATGTTAACGGTTTTTTCTAAGAAAGGTCAATATCTGTATCACTTCACTGCATGTGTTTTGAATCCTGAGACAAGCCTGAAATTACACCAAGATGTTTGTCCATGTAGGGCCTGTAGGCCTTCTGCTGCGCTGACTTATTTTGGTCCAACACCTACTCCCCTGTGTCCTTGAAACAGGCTTTTCATGTTTCCCTGAAGAAAACTTGGGGGTTTTCACTCTGCGCATGAGGTCTACCGTCTTGTTGGGTTGTCTCTGTGCAAACCTGTCCAGTCAGACCCTCATCTAATCTCCTCAAAGCGCGGATGGGGAGGCTCAACCCTTGGCTTAAACCCAGTCAAATCCACACAATGAGCTTTGACAAGCTTTTGCTCTTTTCCCTTTTCCTCTATCACCCTTTTGCTCCCACCCTCTGTTTTTTTTTTTCCTCTTGTTCCCCAAATTTTATTTTCTGTGAACTTTCTTGAACTTTAGAAGCTGCCAATATTCAAGTGGGAGAGACATTTTAAAACCTCAATATTACCACATAAACAACTGTGTTTGTTTTATAGAGCAAACATGTTCCAAAGCCATCTATTACAGATTAAAGTGTCGTATACCTTATCAGAAATCCCGGATAAGACATTAAATTTAAGAGATCATCAATATGTTATCACTGTGTCAACAGTTGAAGAATGGGAATAACGCTTTGCCAAAATACCATCATCCTGCTGTAATCACATTAATTTCACCTGTCATCGTTTTGGTTTTGATGTTCCACAGATAAGTAGTGCGTGCCGAGTTCAGTGGTGTTTCCGTTGCAGATAGAAGTAAACCCACAAATCATGGGTTTTATGATTCCCACCTCATTAAGCATCTGCAAACACGAGGTCTCCTCCCATTGGTTGGAATCAAACTCCAAGTGTCAACTCACAGATGTCATTAGAGATCCCGTCAATACTTAAAATCTGCCCCAACAGCCCTGCATTAAATCCAAATGCTGACGATTATTTTCACTTGTCTACATAGATTTTCTTCATGAGAAATGGTACCGATGGCCAAGCAGTGATCCGTCAGAGCTTTTTATCATGTGTTAAAACAGTGATATTGAAGCAGATTCTAGGTTAAAATATTCAAACATTGTGTAACTACTTTGGGGAAATGATTTGTTAATGACTATCTCTCATGCAGAATTAGGATATCATCCTTTTTTTTTTTTTTTTTTACATTTTTCTGAACCTGCTGAACTGCTTTGCCTCTATCCTTTGCGTGTTTCCCAGCTCATTCCTCATTTACAGTAACAACCTCCCAGCTTTCTGTCAGCCGGATATTTCAGAAATCAAACCTGAGATTTTTTCCCCCATGAAGGAGCTCATTTTATTCAAGGGTGATAGGGGATTACCACTTTTTAATTTGGGCTCTAAAGGAGCGATGTAGATGGGTGGAAAGATGGAAGCCACTGATTAGCGCAAACCGAGATAGAATTCACACATCTGAAATCCAGTGGCCAGACACTGTGGGAATCTGAAAACAAATGAGGTTGATTTTTTTAAGATTCATCACAAATTCCATCTGTTTGACATGTTTCAGCTGAGCGACCTCTGCTCTCGTGTCCGTATAACAACATCTGGATCACTACAGGTTGTTTTTTTTTTTTTTTGTTTTTTTTTTTGCTTTTTCTTTTGTTTCTCTCTTCTCTCATTTGTCTCCTGCTACCCTCGCCTCCTCCTCAGCATTCCTATAAATTGACTCCTTAAAGCCATTAAAACTACCCAGAGTGATGCCTGTTTTTTATTGCTATTAAATCACCAAGCACAGTGAACATTTTACACAACATCCCTCTGCATGCTTACAGATGTGCAGCACAGATCCCTTTCACAACCACCTTTTTTCCATTGGTTTAAATAGATAATGTTTGGTTTTGGGTTTTTTTTTTTTTGTGTTATTTTGTAATGTTTGATTTCACAGTAAAAAAGATGGAGCCCTGCCTGGTTTTGACTCTTCGACAGGCCTTACTATGTTTCTGGACATAGCCAAGAGTAATATTTATTTTGTCCTGCATTTCCCTCTCACTTCCAGGTGACCAAGGAAGACTTCATGAGTTTCGAGTACATTCTCTGCATGGACGAGAGCAATTTGAGGTAGTTATTTAAGCCAGTGTTTATTTATTTATTTATTTTTTTAATAAAAGTTGATGTGGATCGTATTTAGCTTGATGGTCATAAAAACAAAAAAAAACGACGTCCTGTGTTGTGCCCCATCTTTCTGATTAGTGGAGTGGGTTAAAACACTTTTCCTTGAGCAGGGTCAAACTAGGCTACTTTGCAGACCGCCTCACCAGTGGTGAGTGCTACCCTTTCACATACAAATGAAAGTCATGGTAGCGTTGAGCTAAAACTAATGTATAGGTGAATGCCTCTGTTTAATGAGCAATATCCTTTCTGAAGCTCTTTCCAAAGGTCAGGGGGAGGGATATTTTTTGCTACTTTGAACGTTTAGGGATCATTTTGAGATCACATGCCCATGGCAGATCTGATCTGTAAGCTGCTTACTGAGTTCTTTGGATGCCTCGTCTTTGCTCTTTGGGCATTTTTTTTTTTTCACCATTCTCTCCCACATATTTTTTCCTCAACAAATGCTAAGCTGACCAGACTGAGAAAGTGAGAGCTCGTTCTAAAGAAAAGGGTGCTGTATCGGTGTTTTATTTCCCTAAATCTATCTGATTGTTGCTGTTTTGTCAAAGTTTATTAACTGTTTGTTCAGCCTCCTGTTTGAGTTTGATGTGTTTATAAATGAGTTTGTACTTTAGAAGAATTCTAACTTGGACAGTCTGAAGTAAAACCCCCTACAACAAAACATTATCATATTATGTAAAGCACATATTCCCCCCTGAAAACATGTTCTTGTTTTAGGTCCTTCAGTTGTGTTCACCACCTTTCTGCTGTCTTGTAGTTATGCATTTCCTTTCTCATGTTCACAGTGACTTGAAAAGAAAAGCAAACTCTGTGAAGAACTACCGAGCAAAGATTGAGCTTCTTGGTTCATATGACCCTCAGAAGCAGGTGATCATCAAAGACCCCTATTATGTAAGTATTCAAGTAAAATATTATTCAGTTTTCGTATCATAAAAATAGATGATTCCACTGTGTACAGTGTGATGGGTGTGACCATTAGAATATAATGTTGTTAAGGCAAAATTGGTCTGTTGTTTCAGTCATAACAGCTCATAACTGTAAAAACTCCAAGCTGGTCTGAAAACAGGAAGTCAAATTTAATGTTCAGAACATGCTGTTCCTGAACCTTCATCATAGCTGGATCCTAATCAGTTTTTACAAATTAGCCACATATTTTTTTGATGGAGTATTTGCACAAACACAAATTTCAGATCATTGGAAAAAAATATTAAACTACCTTTCTTTTAACTTGTGGTTAGAAAAACAATTACCTTAAAATGTGGATGAAGTATTGTGTTTTGAGTCATGTATTGTTAAATTCATCTTTTGACTGGTGCATTATAAGTGGAACCAGTCAGTTGTATCATGGAAAAACAGAAAATATAATATCCAGTTTGTTTTACAATATTTTAAATAATTCATGGGGCCTTAAACACAAGAGAGACATGAGAAATGTTATGCAGAGTTACACAAAGTGACCAGTTTTTGAAGAGAACATGTAAAATTTCAGATGTATTCTGTGGAAGAGAATTCAGTTTCCTCTGACAAAAGACAGACTCATGTCCAGACGTGTTTCATGAAGCAATTGCAATAAATTGACAGCAGTTCATGCTCCTTAAAAGGCTACTCTGAAAATATTGCAATTTAAATTTTTCAACTCAGACGGTACTACATATTTTTTCCCTAAATTGTTATTTAATTGCTCAAAAATCACAAAATAAACTTCTGGTTTGATATAATTTTGTCTTTTCTTGCTCCTTGGCTCACTCGTTGGCTTTGTTTCTTGCATACTTTATCTGAAGTTGAAACTTTTGCCAAATGATTTAGGACATGGGTCGCTGGCTGCTGTGATTTCTGGGAGTTTTATAAGTAAGAAAGGTAAAAGTGGGGGTACTAAAGGTTGTTTTTGTTTGGAAGTTTGATGATTAATAAACTGTCACTGTACTTTCACTAAAGGAATTTCACATTTTCATAACATATTGAAATGCGTAGAAGTGTGTGGCAAAAGTAATAATTTTCTGTGGCCTTAATGGAGGATGTTTGGCCAGAGCCCTAAGGGCCTAATATTTGTGGGCTTTTGCGGTTCTGTATGACATTTTGTGCTACAAGTATAGTATACCAAGATAAAATAGTATCAAATTATATGTGATGTTGCTGAAGGAAGCAGTTGTAAACCACAGTGTATGTGACTGAAGTCAGTTATATTCATTTGTCTCAGAGTTTGGCTTCAAACACTGCATTTCGCTGTGTGATGTTCAGCATGAGTGTCTCCTTGCCCTTTATCCTCCCAGAAGAAGAGGTGAATGAATGCTCTGTACAACCAGTGTGGTTTTGGAGGCCATGACAGTACCTGGACTGGGGTCCCCTCTCCAGAACCACATGGCAAACAGTCATTACAGTCAATAAGTCAAGACGGAGACATGAAATTTGTTGAGCTTTATTGTTACTGAAAATCTCAAATACAACATGACCAAAGTACTTCCATATCTTGAGCCCAGTTTCTTTAATAAACAGGGTTATGACACCATTCTGCTGTGTATTTTGCAGAAAAACTGCATAATTCCTTAAAACCTGTTAATGTACTACAGTTTCTCCACCAGATGTCTTGGAAAGTATTAAAATGTCTTAGATTTGATTTGCAGGTCTTAAATATGTTTCCTTTCAGCTTTAAACAAAGCACATGTTTATATAATAACACTAAATCTAGTAATCATATGTTTACTGCCTCTCATTAGGGTTAGTGTAGTTAGTGCTGGCAGTAATTTAATAAATCTATTAAATGGATTTTTAGGAGGTGGGTTAAAGGATTTCCATAGGTGTCATACAGAGGTTTCAGCAGCCCACCTAATGAAACCATCATGATAACTGCTTTTGCTTTTGTCGGACAATGCCTGATTTCATACCAAATTGAACATGGGCTCAAACATACAGAAAGCAAAGCCAGTTGGCGTCAGAACTGGGATTTGTTTCTGACAGAACTTAGTAATTTGGTTCTCTGGAGTGAAGGAGACAGTCATTTTATGGTTATTAAGTTTCATTCTTTCAGGTCACACTGATCACATACCACAGCTGCACTGAATACCGTCAGTATGAGTTCTCTGAAAAACAAGTAAACAGAAAATGATGCGTGAAACTGATTTCAGCTTTTCCCCCATTTTTACTCCTCAGGGAAGTGATGAAGACTTTGAAAAGGTGTATGAACAGTGTGTGCGATGCTGCAAAGCATTCCTGGAGCAAAACTCCTAACAGCACCCGATGCTGAATGATCACGACCCTTCTGAGTCTGACCTACTTATGGATGTCATTGAAAACCATCATACTTGTTTCAATGCTGTAAATGTTCAAATAAACCACAGTGTATATTCAGAATGATGCTGCGTGGACATGTCTGTGGACTGTAAATTGAGGTAATTAATAAAACAAATAAATGGAATGAGTCTTAAAGAGTTTTTATTATTATTATCTTTATTATTGTTAATCTGACCAGTCTCTGAGGTTTACAGGTTGATGTTATGATAGCCTAAATGTGATATTATTGGATATTTTACTGGATGCTTAATGTTTATTTCTTGGTTTTTCCTACAACTAGCTAACAAACAATATGCAAAACGCTGATAAATATCTATTAGGTATCGATAAGTAAACAGAATAGCCCTTAACCTTTTCTGTGAACTGCTGCTGACTTTGATAAATGATCGTTATCCCATGAGATGGAGATAAAGGTTAGATAAACCCACTGGAGGGGGTCCAGTTGTTGAAGCATTTTGTGCGGGTGGCTCCCATATGTCTTTACCGGGACAGATGTTAACGCTTTAACTGTGAAGGCTGCACATACTTGCAGACCATTAAAAAAAAAAAAGTGCTGGATGACTTTGGTAATGTATATAATCTGCATATTTTTGGATGCATTCTCCTTTTCTGAGTTAGATTTTAGTATTAGAATACATAGGTGACTGTTTGGAGGGGAAAAAAATGATAAATATATTCCCTGTTTTAGCTGCAACAAGTTCTTTAACTGATGCAGTGAGTAGCCTCATATTTCTTAAGCAACCATCAGTTTGCGAGAGAGCATAAAGTTTGGATAATACCAGGATCCATCAGGCCCAAAGTGTAAGAGTGGTTCAGTGAGCATGAGACATCATTTTCACACATGGACCTGAACCCCACTGAGAATCTTTGGAGACTTTACATTTGAGGTAGGCCGATATATCAGCTGGCCAATATATAGTTTTGTTTTTTTTCAATATTGGTCTTAATTTTTCTTTTTTTTTTGTTTGAAAGCTGATATTTGATAGTAGTAAAAATGTTATAAGATACTTGATCAGGCACCTGTGGGCAGCACTTAAGTTTAATAAATGTTAAAAGAGTACTCTGTGTACGTGTATTATAGGGCTCATATTTAGCTAAACCCACTTTTATTAGTCTTTGGTTCATTTATTTGTGTATTTGGACCCTAAAGTTTGAACGTTCCAGGTGCTGCAAAGCTATCTTTATCTTCATTTTGGCAAACACTGAGTGTATTTCTACAACCTGTTTAAATTCCTGCTTTATTTGTTACGTTTTAAAACTAGTTACGTCACAACATTTGCACATATAAGGTCAAGACTTCCGACGAACATTTCTCCGAGTACGACATAACTGTTTGTCAGCAGCAGCGG
>JAPQRP010000018.1:2297607-2310098 GCA_037367295.1 Apogon hyalosoma
ACCCCCAGCCTCCCACCCCCTCAAAAGGGACTGACTTGTTGCAGAGAATTTGGCTTTATTATGAAGAGGCAGCGTGTGTCGGAATCTTTACAAATAAAGTGTATGAGGCCAAATCATAGCATCATTTATTTGGATTAAAATAGAATAAACTCATGACCAAAAAAAAAAAAAAAAAAAAGAAAGAAAAAGGATGTGAAAATAACACTCTTCAATGTGTGTTACAAATACTGTTCTCACAAAATCTCCCTTTCATTCCCCTCGGCTAAAACTCTTATGGTGTTTACACTTTCTGTCTGAACAAAGTGACCGTGCGTAAAAGTTTGGTGCTGAAAGGACAGCGGGTCCGTCACCGGCTGCGCTCTGCCTCCAGCTGTTCTGAACTGGGTCTGCGTCCTGGAGCCGCTTATGGGAACCTTTGTGGCAGAGCATTCCGGTACACAGCCACACAGGGCGGAGCACAGCGGATGAATCCTATCGACTCAAATGATGACAAAAATGCTGATACTCTTCGGTTTCCCTGGTGAGTCACAGGGTAGTAGGGTGGACATCATACACAGATGTCCTGAGAGATCCGATGACATGGTTTATGTTAGGTCAGGGGTTCCCGAAGTGGGGTACACGTACCCCCAGGGGTACTTGGAAGATGCCCAAGGGGTTCTTGAAATTAATTTTATTTATTTATTTATTTTTGAAAAGTACATCAAGTGAGTACAGAAAAGGATTAGGACCACTGGAAAAAAAAAAAAAAGGTCCAATGTATATATTTTTATTATTATTCACAGATAAAAGTCAGAATTCCGAGAAAAAAAACATCAGAATTCTGAGAAAAAGTCAGAATTCCGAGATTAAAATCAGAATTCAGAGCTCAAACTCAGAATTCTGAGAAAAAAAAGTCTGAATTCTGAGATTTAAATCAGAATTCAGAGATTTAAGTCAGAATTCTGAGAAAAAAGTCAGAATTCAGAGATTAGAGTCATTTTTTTCAGAATTATGACCTTTTTTTTTTGGTGATGAAAGGTTCATTTATTAATTAATGACCAATTTAATTCATTTTTCTTATCAATGAAAGAGGACACTTTTCAGTTTATCTTTTGCACACAAAATGTACTTTAAAAATGTGTTTTTTTCCTTTATTTATTACAGTTAAATATATGTTGTTTGTTTATAAAGTTTTGAAAATATAAACAGACACGTTTGGCACAGGAACAAATTTTGCCTTTTTTTTTTTCAATCAAAAATGATGACGCGAGAGTTGGGGGAACTTGGCTAAAAAAAAAATAATAAAAAAAAGTATATATCAGGGGGTACTCCACTGTAAAAAAAACTCTGAGAACCACTGTGTTTGGTCGAACCAAACACTTACAGCATACGTACAGATCCGAACATGTAGGTAAGGTCTGCATTTGGCTGCAGCCTGTCATTGCTTTATTTGTATCTTTGTGTTTTCAGCCTCTCAACAAGCCCCTATTAAATTTCTGCAGATATATTCCTCACTTCAAGAAGACATAAATATTTAGACAGACTGAAGAGTAAAATTGCCATTACAGTCATAAAAAACACATCTGCAGAGGAACACTATGAACAACCAGTTACATTAGAATGTCCAATAAAATCCATGAAGCTGTATATTAATCGCACAGTGAGAGCATCCCATCCAAATGTAGGTTAAAGATGTATAATATATATATGTATGTAAGTGTGTAACATTCAGGCTGAAATTGCAACGAACAGTTTCAGCAGGGGGCAACATACTGCAACCACTGGTTCCAACAACTGTCCCACTGTTGACCTGATGGTGTTGGTTTGTGCCTCTTGGCTATTATTGCATTATACTGAAGAGTTTTTGCTCTATTTGGGTTCTTTTCATCTGTCCAAGGAGTCACATATGGAAGTTACAGAGTGTTTTTCAATCTGTATGATCAGTTTCCACCACAGTGGCATTCATTAACATGAACATTTCTCCTGGTAGATTTAAAGAGAGTAGCTCTTAATTCATTGTGGTTTGATTTAACCCATAAAGACCCGAACATCCACCGTCAACCAAAACCATCTACTGATCTAAAATGTTTAATACCGTTGATCCATTAATCCTATCATACATGTCAATAATTGCAGTTTGTCATCTTTTTATGGTCATCAGATATGACCCTCAATAAATAACAATAACTTTTTTTTTTTTTTTTTTACACATTTTTCTATCATTATTACAACCGTAAAGTCATTCTGATGTTGTGCAGTTGTAAAAATGTAGACTACACTCCAAATTAATAAAAAAAATATAGAAGTTACAAGTTTGTTGACCGGTACTTTCTTTATTTCTTGGTAAATTCCACCGGCATTTTCAGTTGAATAACCTCTCAGCTGGCATGTCTGTTTCTGCACGTGACATTTGACACCATGGTAACGTGGCCCAATTGTTCATGCGTTGCTAGGTAACCAGCTTCAATTCTATGATTCTATGATTCTGGGCATAGCAACATGATTGGCCATTGGGAGGCTATTGTATTACAAAATTACAAATATCTCCCAAAATATTGGTCCTATCAAGTTGCTGTTTTCGTTAGTCTCTTCCTTGACCAAAAATACATAAATATGCCAAACTGCAGCAGTCAGCTCTTTATGGATTTTGTGTGATGCCCAAGACACACAGAGTCCACCTCCCTTTTATAATATAGGATAGTAGTAAAAGTAGACTACTTTGTACTTTATGACACTGAAGGTACTCATCTGTGTAAGCATTTACATACCCGTCGACTTTTTCTAGATAACAAAATAATGGCAATAGTCACTGTTTTCTCTTGTGTAGTTTTATTATTTCTTTGTAGTTCTGTAAACACACAAAAACTTTGATTTAGTCTTGACATACTCCATACGAACTAATCCTAAAGAGCTTCTTAACCCATAAAGACCCAAACATCCACCTTTAATCAAAACCATCCACTGATCTAAAATGTTTAATACCTGTTGAGCCACCATTTCTGTCCATTCATGTAAATAATTGGTGTAAAATGCAATTATTCATCTTTTCATGGTCATCAGATATGACCCATTTGGATGTTCAGAGGCTCCGTAGTGAACGTGGAAACACCACCATCTTCTACTACATTAGTCACTTTTCCATTGACCCTCAAACTGTGTGAATATAAATTGTGCATAAAAAATTACCTAACAGAAAAAACGACAATTTCACCAAAACTCTTGACAGTGGATGGACACACTTAATTTATGTTCAGTTAATGATATATTTTGCTGAAAAAGTCACTTTTTCTTCAGTTTTCTGTTTCTGATATAATAACCTGTTAACTCTAATATGAACTTCAATGAACATCAACATGATCAGTCAATTAAATGTAGGAAAATACCTGGTTTATATTGAAAAAAAAAAACACAAAACGTAGAGGAGAATATTATAATAAATGGTGATCAATCCCGTAAGAAAGGTTAGATAGAAAGAAGAAAAACATTTGGGACCTGACTCAAAAGTAGCACTGGGTCTTTAAGGGTTAATATAGCAACACTTGATTGTTCTTTCAGTATATTGTTAATCAATTGGTCTGCACTGGAAAAAAATCAATCAATCAATCAATCAATCAATAATTTTTTTGCTTAATTCAAGCAGAAAAATCTGCCAGTGGAACAAGTGAAAATTATCTTGGTAAGATTTATTGAAATATGATCTATTGTCCTAAAATAAGCTCCTATATCTCACTGAAAAGTTCCTCTTTAGGTGATTACATCTTATTTTAAGTGTGATGAGATATTTTGACTAGAAATGAGAAAAATACCCTCGGTAAGATTTAGATTTTTTCCAGTGTGAGAGAAGGCAAGAATACTAACGCAACCCATGACTCAGACTTTGTTTTCAAGCAGGTACAGGGTTCAATACGTGACTGATAGAAGTAACTATTGATCACTGGAAGCGTGAAACGGCATCATTTCATCTGCATTTATATTTAGTCTTTCAATTTGGACTGAGAGGAGAGAGCTGCGTATGTTCTGTTCAGTATTTCCCCCTGATTTTGGCATTTGCAGCTTGAAATAGTAGTCAAAGAAAAATAAAGAATGACAAATTGTTTAACAGCCGTCTGTCATTTTCGATGTTTTGGCAAATAGGTGAGCAGAGACAGAAGAATAGCAGTTGTAGTTGTGTTCTTTGGCGGCTCACATGTTGTTCTGTTCATCGTGGTTGACTCCATATGTCTGCTGCACATCATCACTGTCAGTTTGTCAACTGTCGACAACATGTAAAGAAGTAGGACATGTTGCAGGCTTATACTGTCATGTCTTAACACTTGTTAAGTTGTATGATCTTACTTATGATACAGCCACATGTGAAGTGTAAATGTCAGTGAGTGATTTTCATATGACTTTTACTAAAGCCCATGTGGTAAACCTCACGATGCAATGTGGTGATAGTTTCAACATCCTGTTTTTTTTGTTCTCCCTTTTCCTGTCGAGCCCTGAGTTATATATATATTTCTCCAGAAAGGCGTTTAAATTAATTATTACATGAGGATGTGGTTACTTGGCGTTGGTCTTTTTTGACCTGGTTGTCCTGTCCAAGTTGAAAGTTTCACTTCCTCGAGGTGTTATTCCAGGGCACGTTTTGAACTTGGTCAGAACACAAAGTCATCTCTGAGTTTAAGCACAGGAAGGGAACGTACTTCTATAATCAAGAGTAATGAAAATATTTTCATTTTGGAGGATCACATAGACATTTAATTATAAAAACAAATGTTGAGTTCAATGATTTTAACTGACTGATAAAATTCTGTGCACAGAAACAATCCATTCAAACTGGGCAAATAAGAAACGTGCACATTCTTGGTCTCATCTTTTTTGCATGCTGTCAAGCGATCATGTTTCTATTACACACATTTCCCTTCTTATCACAAGCATTCCATAGATATCCATATAATCTTTTCACTCCATATGTTTCTGTTTGAGGAAAATTCACTTAACCCATAAAGACCCAAACCGCATCTGGCAAACAAAATAATTTACTGATCTAAAATGTTTAACCACTAATCCTTTCAAAACATGTAAATAATTGGTGTAAAATACAGTTTGTCGTCTTCTCATGGTCATCAGATGTGACCCATTTGGACGATCAGAGGCTCTGTAGTTACCGTGGAAACACCGTCATCCTCTACAACATTAGTCACTTTTCCACTGACCCTCAAACTGATTGATTATACCTTGTGCATAAAAATTTACCGAATGGAAAAAAGACAATTTTGCCAAAACTCTCGTTTTTGGATTAAAAGTTTTTGCGCTGGCAAGAGCTGGTTTTTTGGGCGTAGTGCAAATGGTATGTCACGCAAAACTGCAATGGAAAGACATTTTTCCACAACTAGAGTCACATGAATTAAAAAAAACAAAACAAAAAAACGGATGCTGACCGACATTAAAACAAGCGAAGAAGAAGAGCTTTAAAAGAAACAGGGCGTGGTATGTGTGGACACCAGGAAACCGAATCATTTTTTAATTTAGTACAGAACAAAGGGGTAATATTTAATAATAATGAATATATCTGTAAATCAACATGATATTTACATTCGTCGCCATGTTTATGAAATGACTTCTTATGTCATCTTGAGATAATAAACAAACCAATCATTGCATTTGTGATTTAATGGAAAAACAGACATTACGCACTTCTGTTTTTTCGACATTTAGTAAATATCAGTAAAGTTTTGCATGTATGTCCAATGGAAAAGTGACTACTGATTCACCAGTAAAACCCATGGAGTTTGATAAATAACAGTGGTTGTAGATGCTTATTTTTGTGTTCACTTATTGATTTCTTTGCTTTAAAAAGTCACTTTTTTCAGTTTTCTTTTCTTTTCACATAACCCTCACCTTTAGTCTGAGCTTTGATGAACATCTACATGATCAGTGAATTGAATACAGGAAAACACATGATTTCCACTGAGAAAAAGGCAAAATACAGAGGATAATATTGAAATAAATGGTGATAAATCATTCAAAAAAGGTTAAATCTTGAAGAAAATTCATTTGGGAACCACCACAAAAGTAGCACTGGGTGTTTAGGGGTTAACGGATAAAAAGTTCGTTCGTGCCTCTTAATAATAGTGCTCGTTCTCTGTTTTCTTCTTCACGACTGTTTATCTTTTCTCTCGTCTTTCAGGGGATTTGGATTTTACTTTTACTAGAAGGTAATTGAGTCTAAGGAGTAAACTGATCTGCTGTGCGTCTGTTCATTCAGTCAGCACATGTATTCAATATAGACGCTGTAAAACCACACACAGAGACACTGAAACCACTGTACAGCTCCAGTGGAAGGATCTGATTGAAGTCTTATTCCAGTACACAGAGAATGGGAAGCGAGTTTGACACAATTATCTTCATCATTCGGTCTGCTCAGTCACTTCTCCAGCGTAGAGTGAAAACACAGGTAATCTCAGGTTGTTGAACTCAGAAAGCTGTTTTTGGCTACCGTGCCAAAAACAGTTGTCATGGAAACGACTTAGTTGTCATCACATGACTTGAGCGCGGAACAACTTTCACATGATTTCCAAAGACTAGTAGTTTAACCGGCTCGGGGTGTTTTGACTTGATCTTAAATCCTGAACATCAACCAGCTAATGTCCAGGGAATTCCTGTATGTATGAATTTGTTGCGTTTAATAGACTGTGAAACACATGGTTTTAAAACTTGCAAACCAGGTGTTATCAATTGTCTTGGTTGATTTCAGCTTCTTTCATGTGTGTGTCGGTATGTACAGATCATTTTTCACTGTAGAGATTATGACATGTCACAGAAGGAAAGGCATATGTGTTGCCCCTGATGTTAACAGTGTGTCTCATTGTGTAATATGTGTGTGTTGTGTCTGCTTCTACCTCTGTGTTTCCTACTGTAACATGTCAGTGTATTCTACAAAAAGTACAACTGACATTTGCAACAGAGATCTGTACTATGGACGCAGCAGCCCCAACATGATATGTATATAGTTAGGATGCTACATCTTATCCAAGCCTGAATCTCCTAAAATCAGATAAAAACAGATATCACCTGCACCTGCTAACAAATACACTTCAAAATAAAATGGCATCATCTTGGATTCAGTGGGAAAAGGTATCATCAAACAAGTAGGTGTCATTCATATGCATATAGAATATTTATTAGATGTTACTCCAATTGCATTGTCTCATCATTGTCTTGAACGTTTTGAATTATGTGCATTTACACGAATTGGTTTGGGGCGAATCATCTAGGCTGTACGACGTACGCTACGATACACACGCGTCTAACAAACAGAGTAGAAAAGCAGAGCGTTCTGTCGCTTTTTCATTTAAAATAGCTGAGACAGAGGAAAAATTTGGTCTCATCAGTTCCCACTACCTGTTCTACCAGACATATTTTCACACACTGGTCGCTTTTCTATTGACCGTCAAATTACGGGAATATAATTTTATCACTTTCTTTGATTCTTGGGGTCTCATCCCATCTGGTCCCTTTCTGATGCTTTCAATGTGATATCATGACTTGCGTAAGTATACACACCACTTTTAATTGCCGTGTTATCTGTACGCATTATAAGCTCTCCGTGTGTATGTTCACGCCGCAGCAAATACCGCGCACTGAGGGTTAGGGTTATGTGCCCCGGAGATCTTGGCGTTAATTGACATGCCATTACATGGCGTTGAATAACACGCGAAAGGTCAAAAATGCATATGTATAACGCGCCAAATGCACATAAAAACTGGTGTGACATACAACGCAATTTCATGAGATCGGTTTTGATGCTTTGGTCAAAGACCCTGTGGTGATGGGAGACCAGCGGAGCACCTCACTACTCCCTCTAGTGGTCACATAAATGTGCTGGATCACAAACCAATACACTATCATTTTAAGATTTAAAATTTTTTTTTTAAACATTTAACTCATAAGGACCCAGTGTGACATTTGTGGCAGATCCCAAATGATTTTTTTCTCTATATCTAACCGTCCTTAAGTGGTTTATCACCATTTATTGTAATATTATCTTCTGTATTTTTTTGGGGGGGGAGGGTGTGTTTCTGTGAAAATCATATATTTTCCAACATTTAATTTACTGACCATGTGGATGTTCATAAAAGCCTAGAGTAAAGTTGAGGATTATTATATCAGAAATAGAGAAAACTGAAGAAAAAGTGACATTTTCAGCCCAATCCAACATTAACTGAACATAAACCAAGTGTCTCCATCCACTGTCACTGATCCAACTCCATGGGTTTTACTGGTGAATCAATGTTGTAGAAGATGACGGTGTTTCCACGGAAACCTTGGAGCCTCTGAACGTCCAAATGGGTCATATCTGATGACCATGAAAAGACGACAAACCGTATTTTACACCAATTATTGACACGTATAGTGGATCAACAGGGATTAAACAGTTTAAATCAGTAGATGATCATGGTAGATGGTGGACGTTTGGGTCTTTATGGGTTAAAAGTCAAATTACCACATATAGCCTCTACATTTATGTGCTCCAATCCAGAGAGGGATGGTGGTGCAGATACGTGTTGTTAGTATTTAAATCTAAAAGTATATATTTTTCCATTATTCCATTTAGATATGTTCAGCTGCAGCCAGCCAGCAGAGTGGGGGAGGTCAAATAGAGAATAACACCTCTGTTTGCCAGTAGGCCATGTTGAACGCAGTAATAATCAAACCAAAGTAATAGTAGTAGAAAACGTTTGGTCATTCATTTTTGTGCCAATGCTGCAGGAGCGCTGAAGTTGTTCTAGTTAGCTTTTCCCCTCAGGCCGCAACTGCTCTCTGCCACATGGAAGCCACAAGACCAAACAGTTGCACATATATTCATGTCACTAGTTATTAGGGCTCCTGTTGTGAAGGAGGTTTTGCTCTTGAACTCAAAATAACCTACTATCAATACATCCGTACATGCAGCTGCTACACAGTGCTGAGTTATCTATTTTCTCTAGCGCACAGTAAAATATTTAGTTTCACCATCACCGTTGCATTAATGTCGTTCAGATATGATTTCTATTTTCAAAGACAGTCCGCTGAACCTCAAACTGTCAGGCCTTTTTCAACTACAGTTCAGTCTAAGAGGAATTGAAAATCAAACGTTTCACTCCTGATTGGATATTATCCACAAGTCTGCAAACATTTGACTTCCGTGAGTTACATATGTTTGCTATTAAAGATTGAAGTCACAGAACGTGAGGCGAAAATAGAGGAAATTGTCTCAAAATGTTGTGGTACTGAAGAGTTTATCCCGTCGACTGCATTTGTACAGTTCAGGGCTGACGGTCAATTATCAGTTACCATCAGCGCTGGTGTAATCTCAGTGCGTCTTCCAGCTTTGCACTCCTTAATGCAACTACAAAAGACAAATGCTATGTGTTCTAGGAAGGCCAATTGAGGTCACACCATGAGAGCATGACTGTCTCCCAGAGAGTCACACATAATCGGGGTCAGCAAAATGAAAATCGTGGTAAAATACAACAACAGTAATTGAATCCAAACAGCTGTAGGAAATGTGTAAATTGATTAATCAAATAATATTTTAACCCATGCAGACCCAGTGCTGCTTTTGTGGAAGTTTTCTCCATTTTTTAACTTTTCTTGAGTGATTTATCACCATTTACTCTGATAATATGCTCGGGTTTTTTGCATTTTTAAGTGAAACTCAGGTATTTTACTATATTTAATATACTGATTATGTAGATGTTCATTAAAGCTCCGATTAAAGTTGACAGTTATTACATCCAAAACGGAGAAAACTGAAGAAAAAGAAAGTTTTTTTCCTGCAAAATATATTGTTAACTGAAGATAAAATAAGTGTGTCTGTCCGCTGTCACTGATCCAACTCCATGGGTTTTACTGGTGAATCAGTGTTATAGAAGATGGCGGTGTTTCCATGGTAACTACGGAGCCTCTGAACAACCAAATGGGTCATATCTGATGACCATGAAAAGATTATTTACATGTATTGATAAGATTAGTGGATCAACAGTTATTACCCCGCCCCCGAAGGGGAGGCGAGGGTATTGTTTTTGGTTCAGTTTTTTTTTTTTTTTGTCTGTTTGTTTGTTTGTTTGTTTGTCGGCAACTTTATGCAAAAACTATGGGACTAATTTCCATGAAATTTTCAGGAAAGGTGCGAGATGGTCCAGAATAGATCCCATTAAATTTTGGTGAATGTAGGTCAAAGGTCAAGGTCACCAAAAATGTGTTTTCGCAATGATAAGAGATAGAGAAAATCAGGTAAAACGTTTGCGAGGGGCGGGGTTTGTTGTGCCCGGCACCACTTGTTTAACATTTTATATCAGTGAATTATTTTGGTTGCCGGTGGATTTTTGGGTCTTCATGGGCTAAAGGAGCATCTTAGAGAGGTAGAGTCTGTCAGAAGTGAAGATGATAGATATCCTCAGTTTCAAGACATTCATGGGCTGTTGTTAAAAGAAGAGGAAATGCTCCACAGTGGTAAACGAAATTCTGGAGACACGTCACCAGCATGACATCAAAATTAACTTGTTTTTTTCTGAAATTTGATACTTTTTCTCAATTTAAACATTTGGTATGTATGTTTGTGTCTTCTACTGGTAATAGAATATGGATGTTTGAGGTCTGCATGTCATTATATTCTGTTTTTATTTACATTTTACACAGCATCCCAACTTTTTTGGAATTGGGGTTGTACATATTATAGCCCCCAGAGATGTAGCATCCCACTCTCATTGTTTAATTTGTAAGAACAGTTAAATAGTCTGCACATTATATTAATATAACATTAGGAATATAATAAATTGGATGAAGAAGAATTAGGGGAAAAACACATTTTTATTATTTCTAATCTACTCAGAGGAGATGTATGATGTAATAACGGTGACAGAAATAGTTTTTTGTGTTCATTGTTGATGTTCATGATCCTATTTGTAATTTCTTACCCTGTTGATACATTAACATGATGCTTCTTGAAATAAATAAGAAAATATACTATAATGCTCTCTGACATGTAGATGCAGTAAAGCTGGAGATGAAAAGAGACAGAAAAAGAAGGATCTCTACCATATTCTTGACAAGCATCTGCACATAGATGCTTGATAGAAGCACATATCACAAATGATTTACTGTCACCACAGTCTCCGTGGAGTGAATGTGAGTGTAAATTCCGTACCCAGATCAAGCTCCTTCTGTTTTATTTGATCGGGCAAAAAAGCAATACATTTAATCCAGTTTTGTAAGACAACTTGGTGGCAAATTGTTTCAAGAATTATCTTTGACAGGAATAGATGTGATTTACTGATCCAGGACCCTCTTTCTCTTTCTCTCTCTCTCGCTGTCTCACACACAGTTTCTCCAACCCCCAATTTTATTAAAGCATGTTGAGTCATTTGGGTTCAGCCTTCTGTTTTAGCTTAATTACTCACTAAAATTCAGAGCTCCGTCTTCTGCATTAGTTTCATGACTGCAGTGATTATGTTCTACCAGTTAAAGGGATGAAATAAGACGTCTTCACATTCACTCACATCTATCTATCGATCCATCCATCCATCCATCTAGCCATCCATACATACATACATAGATCATAACGTGACATAAATAGGTTCAGCCAAAATAAGGAAAAAAAAAACCCAAAGTCACTGGTGTTTGTTGCAGTAATATAATAATAAGGTAATATGTGTGAGCTGTGAGGAGATGACTTACGGATGTAATGTGTTTTGTTGTTGTTGTTGTTGTGCTGGTTGTCCCGTAGGGTGTCACATGTATCTATTTGAAGGGTGCAGTTTCTTGCCAAAAGATCATATCACAATTTTTTCCAATCATAATCATGCACCATGAATTTTTTCCTTAGAAATGTTCACTGCTCAGTCTGATGTCTACAGCCACCGATGCTGAATGTGATTTGAACGCATGGTGTCAGTTGCATTTCCGTGCGTACATGTAATGCACATTTTGTGATTTCAATTAGAAAAATACATTTCACAATTTGCACTAAAGGGAAGGTTTTTGTTTGCTTCAGGTGTTTTGTTTTTTTTTGTCAAGGAGAAAATGTGCAGGAAGGATATGGAAATACCTTTTTGAATGCATTCTTATTGTCTATGTGAGTTCAAATGGACTGATTTTGTTCTTGAAAATATTTCATCTCTCATCTAAGAGACCTCATCTGTTTTTTTTGCTGGTGTAGACTTAAGCAGCCTTGTAAACCTGTGAGGGGAGTGGTGTGTGCGAGTCGTTTTCCCCATGACTTTGAATATTAGCGTTGTAGAGGGGTGATCCAGAGGTTCAGGCTCCTTAGTGGGTATTATGTGTGAGTGTTATAGTCACTGAGAAGGGGTGGGTCATTGTCCAAGTCCTTCGTCCTGACACTCGGGGTCTTCTACTTAAGTAATACATTCTAATGTGGTGCACATTTGGGCGGCACAGCAGGAAGGTTCTGGATTTGGTTCACAGTCAGAACTTTTCTGTGTTGAGTTGACCTGTTCACACAGGGCCACTGAAAACAATTAACAGGG
>JAPQRP010000018.1:2364913-2378281 GCA_037367295.1 Apogon hyalosoma
TTCCATGTTTTCTTTTCTGTCTGTTTTAGTCACATGATACACACAGGAGTTAGTACTTGAATGCATAACCATTGTTTTTGATGACTTTTGATGGTCTAATCATTATAGATACTAGGGTTTAAAGATTTCTGTAGAAGTTGAAGTATCAACTCAAGCTTTTTACTCAAGTACATTTGTAAAAGTACTGGTTTCAAAATTACTTCAAGTATAGAAGTAAAAGTAAGGGGAAAAAATACCATTAGGGCTAAACCTTAGGTGGTGCCACAGGGGCCTATAGTGCACTACCCCACCTCCACAAAAGGCATTTTTCTAAAGGCCATAATGTCTAAAATGTTATACTAAAATGTTAATGTTGAAACATTTGGGCTGCACTAGGCTTCCTGTTTCAGCCACATATATGAACGCATTTTAGTCCAATGCAAATGTATTAAAGAACCATATATGTGCACTTCTGAGCAGTAACATGCGTTTCATGGAGCAGAAGATATGATCGCGTACAAACCAATAGGGTGTCGGAATGTTACATGTTTATCCACTCTATCCGGATGGCGCACTTTATCTGAATAGTTTTTTTTTATTTGAACGATGACAAGCCAGAGTGAAAACAAGCCAAAACGAAATAGGAATAATCAGGCAATTTTTAAAACTGTAAGGAGTAGAAAGCATAGATAATTGCGTGAAAATGTAAGGAGTAGAAGTAAAACGTCGGCTGAAAAATAATTAAATAATTTTATTCTAATTAATAATTAAATAATTAGTAAAGTATAGCTGACCAAAATTTCTACTTAAGTCAAGTAACAAAGTATTTGTACTTCATTACTTGACACCTCTGCCTTTGACACTTAGAAAAGCAGTTTATATTGAAACATAAAGCGATCTGTCTAAAACTTTTGACTTTTTTTTTGCAACATTCTGCACTTTATATGTATTCAAATAAAAGACAAAAACACATCTATGCGTGTGCTTCATCATTTGAGGAGAACTCGATGTTCACAGCTCAAAGAGGTTTTTAAAAGTGGTTAAAATAGCTCCTAATTGGCATAACTTCGTAATAAACAGTCCAGGCCAAACATCGTTACAAGTAGATTAACTAACCACAGATGTTGAGAACCAGAGCTGGAGCCAACATAAACTGTATAGAAATGGTGAGAGAGAACATTGTGACACAAGGCAAAAACATTGTCATCATTTGAGGTCCTCATTTCCTTTCTGTGCTGGAAATATAAACTCAAACTACCCATAACATTTTGTAACCCATACAACATCTGTTTGTTCTCATTCATTCAAATGCAGCATAAATAATGTATTTCAGATTAAGCTGGTATTCGGCCCAACATGCAACCCCCCCCAATCACAAACAGATGCACGAGATATCAATATGAAGATAATTTACATACAGAGGAATGCTGCATGCATAGAAGCCTTTGATTGATGGATCGGCAACAAAATAATGGACCATGGAAGGCTCATAACTTTTATAATGTTCATGTATTTCTAATTTGGAGGCTTTAAAGCAAGCCATTTTAGACTTTCTGCCTCTCCCTGCACCTTTACTGTTTTATCACATCTTTGATCAGTGTTATGTATGTGCAAAATAAATCAATAAATCAATAAATGATGCACAATATAGCACACTTTAGACCGCACAAAAATCTGCAAACCTTTGCATCATTGTCCAAGCCACAGTGTGTTATTATGATTAATAAGCAGGTCAGTTTCCATGCAAGGATATGATGGATATGTTCATATTAAAATCATCTATCTTATTCAAGATTCTCCAAATATTTTATCATCTCATGTCATAGTGGTCAAGTTGTATGAGTTGTTTTTGCACAGATATGATTGAATGGATGATCATCTGAAATTCTCACACTGTATCTGACATCTTGCAAGATAAATGAGGTATTTTCCAACTTTTCAGGTTGTCAAGCAGCCTCTTGAACTACAGCCTTTCTTGTTATTTTTTTTCCCACTCGTGAACACAGTCGTCATCCGCTCAGACCTCAAGCAGGTGTTTTTTTCTTTGATCCAAAGTGTTTCTACCCAGGGGACCACAGCTGAATCGATGCGCTATGAGTTGTTGTGAAATGTATGGGTGTGCATGACAAACTGAAGGAACGGAGCCATTTTTCAGATACATGAACTGGTGAATTTGGCAGCAACAATTACACCAATCAGGCCAGAAGATTGAAACCGATGATTGTGTCCATGCAGTTCTTTTGTTAAACAGCGGTAAATAACCCTCAGACTCCTTTGGTTGCTAATTGAACGTAGGTCATATCTCCAGAGAGGCTGAGCTGGTTATATCATCGAGATTTACATACGGCTGAGGTCAGATGATTACAAACATGTTGGCTATGTTTTTCACAGTTCTGAACGTCTTAGTTTATTCCCTCAATTTATTCCTTCTTGTTAGTTTAGTTAAGCTAGTTATTTTGGTGATTTCAGCTTTTATTTATTTGAAGTTTCAGTTTCTCAGTCACACACCTGTATTTTCAAACACACAGGCATGAAACTGTGCAGAAAGTAGACATGGAAGGACTCCCAGACAAAAGTGTGTATCGGTGGGACTGGTTTAAATGCAAAAGTCAGACATAAGTACGATTTAAAAGAAGAAAAAAAGAACACCTTTATTTTTACAAATGAGCCATGTGACTGAGATCTTACCTTTAACAGTGTTTCTCAAAGGCTTGCCGGGGGGGCATGGGATCACTCCCGGATGTTTTTTTTTTTTTTTTCTTCGGGTTAGAACATGTAACAGGTGGAACTGTTTCAGCGTTGGAGCACCCTGGACTCATTTTAGGGACGTACAACAAACAAATCTACTGCCATGGTGATCTGTCACTAGACTGGACAAAGAGTTTAGGTTTGGAGGATGGACGAGGATCGGACTGGAAAAGAAAAATGTGCAATGTTTCGGTTTTTGCACAGTTTGCACTTTAATGTTCTGAGATGTGCAATGGAAACAGGCTCATTGCAGCCACTGATATTGTTAAAATGTTCATCTTTGTTACCAAAATGTGTTTGTTGCTCTAAAAAAAAAGCTACTTTATTGTCATAATTGTAAGATAATTGCACATTTCCTGTTTTTATTTGGAAAAATGTTGTCTCTGGGAGCAGTCTTGTTCAGTTTATTTGTATTATTCAAGCAAAAATCAAAGTTATTTTTAATTTGCACAACAAATTATTCAAGGAAAAGCAAAAAGTATTGTTTTGATATTGATGTTTCTTTCAATAAAAGTTATAAATGCACCACTGTTACAGTGTGGTTGGGGTTGAGGGGCCTGGAGAGTTTTCGTCCTTCAAAGGGGGGCCTGAGGGAAAAAGACTGAGAACCACTGCCTTTAAGAAGAATCGGAGGAGACAATAATACAACCTGGCTTATACGTGGAAGAAGAAAGGCCAGGCTGTAAATGAGCCATGACAGACAGAAGTGGAAGCATTGTGTTTGGTTGTTTTGATGGAAGATGGAATAGTTCATTTCACAAATTTGAGAGCATGACGAATACAGAGAATTGTATGGATATACACTCATCAGCCACTTTATCAGATACACCTTGTTAGTATGAAGTGTACCTAATAAAGTGGCCGGTGAGCGTATATGCTGGTGTTGTAACCCATCAGTATCAGAGGTTCTACGTTGTTGTAACCAGTGGTTGAGTTATTAATGCTTCTATATCAGCTCAAACCAGTCTGGACATTCCCCTCTGTCTTCTGGCTCTGATAAGGCATTTTCTTTCAGACAACAGCCGCTCACTGGATATTTTCTCTTTGACGGACCGTATAGATGGTTGTGTGTGAAATATCCCAATAGATCTGCAGTTTCTGAAACTCTCAGCCTGTCTGGCAACAACAATCATTCTACTAGCACCAACTAAAAGGCAAACGTTTGGATGCAAATAGGTTCTCGAGCAGAATAATGACAAGCATATATATCATAACAACATGGCCCAAAGCCATCAATATAAACATTTTTGTGCAACCATCATGTAGTCTGACCTTAATCCTTGAGAACATATGAGGCTCACAAACCAGGCTCCATTGCACAAGTTCTGCTCAGAGAATCTGGCCAAAAATCCTGCAGAGTGTTATGTTAAGCTTGAGGAAAGTGACCCAAGTGTTTGATGAAGTTACACAACTTGGAAGGCAATGCCACCAGTGGATGTAAACTTTTGAACCACAGAGAAACATTATTAAATAAATAAAAACTGAAAATAGAAAATCCTCTGTGGCATCAGTCTGAAATTTCTCATCATTAAAAGAAAGCACTCGGACTGACTGATTTAACAGAATGAAAATATGTTGAAATGAAATGTTTTGACTTTGAATGTATCTCGCCAAGGGGCTTGTAAACTTACATTGAATAGTGATGGATGACGGTTTCCCACCAGGTGCACACAAGCAACTAGAGCTGCAACTAAGGATTATTTTCATTGTTTATTACATTCTTCACTATTTTTCCAATTAATGAATTAGTTGTTTCATTGATAAGTGTAAGAAAGTTGTTATAATATTGATCTGGGTTTCCCAAGTGCCAAGATGACTTGTATGGTAACAACTCAAATATGTTGGCTTTGTTTTCAAAAGAGTAAAGAAACCAGAAAATATTTAACCCTGTAAAACCTGAACCATTCTGAATCATTGACAGAAAATTCCAGTTCTTTTAAACTGGAGCCTTTTATTCAGAAGAACCAACATTTTTTTTAATTTTTATTTATTTTTTTAAATATCAATTTCCATGTATGATTCCCAATTTTGTATCATATTTGATACATCGGGTCTCAATGCTCAAATATTATTTTTGAACAAACAAAATCATAACACAAACATGTCTAACAAATTGGTAATTCCTTTACAAAACTGGCAAAGTTTTGTAAAGTTCTCCTTCCTTAATGACAGTCTTGTCGTGTTACTGGAAAGGCCTCTGGTGAATCAATTCACCCCCCCGGTGGATTATCTGTGCATTGCATGTATTTAATTGTATACATCAGGTTTTTTCAAGAAAAAAAATACCACACCCATCATGTAGAGGGCTTCAAAACTCATGTATCAAATATGATGTGTTTGGTGTTATAGGGTTAAGTTTTAAAAGCTGAATCCAGATTTTTTTTTTGCAAGTTTTTCCACTTAAAATGTCACTCAAACCAAGTAAATAGTAGTTGATCCACAGAATAGTCAATAATTTAGTAATTACTTTGCATATTTACACATGGAACTGGACAACTGTGACAAAGCAATGAAAAGTCACGAGTATAACTTGTAAGAAGTTAAAAGATTTTTGCTTTAAAGGTAATGCAATTCTGGAAAGACACATGAAATACCTGCCTAACAAATTTAATACAGTAATCTGTAATTAAATTAACACCAACAACAATCAGTTTCTCAATAACAAATAACACACATTAATAACATCTGATGGTGAAAAATGACTTTTTAAGGACAGAACAGAGCACAGAAAGGCCATGGTGAAGGTCTGTTCCACTGAATTTATACAGAAAACCACAGGTGGTCTAATAATTATTTCCAAAACTGCATGTTTGTCTCCATGAGCGTCTACCCTTGTAGTTTTGTTTCCTTTAAAACATAATCAGTCATTCTAACAGTCATGGAGGAGCCGCCAACATGGAAAATCTCCTATCACCCACACCCCCTTCACCATCATCACCCCCACCAACACAACACACCCATTTTATCTTCCTTCCCTGTCTTTTGAGATAAGTTCAAATCATGAGTGCAATCCAATCCGTCACGTCCGCGCTTAATGAATCCTGACAGATTCAAGCAGTCAGAGCATACTGACATGTATCAGATGTAACTAGGAAAAACAAACTGGAAGTCTCATAAATAACATTAAAACAACTTCACCTTTGAGAACACACATCCGGCCAGCTCTCTACAAAGATAAAGTAATAAATGAAGTGAAAGATGAGGAATGTCTACAAAAAATTAAAAAAAAAAAAAAAAAACACATTAAAGAGAAAGAGGCACCTGTCTCAAGTCTTTTAGTCCATACTGCCCTCTAGTGTAAAGAACACTTCTCATTTTCCAGTGATATATACATTTGGCCACAATAGTTCTACTTCAAAAGGCAGAAAATGTAGTCTTACTTAGTTCTCATAAAATCTGCATATTTTATAATGTGGATAACTTTAAAAAGGGCTGCTGTGAGTCAATAGCAATGACTGTAGCTGTGTACTTTAATACATGAGGCAGAATATGTCTAACCCTGCTCCCCTCCACATGATGATCAGTTTACTATCCAAACCTTCATGACTGCTGGGGGTCCAGAAGAGTTAAGTGGTCTGACAGCTTAAGTTGCTAACCAGAGGAAGGAAAGTGTCTTTGTTACACCACAAAGACCTGCCAACCCACTCATAAGAGTAATATGATGCCCCCTCAGGTCATAAGACAACCCCTCACCTTTGGGTGCCCTACACAAGTATAAGACATACTTATTAATCTTTGTATTTTCAAGTCCCTTTGACTAGCTTAGCATGGTTTTAATGTGGAGTGGAACACAGTGGCTAAAGGCTTTCCAGTGAAATCTAAACTCATCATAAATCATATTTGGGGTTTAAAAAGGAAGTTTATCTTTATAACTTCTTCAGCAGTTTTGCAGGATCAACCCATTTTTATGCTCTATGGGTCTCCTTTCATACACTACCTTGTATCTATTTTTCTTGAAAATCATAATAAAGTCTTATGGTTGAAGATGAAATCTAATTTTATGACTGTGCAGTCTTAAAACTGTCTAAAAATAACAACAAAGTCTCAGACGATGAAATCAACAAGCTGTTATTAAGTTGTCCAAAAACTTTACTTTCCAAAAACATACACACAAAAAGCAAGAAAATTAAATCAATTATCCATAAAAGAATAAAAAACAAAACCTTTGGTCCTTGAAAATCTCCAGCGTATTTTCAGCAGCACTGCCCAACAGGCTTTATTGGGAAAAGACATCCAGTCCTGACCGACATCAAAAAACAGTCCTTTTTACCATCACCAGAAGGAATCTACATTCCTTCTCCAAAATTCAGGATTAGGAAAAGAGAATAAGGATTCTGCATTCCTCCCACTCCATACGGCCCATTTAAGGACATGAAAGGGAGTCAGTCACTCTTCTCTCGGTTCTCTCTGCGAGCTTTTCGCTTTAGTTGGAGTGTCTTCAGCTCAGTCATCGTGGAAAAGGTCCTGTGCACCCACACCATCTGTAATAAGATAAGATAAGACTTTATTTATCCCACCATGGGAAAATCTCAGTTAGCAGCAGCAAAAGTACAACAAGCAAGTGCAGAGAAAAAGACAGAGAAAAATAAACACCACAAATGTGTCAACATGTGGGGAATGTGCTCTTTATCACTGTTGAAAAGAAGTTACAGTCCACTATTTGCTTCCCAAACATTTTGATGATAACCCTGGATGTAACTGTTGTATCCTGTATCATGACAACCTTCAGCCACTGACGATGGCATTTTAACCACATCCTAACCTCAGTCACGTGGCACTCTGACTCAGACCAATTGCTAAAACCTTTTTCATCTTCATCTTTTCTAGTCAAACGGTTCCTCTGAATCATTCTATTGCTTCTGACATTAATACTGTCACTTCCAAATCTAATCTTTTTCAGTTATCAAATTACAACTCTGTCTTAACTGGTTGTGGCACGACATTGTGTTCTTTTAAAAATGTTATGAGGAAGAGAAACTTAAATCCACGTTGAACTCAGCGTTACATTTTGCTTCAAAACAAATGACATCTGCTCAAAATAAAAGCGGCCATGCTTCGGTTAACACCATTATCATCCATTCCATCCATGAAACAATAAACCTACAAAAAAAACCATTACATCACATTTTTGGAACTACCAAAATTATTACCAAAGCCAAATTACTGTGGGACCGGTTTATCATTTTACTTGAACAGAGAGAGTGAAGATCTAATAATGATACTTACCACAATGATGACTGTGTTTAGCAGAAGAGGAATCGAGTAGACCAAAGAAATAAACATTCCCTTGGAATCAAAGTATTGGAAATTTGAAAAAGACCTGCAACGAAATGAAAAGAGCATTCATAGTTATGCATGGTGTTTACAGCTTGAAGTTAAATCAACATTTATTCCAACACTGCCTTACCTCCAGTTCATAGCAGCCAATTCATTTAAATATTCAGCACTATACACCAGGCCAACTGTGGAGAGATGTAATGTCAATATGTCAGTGTTATATTACTAGTTGGCAGTGTTTGTCACAAGTCAGGTTTGCTACATACATGAATTACCAATCTTATTAGCAAGGGATGCAAAAAAGAAAAAAAAAATAGCTGAACTGCCAACTCCACGTACCCATGAGCAGGAAGTGACAAATCTGAGCTCTGTAGTATCTGCAGGTCACCACAGTCACACACAAACACACGACATGAAACACCACAAGTCCGATAAGCCACGGCTCCGACCACTGCACCTAAAGAAGGATAAATAACACAAATTATAGAACTGTTTACTAGATCTACCCACAGCCTTTCTCTGTTAGCATTAACGCTAGCAGTGCGCGCTAAATACATTAATAGGTTAAACTCAAACTTACCGACATGAGAAACGTCCATATCGACGTAATTCTTAAATTGCTAAATCCATCGATAGGGATAGAGCTAATATTTTCCGCTTTCTGGTCCGTCATCTTTATTTAAGAAAAACTCCACTGACGTCAGCTTCGTTCGTTTCTAATGTTTTCCTGTCGGAGCCCTTTTTGTCGCAGTAGAATTACGTCACAGCCGCGACTTTGTCTTCTGTATAAAGTTGTGCGTAAACTGAACATACAAAATGTACAGTCGCGGAAAAAAATAGTAGGCCATCCTTGTTTTCTTCAGTTTCTTGTTCATTTTAATACCTTGTCCAACTAAAGGTCCATTTGTTTGGACAAATATAATGATAACAAAAATAGCTCATAGTAGTTGAATTTCAGAGATGATATCTATCCATTTTCCATGTTTTCTTAATAATTAAAATCACTTCAGTTCTTCCATCAATATCTGTGTCATTGTACTGACAAAAACAGTGCTTTTATTCATTCCATGTTTTCTTTTCTGTCTTTCAGTCACATGATACACACAGTAGTTGGTACTGGATTGCATAACTGTTGTTTTTGATGACTTTTGGTGGGTCTAATAACTTTTTCCACAGCTGTATGTACATTATTAAAAAATATCCATGTTACATATATTCATCCATTACATGAAACAGTTGTTTTTGATAATGGTACATACAGAAAAAAGGCTAAAAAGGTCCTTAGCATTTCGAAATTACACAATAAATCCTTCAAAGGTAGGCTTTTCCAGTTTTTGTTGGAAACCTTTGTGTTGAAACCAAGTCAAAAACATAGTTTTCATATATGGCCAATATCAAGCTTTTATTTGTGTCATTACAACTTACAAATTGCTCACCACAACTTACAAATCCTTAATATATGAACAAACTTGCATCACATCTTCTGAAACCAGCTTTAAAATTCACATTATTTCAGCTTGTGCTCCAAAGTACAAATCTTATTGAACCTTTTCTTCACATTATATGTCCATTACATCACCACTTCCAGTTATCAGTCCATCCTACCCTTCAGCAGTGCCTGTTCAATACGTAGTCCAGTCTCATGAGGTGATCAGTCTCGATTTACTCTTCCGTTAAGTCTTTCTCACCTGTGAAATTATTTTAAATGATTACAGTGAGTCGCCTCTCTTTTATTTTGTTATTCGTGTCCTGCTGCAGGTGTCACATCCCACTTTGGCAAACACTGATATTTTGGTGTTTGTCTGAAACACACATGTTTTTAATATTTCCAGAAAGTCTATGTACACATAATATCTGGGAACAGTTTTACAACATTATCTTAAACAGTAAATATTTCTGAAAATTTAACTCAAAAGTATGCACAGTAGTATGAAACAGAATCAGCCACTGAGAACAAAACACGTACAAAAATAGAACATCAAGCACAGTTGTATACGATTCACTTATTTCATTGGGTAGAAACATAAATATACAGTAGATACATTTCAAGATCATCAATTTTATGACAGTAAAATAACTCGTTGAATGTTCATGGAGTTGTGAAGACACGGGAGGGAAATGAAGGTGACTAAATAAAGGGTCTGTCTCTGCTTTGGTGGAAATCGGGGACAAAAGTAGCCGCCACTGTGATCGGAGTAGAATAACCGATGGCAAAATTGTACAGACCCAGCATTAGACACTTCCAGGTGGACCGCAGTGCTTTGCCCACATTCTGCAGAACAAACACAGAGCCACAGGTTAATCATTCACATGGTTTCCATGGTAGAGTAACTTTGTAATTTAACAACCCAAAAATCTCTTCCACTGACACAGACATGAAAGTGATGCAACAGTGACTGAGGTTTATTTAGTAAACCGCGTGCATGCAGAATTCCTGTTTTCCTGGTTTAACTGACAGTCATTGTATTCGCATGAAATTAGCCTCAGTATAACAGATCAGAGCAGTTATGGGATTTTGAAAGAAGCTCTTTAAGCGAAAGTGAACATCGACATGAAAAAGCAGATTTGCACACAACATTTATCAAGTGGGCTCATTTTTTAGCTAAAGATCTCTATTGTATGGAACGGTTATCCTTTTTAAAATACCACTTACACAGTACAGGAGAAGTTCCGAACCTTCTGCTAGGCTACATTGAATTAATAACAAAAAGACATGCAAAAGACTGTCTATTACTATTACTTTGAGAAATTAAAATTCTGAATGATGAAGTTTGTGAATTCATACACTGGTCACATTTAAAAAGACTGGCTGTGAACTGTTACTGAGAAATTACGCTTTATTTGTATCACTATGGACCACAAAGTTGTAAATCACACTGTTTATTAAATACATTAAATAAAGCATTGTGATTATTGTTTTTAAAAATGAGTCAACATTTTGGGTGATGTATACAATGGTAAAGAGTTGTCCATGTGTTACTATGGCAACCTGTCCACGTGTTACCACATTCTCATTTCAATAAAACAAGAGACTTTTCAATATTTTACTCCAGAATTTATTTTCAGCATAGTTGAACATAATATCTTAAAGGTTTTGTCCTACGTCATATCAATTTCTGTCGAGAACCGCATGTTTTGAATGTTTGTGTAAAGTTTAAAAAATTGATGTCCATTTCAAGTCCACGTTACCAAGCAGCAATTTGACATTTTTCACCTAAAAATATTACCTCCCCAAATTTTGTTCTACATAATGTTAAAGTGCTTATAAATACCTACTCAAATATGTATAATGCATGCATATAAGTTACTCTGATTACATGACAGATTATCAAACACCAAATGTGTCCACGTGTTACCGCTCGATCGGACCCTTTAACTGCAAAACCCATGAGGATTGACAGATGACAGTGGATGAAGACACTTGTTTTATGTTCAGATAAAGATATGTTTTAATGAAAGTCACTTTTTCTTCAGTTTTCTCTGTTTCTGATATAATAATCTCTGAATGTACTCTGAGCTTTAATGAACACCTACATGATCTGTGAATGAAATATAGGAAAATACCTTATTTACACTGAAAAATGCAAAATACGGACAATAATATTACCATAAATGGTGATAAATCTCTTAAGACAGGTTAAATAAAGAGAAAAATATATTTGGGAACTACCACAAAAGTAGCACTTTAGCTTTATGGGTTAAACAGCATAGTGTGTTCAATTTATGTCCACACGTAACTCACTTGTAATAAGAAAGTGATAGAGAAATGACTTTTTCAGTGGTGTTAAGATGAGGTTAACTCTATGAAGACATATATTTATGGTACAAGAAACAATAGCCTGCTCTGTAGGGGGACAGGCAGCCTGTGTTTATTCCGTGAGCACTATTGTCTGGACAGGAAAGGACTGTCCTGCTGAAGCGGATACAGGAAGTCAGACATTTTATAAAAATAAGCGAAGAACAATCCCACCTCGTCAGTGTGGTATGAGAGCAACTCTACCTGGGAGTTAAAGCTTCTTTATAGTGTTTATGTATCAATTTGACAATCAAAACCATAAAAATACAACAAAAACAACCTGACACTCATTTATGACCTGTTTACCTGAATTCTACAGGATGTATTAAAACCATAATATAGGAATACTGATTAAAGTTTATTACTCTTTAACATAATCAGGTTAATTTTAAACCATTTGTTATTGCTTGATAGCATATTCCATAAACCATGTCCTTATTAATACACGTGAGAGGAAGATAAAGAGGTCAAAACTGATTTGGTACCATATGAGGGCTGTCTTTTTTGTGTATCGTTTCTGCAAATAGCAAAGGCCAGCGAAGGGTCGTCAAACAGTGACACAATGGAACACAAAGAAACAAAACAGCGGGTGCAGATCAATTCAGTTCGATTTATAGGTGATTATACCAGTCTCTTTCCAGTTTAATAGTTGAATTTACTGAATTTTCTGATTAGATTTATTTTGAAGCCTGCTATTTTTTTTGCAGTTTTTAATGTTATGATGTGATTTGAGCGATGTTGGAAAACTTGCCCAATTGTGAGCTGCAAGAAAACATGAGGTGATTAGTTCAGGTTTCCCCTTCATAAGACCGTTAGGCCACCAAAAGATGTATGAGTTCGTGTAAATTTATAAACGTTTTTTAACAGTTAAGTGGTTCACGCTTCTTATTCCTTCACGGTTACATGTAAATCGTATTCTAACCAAACCTGAAGTCATTATAAGCTTTACATATCTATAGTTGAGTTAGTATCTGTAAGTTCCACAGCAGCTTTTACGGTCACAACCAGCTGAGAAGAGTACGTTAATGACCATAATAAAAACGAGTGTTTGGTCTGGAATAAACCTACTGCTACTGTTACTTGAGGTCACACTCCAAAGCTGTTTCCTTATCAATCGTGAGCATTGGTTGTAAAACTACTAATCCTGCAAACAGGTCAGTGTTGTTGTCAGACTCACATGTACAGTCCAGCTTCTTTATGGCAGTGGACACCATGTAAACATGTCCTGACCTGTGTTGTCTTTATTTTCCACTTTTTTTACCCCAGACAAGAGAAATGAGACGTGACAACAGTGTAAATTTAAAGCTATTTATTGAATTTAAATTTCTCTTTTATTGCTGGGTCTAAAAAGCCAATATGAACCCAGTTTCACAGAAGCACCCGTATAAAGAATTAGTAAATAAAATTATATGAACGTCTGTCTGCACACAAAAGCATGGTTCCGTCTTCAAGTAGTCGCGGAAAAAATGTTTAGACCATCAAAAAACAATAGTTATCCAATCCAGTCCTAACTCCTGTGTGTATCATGTGACTAAAACAGACAGAAAAGAAAACATGGAATGAATAAA
>JAPQRP010000018.1:2387481-2407219 GCA_037367295.1 Apogon hyalosoma
GTTGAAGATGGACCTGTGGAGTTGAATTAATGAATTCAGACCCAAGCAGAGCATTTACAGTTTATGGAGACCACAGACAAATATTTTAAAATACATAAGTCTATTTTTTAAGAAAAACCAAAATATCACTCCTTTAAGACTACTTACAACAGAATTTAATGCCTATTTCACAGCCACACTGGCAAAAATTCATGACTCCTAGAATTTAGGAAAATGTATTTATTTACTCCGGCGCCTTGATTCCCATCGTTCCGAGTTGAATTGATTTCTTGCATAAGGTGCAGCAAGCTTCAAACACGTTCCCCTGCAGTCGTGTCAACCAGGTGAAGAATGATCTTTTCTCCAAACAGATATTATTAAATTTGCACTTCCTCCTTCTTACGTTTCGCTTGTGAGCCATCCCTTAAAGTTCCCAAAGTCAGGTTTCTCGACAAAAGGCTGCACGTGTGTTGGGCTGAATGTTCTGTAAAAGGTAGCAATAATTGGTTCCTAATTTCAATATAAATTGTTGGGTTGGAACAGGTGGAACTGAGTGGACAAACGTTACATTCTTTTCAGCTTGGACATTTAAGAGACACAATACAGGGAACAAGTTTATGGCAACAGAACTTAAGACCTACCATATCAGATTTAATACCTTTTAAAGACTTTTTAAAGGTATTAGGTCAGTGTGTCTTTTGGTAATTGGATTTTCTTTTCAAAAATAAAAGAAAAACTAGTGGTTAATTGCTTTTCATTTTAAAATAGAAGAATTAAAATTAAATTTCAAGGCATTTTCCTTTTTCAGCGTCAAAACAGATAAACCAAATAATAAAAAAAAAAGATTGATTTTTGTTTTCTCTTTCTGATAACAAAAAACAAAGTTACCACCTGACAGAAATGGAAAAACAGACCAAAACCGCATGTTTTTTTCATTTTCTGAGACTGGATGTTGTCATTTTCAAGGAAAGAGCGCTAACATCATCAAGGTTACAAAGATTCTTACGAACGATGGGTTTGTACAAATCTTCCAGTTCATAGACATTCGTGGAGGGAGCATGTCTATGATGTCCAGATTTCACCATGAAATTCTATTTTAATTCTTCTATTTTAAAGGAGAATCAACTAACCACTAGTTTTTCATTTGTTTCTGAAAAGAAAATCCAATTACCAAAAGATACACTGACCGTATTAAATGCAGATTTGTAAATTCGGCTTTTTAAGACCCTGCAAAAACCCTGATTATTCTACTATAGACTCATATATACGGATGGTGAACATTTTAGATTCTGTTAGCAGGATCTTTAAAATCTGACTTTTACAAGAAACAAAAAATTAGTAGCAGAAGAGCCCACCACCTCTGACCATGAAATAAGAATCTGTGCAAAAACAAGCAAAAGCCATTTCTATCTGAACTTTTTTTAATGATGAAATCCTTAATGGAAACATTGACATTCATTGAATGTGGCAGTTTTCAAGCCATCTGGCATTGGCAATTACAAAAAATCGCCACCTTGTACAGCACCCCATAAAATAAAGAGTTCGAAAAAACATTTTGTTAGTGCTTGATATCCTACATAATATTCTAATAATTCAAGCTCTTAGAGTCAAAAGACAGGGATCGATATATAGCCTTATCCCGCCGTCTGAGTCTGTTAACCCAGAGTCCAACAACAACAAAAAAAAAATTAAGATGGAAAACTCCCAAAATCAAAGTATTGGAAATCTCAACAAATAAAAGGGCCTCTCTCCAACTGTAAAAATAATCATGTGCTGGTATTACTAGTTGTTCTCATTTACTTCCCTGGCCCCTGTGATGCGTTGTTCTGACCACGATCTGGATCTCTGAGACGCAAGATGTGGATGTTTTCACTCTCAGGAAGAGAACTTGGGGGGGAAAAGCAACAAAAAACCCAGTGTTACTGTAGCTCTGTAGTTAAATACACTGATGCCCTTTCCCAGAGAACTGAGTGAACTGAAGTCACATGGCCTTTGCCCCTGGATAAACTCCTCAGTCATAGCTCATTTGTCACGATAATATACAATTAGTATATATATATATTAGTATGTCAATAAATGTAATCTGGGTGGTCTAACGGCTTTGACTCATAAACATAAACATATAACATAGCAGTGGTTACCTCATGTTCTGCGGTGTGAGGAAAATGAACTGTCGGTAAGTCTGACCAGCAGCCACCTTCAGCATCATGTCCATGGATATTCTCCGATTCACCATGTCCTGAGTGAGTAAAACAACACCTAAAATATACTGTATAAAAAGGGACATGACATCTGCAAGACAGCATTCAGTGTCAGCTCCTGTTACTAACTTTATCCCAAATTCCCCTTCATTAAACCGAAAATACACAGCTTGGGAAATAATTATCGAACCACTGTGACAAAGCGGTGAAAAGAATTTGTAAATGTGAAGCAAAAATGTGGACAAATCTATATGCAGGAAATTTTTACTTAATAAATTTCATAAAAAATAAGTTGTATTTAAATTAATGATAATAAAAACTAAATTTCCCTGATAATACTCAACATAAATGATCTGATATTTAACGACATTCTCAAAACAATTAGAAAAGAAAATCAAATGGTTATGTTAAAGAGCTGCTTCATAGAATTCATTCAGAAAATCACAGGTGGGTTTACAATGATTTTCAGAGCTGTACTACCCATACGTTCACATAGGAGTTTGCATGCATTACTAACATCATGAGAGACGGTGGCGAACGGTGACAGAAGTGTGACTTTGGTAAAGAAAAAAACAGCACAACATGCAGTGAAGTTCATGTATGAAGCTAATTATCTCTGTCATTAACTTGTTCTGGCAGTTAAATGGACCTGTAGACAAGGGGTTTAATTATTAAAACAGGGTTCAAACACATTTGAAATTTCAAAATTCCATACTTTTTCCAGACCCTAATTTCCAGATGTCTTGGTAAAAAATTCCAACCAGCCGACCAGTCTTTATATTTGGGATTTAGGAGCCAGTCGTCAGAAAATTTACATCTACCCATTCTGAGTTCTGCCAACGATCATACAAGGCGTATTGAACAGCTCGCTCATGAACAGTGTGTGGACATCAACCGTCCGTCGAAGCAGCAGTGAAACTTGACAACACTTGGGCGGGCCTTAAAATTAGTTATAGTTATAAGAGCGGAAGGCTGGGCATTCAACTTGTCAATCTTCTCAAATGTTTTCTGGGACGCGTACCTACTGTATGTGCTCTCACACAAACATTTTAGCTTAAAAAAACAGATCCATCCAATTCTTTTTTTGGATATTCATAATTTTATGTTTTAGAAAATAGAACACTGGTAACAGTCTTGGAAACATGAATATATTTCCATACAGTTGTTTCCATTTTCCATACTTTACCAGACCTGGAAATGTATAAAATCAAATGCCATACTTTCCATACTTGCGTAGGAACCTTGTTAAAAGTGTGGACAGTGTGGGATGTAAAATAGGGTGAGATGGAGATGGGAGACTAATAGTTTAAAGATGGCATTGATGTAAATAAAAAAAAAAAAGAAGCTAAAATGCATCAAATATACTTCAGCCGGCGTACCAAATATATCTAATGTTTATGAAGTCCATTTGTGGGAAACATGCTTCTTTACTGGTAAAATGCATTCATCTATTATTTAAGGTTTCAAAAAGCACAACTCTGGGGAAAGTAAGCTCTTAGTGCATCCATTTAAATGCTACTAAAAGGTTTCTTTTAACCATTTTAGGATATAAACCAGAAACTAATGAAATGCAAACAATACCCGGCCTTATGTAGAGCCAGGGTGAAACAAAGTAAATGACAATTTAGGACAGGGGTCTTAAACATGTGTCCTGGGGGCCAAAACCGGCCCACCAAAAGGTCCAATCTGGCCTGCGGGATGAATTTGCAAAGTGCAAAAATTACACTGAACATATTAACAGTCAAAGGTGTCAAACTCATTTTAGTTCCAGTTCCACAGACAGCCCAATATGAGCTTAAGTAAAATAATAGCATAATAACCTATAAACAGTGACAACTCCATTTTTCTAGGTTCAACTGGATTAGTTTTGCTCTTCTGAAGTCGAACCTCGAAGAACTACCGAAAAGAACAATGACCTGGGCAAATGAGAAACTGAATGAGAAATTGTTCCTATTTTAGTTCCAAACTCCAAATTTTTAACAATATTCTACCTGTTACCACATGTTTGTGTAATGTACATGTATAAATAAGTTGAGACATAATATTATTAAAACTGCACTTATTTTTCTTTACAAATTTCATTTTTTTCAGGTTATTCACGTTTAATGTTAAAGGATAGTTTGTAAATGTAAATATTTGCATAATTTATTGTTTTTTATTGCACTAAAACAAAAAGTTGTCATTACTTATAGGTTACGATGCTATTACTTTACTGGTCCAACCCACTTGAGATCCAATTGGCCGTGGAAGAAATGAGTTTGACACCCCTGCTTTAGGCGTTTGACACACTTACAGTATTCCTAGAGTCATGAACAATGTCAATAAAAAAAAGTCTCTCATTACCATGTAAACATCAAACTCATCCAGGCAGCGGAAAGGCGCCTCTGTAATGGCCCAGAGAGAGAGAACAAAGCAAACAGTGGAGAAGGAACGCTCGCCTCCTGACAGAGAACGCATGTCACCTGTGTCAGCCTGGTTTCCTTGGCCTGGCTGAACCTACAATTAAACACAAGACTGTAGTCAAATTTACAACAAGTCTTTGCAATTGTTTTGAGAAACAGCAATAAAATAATCCTGTATATTCTCTATAAATGTTGTATTGTTGGAATATGATGTGAGTAAAAGTCCAATACACATTTCCATTTGAAATGTCTGATAGACCGAATGCTCTTACAGAGATGGACAGGGTTTCATTCTTGTGGTCAAATGTCATGCTTCCTGTGTAGCCTCTCTGAGCCAGCATGCTGTCAAAGTAGTATTTACAACGGGCCGAGAGGAACCTAAAATATAAAGAGAACATGTAGTGTGTTGGGATTAAAACAAGCAATGACATACAGCACATTTTAATTTCATGACGTTGTTAATCTCCCGCCAAAAACTTCAGAGTATCATCAGAATCAAATCAGACTCAATATGAATAAAAAAATCAAATATGTCAGAAAATAAGAGTAGAGTGAATATAAAATTACAAAAAGTAATATGAGAATAGAACTAAAAACAGTATAAAAAAACCCAACATAAAATATGAATAGACAATATTAAGAGCTTACCTCCTGAACTCGGCGTAAACCTGCTGCCTTTGGTTCATAACACTGTCGAGCTTCCTGATGAAGCTGTTGAGGTTCTTCATTTGCTGCACCATGTTTGTGTAGTTCTCCAGTGCCTCGTTGTACTGCCTAGATGCACACAAGAGAGAGAAAAGCTTTGAAAGCATTGAGCTGATGTGTACGATGGCTTAAACCATGTAAAACTAGTTACAGACCTTAAAATCTCCTCGCGGTCACCCTGATGCTCCTGCTGGGTGGTGATCTTTGCCTTCAGACGATTGATCTCGGTGTCCAAACTCCTGGCTGATCGGCGGACCTCTAGACGCTCTGGACAAATCACTTTGGCCTTTCTCACCGATTCCTGAACCGCACAGTGAATCAAAACATTAAAACCTTACACACGGCAGGTAAAACATGGAATAACTTCAGGAAGTGACGTACTTGAAGTTCCTGCTCTTTGCTCTTCAGACTGTCTTTAAGGGTTTGGATGTTGCGGAGCTGGCCACTGCGTTTCTCATCGTAGTGTTTCTTGTGATGTTTGCACTTCAAAACCTCCTGGTCACTCTTACTCAGATCCTCCTGCAGAACCGACAGGGAACACAGTATTATGCATTATGGTTGCAGCGGCACAAACACGGAAACGGCTTCATTGCTTCTTGCTACTGTGACTGCGCGGCGCTCCGCTTCTCACAATGCACGTTGTGACGAATTTCCGAAAATGCTCGACTAACTTACCGGCTCTGTTTGTAAACAAATGGACTGTTTATGGTGGAGTACACTTGGAAATTGTTCACCGTGAGGGAAGAGATTCAGGTGAGTAATCACAGAAAGGCTTACAGATTTGTGATACTTACGCTATGACTCTGGTTTTACAGATATGATGAAAAATTGGTGATGAAAGTCTCCCGCAGCTTTAAATTCATGACTTTTGCAGAAGCTTTTAATGCTATTATGAATACAATTTAAGTCCAATTCCATTCAGGGATGCACAGATATATTGGTAAAATGTCTGTATTAATCTAAGAAGAACACATTTTATCACTGGTGATGGCTGATGCTGCTGTGTCATACTCTTGGTTGATTCTTAGATTCCTATGATTTTGTTTGTTCTGTTTTGAAGATACTAAGATGAAGGCATTAAAGCAGGGGTGTCAAACTCATTTTAGTTCAGGGGCCACATTAAGCCAAATTTGATCTGAAGTGGGCCGGATCAGTGAAATAATAACTTACTAATATATAAATATTGTCAACTCCAAACTTTTCTTCATGTTTTAGAGCAAAAAAAGTAAAATTATGCAATGAAAATGTTTACATCTTCCAACTATCCTTTAAAACAATGTAAATAACATGAACAAATTGAAATTTCTTATGAAAACTAAGTGCGATTTTAACAATATTCTGTCTCAGTTTATCATTTATACATGTAAATTATAACTTACAGATCACAGTGGACCAAGAAATACACAAAACGTATAATAACTGGCAGAATATTGATAAACTTGCACTTCTGACATTTCAAAATGTTCATATTTGTTCAGGTTATTCACATTTTTGTGACATGATAGTTTGTTTTAGAGTAAATACAGCAAAATGACATGAAAATGTTTACATTTACAAAGAGAAAAATTTGGAGTTGTGAGTATTTATAGGTTATTATGATAGTATTTTACTGATCTGACCCACTTGAGATTAAATTGGTCTGTATGTGGAACCTGAACTAAAATGATTAATATCTTCAGTGTAATTTTTGCATTTCACAAATTCATCCCATGGGCCAGACTGGGCTGCATGTTTGAGACCTCTGCATTAAAGGCTTTGGCATCTTGTCCAAACTGTTTTTAAGACATTCAAAGACAGTTTAGGGCCACAAATTTTGAATATGGGATTTTAGAGTTCGAGGACTTGCAGACCTGACATACAGTTGCAGCTCTCATCTTACTAACTCCCCATATTTTTAATCCTGCCCTACAACATCTTATAGAACCTAAAACCAGAACAAGCAGCAATCAAAGGCTGCCAATCATGACCCCCCTTCAAAACAATTTTAAACAGTCCTAAATACCTCACATATCACCAGTTGATGCCTTTGGCATTATTAAATAGAGAACAAGTGCCAATCAAAAGCTGCAAATGAAAAATACTGTCAAGCAACTGTGAAATCTGATCTTGTACTTGCAGATGAGGTTAAAATGTGCTACTTTATATTTAAGGAAAAAGCACATGTTCAACCAGTTGTACTAAATGTGTTTTAGAATGACCTTGATCGAGTCGGCTTCCTCTGCTATGGTGTTGATCTGCTCTTTGTGCTGCTTGTACTCCCGCTCTGCCTTGTCATAAGAGGCCTTCAGGTCAGCCATCTGAATCCTTGCTTCCTCGAACTCGGCACGCTTCGATGTGATCTTTGTAATGATCTCCTGAAGATCTTCCTCCTGTGGCGGGGTAGTGACACAAGAATATTCTATGCATAAATAATGTCTAAGTCAAGAAAATATAATAGGAAATGTGAGAACTTTTGTTTTTTGTTATGTGTATCAACTCTGTAAATGTAATAATTTTTTATTAACGAGGAACAAAGTCCACTAGGCCTGATGACTGTAATCACTCAGACATTTTCAACAAACCAAAGGCTTGAGATCCTCCGACTGTGGCTCTTCCACATTCTGTATGTCAGTCAACTCCAGCTGAAGCTTAGTAGCTTTATCCTGAAAAAAAAAAAAAAAGAGAGCAAAACAGGAAACAGTATTATTCATTTGTCAACAGTAAAAGAAAACATTTTGAATATGCTAAAAAAGTCAATTGTAAAAGCTTTACTTTGGTAGTCTTCTGCTCTATGTGGGCTCTTCGCAACAACCCCTCGTTCTGTTTGATCTCGTCGTCCAACTTCCTCATCTGTTGTTGGAAGCGAGATGCTTGAGCTGTCTGATTTTCCATCTCTCGCTGTAAGAGCCTGAAAGAAGAGATTTACTTGTACTTTAATAACTTAAGCTGCTAACATTCTAGTTTCTGCAGACAAGATAATTAATGTTGTCCAGTCACACAGGGTTTCTTTACTTCTTTACTAAGACTTCATTTCACCTGATCTCCTCCTCCACATCTCCAGACAGAAAGTTGGCTCTGGTCTGATCTGCTGTGTGAGTGCGGTTATCGAAGATCTGATCTCCGTCCATTGAGAAAGCTGAGGTACAGTTGTGGGGAGGGTTTCTGCCCTGCATCAGTCTTCGAGCCTCAGTGCGATTCTATCCTCACAACAAATACAGCATAAAGTAGGTTAAGGCAACAATTAAATGTTCTTCAGAAGTTATTTTACAATTAAAAGCGTGATTACTTTAATAAATACGATGTCTACCATGACAAAGGCAAAACACTTCCCATTACCTTAATGAGCAGAATGCTCTCAATACCCCTTTGATCAATCAGACAGTTTGCAACAACTGGGTCTTCAATTTCCAAAGCTTGCAGCACAGACGGGTATTGAGGATGGTTCACAGCTCTGATAGAAACATGAAAAATAGCAAAATTACTAGGAGGTGGTAGTAGAGAAGGAGGCCATCATCAGATGTTCCAGACACTTCTGTTACATATTGCAGATTTCTGGTCAGGTTGAATTTTTGCAATTTAATTTAATAAATACCCAAATAATAAAAGGCACTTGAAAACAAAATGCCTTTTCCAACATAAATGGTTGTCTTTCGCTCAGACAGATAAACACACTATCACATCTGGGAAACGCAAAGCTTTGTATGTCCATCTGGTAAATAAGGACAGTGTGTAAACATAAAAAACAGAAGATCATTAGTAAATGATGTTACTAATATTAGGTCCTCACCTCCTCCTTGTATCGTGGACACGTTGGAGAAACCGGCTGGTAATGATGGTAGGCCTTCGTCCTCTTGGAAACACTTTGAACATGATGCCTTGCAGCACCTTCTCGTCCTCGTAGTTGTCACAAGTGAAGGCCAGCAACTGACCTTTGAGACAGATCTCCACTGCTAGGGCCTGCTCTGGGTCCTTCAGACTAATAAGGAAACCTATAGAGCGGAAGGAAATACAACCAAAGAAAGCAAATTTTGTGTTAGTTTTTTTTTTAATATAAAGGTCGTTTTCTTTCCACCATCTTAAGAGTGCATTGTGCAATGTGGAATCTCGGTACAAAAGTATGTGACAGAATCATTCACATGTGCACAACTGATCACACTGGTTTTATCTTTAATGCAAGAAGTCAGCTTACTTTTTCCTCCTATATCAATAGTTTGCATCATTACTAAAAAAATTCACACATTTTTTTAAGGGCTTGAATATTCAATCATCACTAAAGCAAGAAAATGATTTAAATTTAATGGTAAAAGTTGTATCAACATTCCAGTCATCATCATCCTCCTCATCCAATAAGAGATAAGGGAATATTCCCACTTAAAAGCAATTAATAGTTTTTGAGCTGCAATATGAATTTAATCTTCAATGAAACATTACAAAGTTTATATGTTATTCTTGAAATTAATATTCATGTAAGGTCTGTGCAGGACCACTATCTCACCCAGAGGTCCTCGGGGTCTCTGTTTGAACTGGCCCCTTTTGTGAGCATCCTGGATGGCATTGAGGAGCACAGGCATGTGCTCTCCAAAGCGACGCAGACGATTGGAGCGACTGCTCTCCAAAGTCTGAAGGTTCCTTCTGCTGGCCTCAATGGACCTCTGGAGCATTTCCTGTTCTCTCCTGAAGTCAGAAGGATGTGGGTGTTCAACTTTCTCTGCTTTTATTTATTTGTAAGTAACAAGATCCTGGATTCTAACTCCTAATTCACTTGTGACTGTTTATTATAATGATTATGAATACATAATTACATAAAATCACATACTTCAGAGGCAACAGCTAAATGTAGTGACTATTGCTACGTTCACATGGCAGGTCTTCATGCTCAGTTCTGATTTTTTGCTGATATGCGAACTGTATTGCGTGGTTGTCCACATTATAATTCAAATGCAATGCCATCAGACTTGTGTGAGCAGTCTAAGCTCCTGAAGCGACTCGCATTCACGGAAGACTTGACATCACACGCAGCACACTGTGTTTACAGAAGTATACAGATCTTGCCAGGTCCCGCCTCTAATGACATCTGTCGCATTTCAATGATGTAAAAGTGGGATGAAATGCGACATGACTGTTCAGACTGAAGTTCTATTGCAAAACATCAGATATATTGAACAAATAATATAAAACAACTCCTTTTTTGATTTGTACATGAATAATGAAATAACGAGTAATTTTCTCATTTTCCGATTGTGGGTTCTCAATTGAATATGAAAAGAACGAATGATAAACTGATAGGTCTGATTTGTGCTGTTCACATTGTCAGATATAGTTCACATTTGGGCAAAAACTCAGATTTGAGCTACCTTTACCTGCAGTGAAAGTAGCGCAGGATTCACATAATAGTACTGGATTTCAATGACATACTTTTGTTGTCCAAATATCCTAACACAATCATTACCATAATAAATCTACAGCTAGAATCTTTATCAGCCCATACTTAAATGGAGACGTAGCTTAGGACTGATGTGAAAATTCTTCTCTTTTCAGGGCTGGTTTCTTTTCCCCTACCTCATCTTCCCTTGCTCTTCCTTAGCTCGGCTGCAGTTGAGTTGGTACTGATCGATCTGCTGGCCCAGAGTGGAGATATGGTGATTCAAGTTTTCCAGCTCAGCCTGGATCTGCTCCAAACGCTCTTGCCTGGCCTGGCTTTCTGCTCCTGTTGTTTGACTGATGCTAGAGAAGTCAGAAAGGGCGATAACAAAAACAGGAAAGACAAAAAGTAAAGGACTGAAAATGCAAAACAAATACTTGTTTCGGTAAAACAAAGGGACAGTATGAGGTCGTACCTCAACTTCAGGTCATTTATCCTTGAGGACAGTTGAACCTTGTCTCTTTCCAAGTCTCTCAAGTTTGCTTTGCATCTGTGGACAGTGACCTACATCACACACATAAGTGCATGGTTAGAAATGGTAAAAAAAAAAGAAAAAAGGAAAGCACTGGACAATTTGGGCTGACACAAAACAGTCATATTAATAACAATCACTCGCTAGACTAGATAAGAGAAGATGCTGACTTTGCAAATGTCAAACATCAATACATAAGCTATAATCTAAACACAGCGCTGTGTGAAACAGTGACTACATGCTTACCTCACTGGACTTCAGAAGGGTATTGCGACGTTGAGCCTCCGCTTTCAGTTCTGCACATTTAGGCTGGAGCTCCTGGACTTGCTGGGTGATTTTATCCAACTGCTCCTGGATCTGCTTGTACTTTTTCTCAGCCTCCTCAGTCTTATTCTTTAGGATTACGTGAATACACAGACAAAACAGGAGAGAACAACACAACTCTAATGACACAGAGCAGAGGATATAATAGAGCGCTATGTCTTCCTTTGTTTTGAACATTTTCTTTTTACATTGCAGCATACTTGCTTTGGACACAAGTAAATAGATGGTCTTACTTTCCATTCTGCCACCTTCTCATCATATTTCTCTGTGGAATGGTTCTCCACTCGCAGTTTGTCTTTCATTGGTTCCAACTCTTTCTCCATTTCCATCACCTGCCACATACACCACAGCCAATAATCTTAAAGATTTTCAAAATGTAATTCATTATGAAAGTCATTTGCAAATAAAAGTAGGGAAAGGGGTGATGGAAATGCCAAAATATGAAAAAATGTGTAAATGATCTAACCAAAGCCCAGGCCATCTGCTTCCGTAACTCTTCCAGTTTAGTGTGCATTTCATCAAGGGATGCCAGGCTCTTGTATCGGTCCTCTTTCTCCAGGTATGTCCGCTTCAAGTCTTTCAAAGACTGTAACAGTTATTTGGTCAAATATAAATGAAAGTATTGAATATGTGAAAACAGGGGTTACATTCAGTCTATAGACTAAAAATTAAATACGAGCACATCCGCTAGACTAACTCTTACTTCACTATATTGCCCCACTTTATCTTCTGTGACACTTTTGGTTGTTTTGATGTAGAAAAAATCCTCTCTCATCTGCTCCAGTTGCGTAGCTTTCATAAAAAACTGAGAGTAGAAAGAAAATATACATTATTCTCCATAATTTGTTTAATACACACACGCCCAAAAATACCTGCTCTGATCTTACCTTATATTTGTCTCCTTCTCCTTTGGAGTGTAAGAAGTATTTGCTCATCTCTTGGGTAAGAACTGACACAGGGTTGTTTACCTTCAGGACAAAATATTCTTATAGTAAGACAGGTTAAATCCATCATGGCAATCTTCATTACATTGCAAACAATCTGAATTCACATGACAAAGGAGAATAGAGGTTCACACACCAGACATGCACTGCTGTTGTGCAATGTACATTTATGGTTTCACAATGTTAACTGATGTTAAAACATGAAAATGCTTTGCACATATGTAGCAGGTTTGGTCATACCTGAACATTAAAATTGTCCAGGATGGACAAGAGCTCCTCTTTTTTGGTTGTCACAACCTGACCTAAAACAGGGAAAAATATGTTAGAAAACTTTAATATTTGTGGATTAAGAAAAACAAAGGTTACAATTTCTTACATTTGCAGAATATTTACTTTTCCATTCTTTTACTCCTGCTTTTAAAGTGAGAAATTCTGCTATGACTTATGTTTAAAGCATACAAGTTTACTAGCAAAATAGCTGGTAGTTTCTTAACAAAGAACATAAAAAAAATCAGTCTTTACCTGATTTGTTCTTCAGTTTATAGGTTCGCAAGCCTTCACGAGTTATTCTCAGGTCTACAATGATGGATGAACCATAAACCTCTGGTTTGTATGCATCCCTTCCTTTGTTTCGCAGGGTAATCGAAACATCAGCTGAGCTAAGACAAGAGCATTGTACATTATAACCCCTCAGATCAAAGAGTCAAACTTTAGAAAGAGAATTTTTTAAGGATGTCACAACACAGCTTCCCTCAAAACATGGAAACTGAGAAAGTAACTCTCAATCAAACAAATGAATAAGAGCCATAAGACATTTCATTTTTTTTAATCATTGTTAACACGTCAAGTATGGGTAAATACTGTATAATCAATCTACTGTGTCTGATAGAGCAGGACACAAAGAATTTCCAAAACATTATGTAGTTATCCATTTACCCTTCTCCTTCCTTCACAAATCCTTTGAGGGATGATCCTCGGTTTGTAGCCTGTGCATTACCGCCTAAGGTAACTATGAGAGCTGTCAGAACGGCACTTTTTCCACCTGTCATACAAGCAAACACAACACACTTTAACAAAGGACATTTGGAGACTTCACTCCATATAAGTTGATGCTACACTCACTTCCATTGTTGCCAACAATAAAGTTGACATTGGGCCCAAAGGTGAATGGACCAAGGTGGGAGTGGCACATGAAGTTCTTCAATGTAATTCTCTCCACAATCCCTGCATCACTCTCCACCTTACTGGCACACTGCAACTAAAAACATGATAATCAGACCACTGGGATTCACTTTTAGCAACACATGCAACTATTATCCTCTCTGATGATCAGCTACATGATTTTCTTTGTTCCCTCCACCAAGGAACGGCGGGGTTTATGTTTTCATCTGGGTTTGTCTGTTTAACTGTTAGCAAGATAACTCAAAGTTATGGACAGATTTGGATGAAATTTTCAGGAAATGTTGATACTGGCACAAGGAACACATGATTACATTTTGGTGGTGATTGGGGGGTGGGGATTGATCTGCCTTGGCGGAGGACTGCACTCTCCAAGTGCTTTTCTAGTTAGTTTTGTTTATGTATTTTGAATATAACATTAAAACTAAACAACAAAAAGATTTATACCGAAAGAAAGGAAAATATTCAAAAAGGAGTGGGATAAAGTTTAACTAATAATCACCCCATCCTTCTGCATACCCTAAATTCCTATGTCAGATCCCATAAGTAACTTAAAAATCCTACACATAACAGACTAAATTCTGACTAAACACAAAACACTCAAAAACAAAAATAAACTCTGTCTATTTCATGACATTAATACACAAATAAAAATAAACTGTCCATTTCTTGGCAGTAACACACAAATCAAAAATAAACTCGGTCCCTTTCGTCATTTTTACTCGACATGTTGGATTTGATTGTCTTTTTAAATGTATTACCGGATTTAATTGCCTTTGTTTCATCATTTAAGTTGTTCCACAAGTTGATTCCTTGCACAGAGATACAACCTTCCATCATCCTCCATCCATCAAACAAACTTTCTTTATACTGTGATAGTACATACCCGATTACTGAGGAATGGACAGTCTTCATTACCATCGTAAACATTTTCTTCTTCTTCTTCTTCTTCTTCTTCTTCCTCTACTCCTGCAGATCTGACCCGTTTGCTTGGGTTGCCCCTGTTCGTTGAGCTTTTCCTTTTTGACATAATGAGCCCTTAACCTACTCAACAGGGAAATCGAAACTGAAAGAGAAGCTACACACATACAGCAGCATATCCATTTGTACGCATTAATCACGTTTGGCTAAAAGGTATCGCTACATTAGTCGATTTTTTAGTGTTATTCGCAAGATTAAGAGACAGAAAATCCAAATTATAAACTCCAACTACAGATGTTAGCAACTGACATCCAGTTAGCCATGTTAGGGAAGTAGCTTCCGGCTAACAGATGTTGCATTTACCTTCAAAAAGCGACGACAATGCCGGAAGACAGCTGTTTATTAATAGTATTATAGTTTATTGTAAGATGCGTCTTTATAAGAGATCACAAAGTGCTCACCTAAGTTGTAACAGCCCTTGCTCGTACACAACACAGCGACGCAAACCACTGATGATCGAATTCGCGCCCTGTTTTTCCTGAAATCTCGCGTGAACTGGCTGTAACACCAAACCCGGAAATAGGTGTGTAGCATCATGAACCCAAATTAATCTTGTTTATCTAAGTTCTTGCTGTTTTATATGCATCTTACCTCGGTCCTTAGTGCTCTTATTATTCAGTCAGATTTGTTATGACTTTTTTTCTGTTCCTCTATTTTCATTACACTTCAAATGTCTTAATCTTTTTGTTTATTTTGTTTCAGATATTTTCAATAGTTCTGTGTTTCATAATTCCACCATGTCTCCTAATGTATTTCTGTTTTGCTCATCTGTAACATTTTCCCATTTTCTTGTTCTGTAAATTGCTTTGTGCCAAAAGAAAACTCAAATTAGTTTAGTTTTCTTGACTGCACTAATGTGTACTTTTATAGGTGTACATAGGACACTAGAAAAATAAAGAAAAATACCTGTTTAGTCACTAAGTACACACATAGTTCATGAAAAATAAAGCAAAAAATGTGCTGAAAGAATTATTGTGGCATGTTGTTTTCACCCAAGCCAATCATTTAATGCAATAATCAGGAACCATTACTTTGCTGGGTCTCTGGGGGATATAACATGTCCCTCCTGTTTATTTCATAATTTATTACAATGCTGTTACCATAAAAGCAGCTAATTAAAATAAATTAATAAAACGCATGAGTTAAGAAAATCTTTAGTCATGGTAATGGAAGATACTTTATTAGAGACAGCACACTGTCAAATAAACACAAATAATATAAAATAACAGAGTAAAGCTTAGATTTCAACATAGCTAAATAACTATTTTTTTTCCTCACATGTCTCCCAAGGCCAAGAACCTGTTCAGTTTAAACTCAAAGTCAATGGGACGTTCGCTGGGAGGTCTGTAGTTTCCCTGCATTGCTGAGATCAGGTAAGGTATCAATGCACAGTTCTCTTCAAACATGGCCAGCTTCTTTTTGTACTTCTGGCGAGTGTAGTCTGTGCTCTTGGGGTTGAAAGCTGTAAAAACAAATAAAATGTCTGATTAAGTAAAAGAACTAACACTGATAATGAAGTGCAACTAAATTTCTACTTGAGTGGCAGTTAAGCGTGTAAAAATGTGGCTGTGTAACTTCAAGAAAAAACTGCTTATTTGTTTTATAATGATGTTTTATTATAACCAAATTAATTCTTTACATTTTCCTTACCTTTTAGATAGTAGGCCACATAGAGCAGGGCAGATCTTTGTATACTGAGGAATGGATACTTTGGTTTAAGGCATCCAACAGCTGTCATGGCTTTAATGACTGATACTGCCACACCCTGAAATAAAAACACAAAAACATATACTGTTACAAAATGTCTACAGACAGTGCTGCTACAAGATACAACAGTATATGGGAGTGGGTCTGACCTGTTCCAGGTAGCCCAATGTTGGGAGAGAGGTGAGGGGTACAGGTTCACAGAGAGGAGGAACTTTATTGGGTAGCTTCTGGTCCCAGTAGATTTCAGGAAGCCTTCAGAGATCATGTTAAAAGTTTCATTCAGTAGACTGATACTTAGCATGACCAGATCAGCTGGCTTTAAAAGAATGTTGCAGACTTGTGATGACTCATATTTGAATAATACTTATTTGCATGACTGAACAGTCCCTGTGAAAACATCGGCAACTGACAAACATTTCTGAAATATACAAAGAAAGCTTTTCACCTCAGAAATTTGTCCTGTTTCTGCTTTGTCTCAAAAATATAGATCCGTTCTCTGTATTCCACTGCATACTGCATGTTTCCCTGAACCAGGGCTTCATACCTACAAAGAATATTTTCTCATGAAAAATAAATACTTACCAATCAAGTATGTTTTGTTCCATTTTGCAATATGAAGCTGAACCGTGTGTGCATTTTTAATATGACTTTCAACAAGAGACAGGTTCTTAGAAGCCGTTCCAAACTTATTAAAATCAGTAGTCTACCTCTGTTTCCCATCCAGATATGTGACAGGGCAGAAACCTCTCATCTCCACTTGCTGTGGGAACTTGTTCTTCAGTTCAACCTCAGTTAGCTTTCTCGGCAGCAGGTGGGGTTGTGGGAGAGTGTGTGGGCAGTCCGGGGCCACAAAATGATCTGGAGTTGTCAGGAATCGCTGAAGTTGAAAGGGCAACATGAAAATGTTACATGTGATTATATAATACATCCGTGGTGAAATTCAATTGGTACTGAAATCATGAATAAACTGCATTTACTTTAAACATTAATTTGTGCATCTGACCATATATTTAAGTGTCTGTTATAAATAAATCTCCAGGGCACTGACCGCTAAGTGCACTTTGCTACACATTTTGTAATAGCGTCTTCTGTAGACAGCAGTGTGGGTCAAATCTGCAGTTTCTGAGCAATCCATTAGATGGCAATCTAGAGCCAGGCAGACAGGGCAATAATAGCCAAATTCTCCAAGCTGATGCTGTAGCTCCTTGGGGGTGATGCACATCCTGTTAATGCAGGCTGCTTGTCCTAAAATTGCAAAATGTATGAAGTGAAAGAATTAATATATGACATCCGTACAGTGTCATCGACTCTAGATGGACCTTTGATTTCAGATACACTACACTGTTGCATTTACACATGTTAATAGGCTGCATGAGTTGATAATTATACTTTGGTGTTAGAGAAATTTCTCTGACATTTCCCTCTTGTTTAGACAATTTTCAGTAAAGTACATTTTTCAAGTCAACAGATTTCAGAATTTTTTATGAATGCTTTGAGAGTAATACATGATTATAATAAATTGATAAATTAAAGAAAAATTATTATAAATGGATGAATGAAAATTATCTGATGATGATATACTCTACAACAGTATTTCAAGCACATTTATGATCAAGATTCCGCACTTGGCTTGCTGCTAAATATGCATATTCAGTTCCGCTCTTTGAACTTACCATTCTGGGTCTTCTCCAGGTAGCTGTGGATGTATTTCATACTAATGCTGACCTCCCTCAAAATGCTGTTCCAGATCCACCATTTACTCTTTAGTGCATCAAGCAGGATCCAGTTTTTATATTGTCGCTGGAAGTGTTGCCTTACATGTTCCACCTCCTGCTTGAAACAGGAGTTGCGAATATGGAGGATCTCAGAGCTGTCGTGCATCAGGTGAGGTCTGCAATGGTAAGAATTTAACTTTGTATTAATGTTGGGGAAACTTTCTCACTTGTACTTACTTGTACTCTTACCAGAACATGTGGAAAAAGGTAGTTATGTAATATGTGCTCTCACTTTTTGGGCTTCATTTTGTCCACAAGACCTCTCTTCAGCACTTCCACTGTGTCAAGCTCCAGCTCAGCTACAACCATGGGGATGATACTCAGACACTCCATCAGCTCTGCCTGCTTTAATGTCATTGGAAAACCATCTAATACATACCTGTAAAGCAAAACAGGTAAATACTTTCTGAAAAACACAGAATTTACACTCAATGTGATGTGATGTGAACTAATACAAATTGTGTTACATTCTTACACTAATGTTAAAATTGAGACCTCCATTATGTGGTTTTAACTCAGAGAAGTGAAATATTCTGATCCTTCAATAAAAAAATGTTGTGCACTGACAAAGCATATCGTGTAGAATAGAGAATATACGCACAAATGTTTATGAGAATATGAAATATCGAGTCAGTCTTATTATCAGATTGTTTTAAGGACTGTTGATCGTCTAAATCAAATGGCTGGTCACAGCAGGTCAGTCTCAGAAGTTGTGCTGAGTGCTATGACACAATTCACATAATGCCTCATAAAACTACACTTAAACTACAGTATGTTTAAACTGCAAAAGTCATCAAACACCATTTTACTCAATACTGACACAAAAGTTGTAAATGTGTAATTATATATGTAATTTTTCCTATACATTCCCTCTAAGATTGCGTTTTATTTAAGCAAATTCACTGTTTTTCAGTATAATTTTACCATTATACATTATGATATATTATATGAACTATATTTTGGTTATTTAAAGACTTGGAAGAGGATCAGTAAAAAGATAAACAGAAAACATTGTGGCGTTACCCTTGAATGTTGCAGACTGAGCTCATGAGCGCCACCTCCAGACACTGAATTGCTAGCTCATCGGGTACAACAAGGCCCTGGGAAAGATGCTCTTTTATCTGAGAGGCCAGATCACTGTGCTCCTGAGTGTTAAGGACCATACGTATAACTCCTCCAATGGAAAGCCGAGCCAAGCCATACTTCTCAGCAAACATCTGTGCGACTGTTCAAAGATGGAGTGATGAATACAGAGAATGACATAAAAACAGAAAGAAAAGAGAATGGACTTACCTGTGGTTTTCCCAGATTTAGGTGGTCCGATGACAGCTAGTTTAACAGGGAGGGGCAAGGTGGGTTTGGGTTGCCGAAGGTACTTCAAGGGATTAAGCATAAATGTGTTGCGGTTCTCCTTAGATCCAAAGAAGTAGATGTATTGATTGAAAAGCAGTGGGTATGTAGTATTGAGAGACCACTGCAGAGGATGAATTAAGTCTCTTTCTTTGTAAAGCTGCAGAAAGGAGAAAGAATCAGTTTTGCTTATATACAGTTGAGGAAAAAATTATAAGACCACCCTTGTTTTCTTCAATTCCTTGTTCATTTTAATGCCTGGTCCAACTAAAGGTCCATTTGTTTGGACAAATATAATGATACCAACAAAAATAGCTC
>JAPQRP010000018.1:2426397-2442286 GCA_037367295.1 Apogon hyalosoma
TTTTAGTCACATGATACACACAGGAGTTAGTACTTGATTGCATAACCATTGTTTTTGATGACTTTTGATGATCTAATCATTTTTTCCGCGACTGCATTATTTATTTGTCTATGGTTTTTAGCTACTTGGAAATAACTGAATATTAATAACAAATGAATAATTGAAAAATAAAAAAAAATCAAAGAGCAATCAATACTATATGAAAATTATACCATATATTTATATACAGGTGTTTTCGTGTGTGTATGAATTACCGGTCTTCCTATAATAATGAAGCAGGTAGGTTTGGCAAGAAGGCTCTCCGTCTCTGCATCATCTTCATTTAGATTGTCAACTAAGGGCTCCATTTTTGTTACTTCAGATTTCTTCAAATGCACACAGAGGCATAAACTCTAGGAAAAAAAAAAAACAAAAAAAACAAAAACGACCAGTCAGAATCCAATAATAACCATAGTTAACTAGATGTAACTATGGTCACTTTGCGTTAGCTTAGCTGACAATAATAGCCATAAACCTGATGATGCGACCTGTCAAAGTTCCAGTACAAAAGTTACAAGCAACTCGACGGAAGTGTACACACCGTTACTTTGGGATTTTCTTTATATTATTCTTTATTGCTTTACTCCATTGATCAACTTTTGTTGCTCGAGCAATTTAGCTTTGATGCTAACGTAACTTAATTAACCTACCTCCCTACGTTGCGGCGTAACCATAGTAACAGGCAAACTAAAGAGAGAGGCGAAAGAGAATGGGAGATTGATTCTCTACATTAAAGTGTTGCCTATAAAATTATTTTGGCGCTTATTAATGGCTATAAAGACATGTTTTACCCGCTTTGAGCAAACCATATCCATTGTTATTATGACCAAAACATTTAAGTGTCTTCTATCTTTTTGGCCGTGCGGGACACCGTATCAGCTGACAGGACTCATATCATGACAGTCACCTGACTAAAACAAACGCATGCTACACCCATCCTGTATGCTAGCCGGAAAACACTTGACTTAATTTAGTAACAAATGAAGGAAAGTAGTTGTTTCAAATGGTAGTTCATATGTACATCATTATTCGTAAGGCAGCTAACAAGCTAAATCAATCAGAGTAACATTAGCTTGAAATTTGCACGAAATAGTAGTAGCAGTAGCTAGCTTAGTAGCTACTTAAATATTTAGGGCTGACTATGTGTAGCCTGTTCGCTCTTATATATGCAGTATTATTTTAACGTATTGATTGAGGTATCGTATCTACATTCACTCTGCAGCTCTTGTGCTATTAATTCTGGGTTGTGACTTGAGGACACACGAAGAAAAATGCCCCAGTCAGCGGGTGTCATCAGTGGGATCCAGAGGATGGTTCTATATGAAACCAGAGCTGTAAGTCCTGCATCAGATCTGCTGCATTTGTCACATTATTATGGCTTCATATTCTTTTTCTACTGTCTCTTCACGTGTGAAGGTTTGTCTTCTTAGTATTTAATACGCACATGGCTATATACGATTAAGGAAATGTTTATTTTATGCACTTTCACGAAATAAAAGGCGCTCAGACAGTGCTCTTTAGCTGCAGTAATGCACGGAAGTGTCTTTCTTTTAGGGTGGCTGTAGAGCAGTTGTTCTCAGTCTTTTTCTGTCAGGCCCTTCCCCCCCTTTTTGGAGGACGAAAAATCTCCTGGCCCCCCTCAACCGCAACAATATTGCAAGAGTGGTGCAATTATAGCTTTTATTGAAAGAAACATCAATATCATAACACTTTTTGTTTTTCCTTGAGTAATTTGTTGTGCAAATTAAAAGTAACTTAGATTTAATGCAAAATTCTTTAAGGCATGGCAGCCTTTTCTAAAATACACAGAAACTTATAAAATGAGCACTTTATCATGACTTTAATACCAAATCATAACTCATTACCTGGATAACTGTTGGTATTGTACATATTTTAGTTATTTTATTATTTTTTCTTCCTTTTTTTGAATAATTATTTACTTGGCGTTATTTTATTTGTCTATTTATTTATGATGCATCCATGTTATGCTGTTGAAAATCCATAAATAAAATGATAGATAGATAGATAGATCTTAAAAAAATGCTTAGATTTGGGCTCAAATACTACAAATAAACTCAACAAGACTGCTCCCTGAGACAACATTTTTCCACATAAAAAGAGGAATGCACAATTACTTTACAACTATGACAACAAAATTACTTTTTTTTTAGAATAGCAAACACATTTTGGTAACAAAGATGATCATTTTAACAATATCCGTGTCTGCAATGAGCCCATTTCCATTGCACATCTCAGAACATTAAAGTACAGACTGTGCAAAAACAGAAACATTGCACATTTTTCTTTTCCATCCTCCAAACCTAAACTCTTTGTCTAGTCTAGTGACAGATCACCATGGCAGTAGATTTGTTTGTTGTATGTCCCTAAAATGAGTCCAGGGTGCTCCAACGCCAAAACATTATTTCCACCTGCTATATGTTCTAACCTGAAGAAAAAAAACACCCAGGAGAGATCCCATGCATCCCTCAGTTTGAAAAACACTGAAGAGTAACATTAATTGTAACAGACAATTTTCAGGGAAATAGTTTTTTCTGATGATAGTTGCTGTTTAATCTGCCGGTATCAAACAGTTCCTGAAATTTCATACAATATCTAAAGAAATTTATGAAAGTGTATTTATTTGGTCATTTGAAAACGGCAACATTATATGGTTGTAGACGCGGGATAGGTAAAGAGGTATAAAGGTGGAGAGCTTCAATTTGAGTGCCTTCAGTGTGCACTAGAGGGCAGCATAAGAACAGCTTTCTGGTTTGTTGTACAGCTTTGGAAATGATTGAGAGATCATTCATGAGTTTTCTGTAGAAATTCAATGTGTATTGGTCGCTCGACATTGATTAGTCTGTTTTAAATTTATGAAAGTGGTTAATAATTACAACAATATATGACATATATAAATAAATCTGATAATAAAACACATTCAATAGATTCTGTAAAAAGACAAGATAAAAAGACTATTAAAAGTCAAACAAATGCAAGTCATTTGTTTCAAATGTATGTTTCTTCTGCTTCTTCAGGAGGTTTTAGAAACAGTAAAATTTCCTACCTTACATTTTAACCTACATGACCCAAAACATTCTAGAAGCATCATCGTCTTGTACACCAGCTAGATCATGTCAATCCAAAGTAGTTAATAACTCATCCAAGAGAAGAGAGCTGCATGATGAGGAGAATGCTACACTGAGAGAGGTGCAGTGAGTGTTTCAAGGTCAAGGAAGGATCCTTTAAGGATTCATTCATATAATTTGACATCATCAGAGTTTGCCAGAGGACTGTTCCCTTGTCCAGGATCCTTCCAAGGACTGATCCCTTCCTTTGGAGGATTTTCAAGTGTATTTCCTGTGTGATCCTCTGCAGCTAAACAAAAAAGAACAAACCACAACTGCAATTAAAACATCAGTGAAGAAGAGTAAAGAGCCAGCCAATTTACCAGCGCAAAATGCATTTAAATATCAATAATGATAATTAGTTTCACATGTTAAGCAAGGGGAGGCAACTTTATTTACACCATGTAATTAATTCTATACACAAAAGCAGTTCAGTGTGACAAATAATGAAACATTCAATGGAAAATAAAACCATAAAAGATAAGATGTAATGAGAAAAGAAAGCGCAGAATAAATCAAATTATAATCAAAGAGACTAATGTAATTAAAGAGCAGAACTGAACAGATAAACAATTCTTCACATTCATTATTTTCCTTGTAAATGTATTCATTGGCTTTCTCTGAAATTCTATTGATGTGTGTCAGTGCTTTACTGAACCACTGGGGGCAGGATGTCATCTGCACATGACTGTTCCATTCATTAGTGCATTGATCAGTAGGAAGGATGCTTGGAAGGAGGGGACTACCAAGGAAAGATGCTTGGCTTTGAAACAGTCAGTCACTGCTACGACAATGGAATTAGTAAAGCAGCGTTTGATTACAACCTGCAGAAGAAAATGCAACATGACTCAACCAAGGTCCACAAAGTAGGAGACAAAAAATGTATTTCAACACCATGTCACAGTGGTTTTCAGTTATAGTTATAGCTGTAAATCAACCTTTAGAGACTGTTTCCACTTAAGCATCAGATAGCATTGCTTAGATGCCCCTTTGTTTTATGTTTTGTTCTATCATTGCCCCACAGGAAAATGACAGTGATTATATACTTAGCACCATTAACAATGCACAGTCCAAACTTCGGGGTGTAAGAGAATATCAATTCCACAATATATTGTGATATTTAATTTCATTATACTGTATTGATATTAAAAAAGTACTGTATCTGTATTTTTAGGTATTTATTCAAATGCAGACATGGCGAGGGTTCATTTTTGTTTAAATTTTATTTATTATTATTTAACTGTTTTGTTTCAGATTAGTTATTTCAAGCATCCTAAAGCACTTTTTACTGTCTGAAAGAGGCAGATGTTAGTTCCTTTGTTGGGATGGGGCAAAAATAATGTTCTGATGTTGGATGATTCAGGGACTGTTCACTTCACAACTAATAGAATATGAACATTTGAGCAGGATCGTAAACCTTACTGTCTGTGAAACCTAATTTAAGTTTTAAGTTTTTACAGAGGAACGTTTTGTGCATTAGATCCTGTTCTAATCAAATGAAATGTGTTTAGTATTTGTGCGTATTTCTGGTGTAATTCAATTTTTACAGGAAATAATCTTTTTAAAAAACAAAGAAAAGAAACATAAAAATTTGCCTTGTTAACAATATTGTGAAATATCGCGATATATCGTATCATGATCCTAGTATTGTGATTTGTATTGTATCGCCAGATTCTTGCCAATACACACCCCTTGTCCAAACATGTGGTGTAATTTCCAGAAAATTATTTGCTCAGGTGCCTGTTTTTTATATGTTGGTCACGAAATGAGTAACACAGTTAACAGCTGTACTTTTTTCATTCCCGACGCGAGCGATGTCAGCGTTTGGACTAATCCCTTAATGTTGAACATTGAGTCAAATCTCTTGTACAGAGTTACGCTTGACTGGTAACTTTAGATGTGGTCATTAGCCGATATAAAGGCAGCAAAGAAAACACCGAAATGTTTTTGCAGCTCAAAATGCCACGACTTACGATCCAACAGAGAGAACGTGCCATTGGCCTGTTCCAAACAGGTCTGAGCCGTGGTGAAGTCGCTCGCCATCTGCGCTGTCATCGCAGTTCAATCAGTCGTCTGAGTGATCGGATCCCTCAGGACAGGATCATCAGACTTAGTTTCATGCGTCGTCGCTGCACTGCTTGTGTGGAAGCCAGAGGTGGACACAGCCCATGTTGAATGATGACACTTTCATTTTCTGAGTATCTGCACTCAGTGGCTGAATAAACCTGTTCAGCTGATCACAATTTGTCCACAATTCATTCTCTAATGACCAATGCTTCCCTCTTTAATATGAAGGTGACCCCAAACCAATTAATATAATATCTCCAAATATACATATTATTCAGACCAGTGCATTTTTAATGGCGCTAAGTATAGAACAGTTTTAAAATTCAATTCTGCTGTATCAGTGCAGTGGATACAGTCTAGTTCCAAATACTAATAGTGAAACATTTTTCACAGGCATGGCTTTCTGTCATATCATTTTACTGAACTAACTATTTTGGACAAGAAGGACAAAACACAACACTAAGAGGTGAGGAACAGTACAAAATGGTAGTAGAACTGTACAGATACAGGGTGTTTCAATTTGACATTCTGTGATGGAAAGAAAATCTTTAGTCATCTTGTAGCTCAGTAGGAGAAAATAATGATTTATAAGACGGGTGTACCAGAAAGACACACAGATTCTAACAAGAAACATGTTAGAATGTAGGTTCGAGATCAAATGGATAGGATGGAGGTCTTTAATGTAAATTTGTAATGAATATACTGAAATACCAACATACATTTAAGTTAATCAGAAGCTTATATGACATATTCTGGATTTCACTGATATAGAATTTTACAAGGCTCTACTCGATTCATTCTCCCAAGAGTGTTTCATTATAGGGTCCCATTAAGTGAAAGTTAACATCAACATGAAAAAGTAAATTTGCACACATCATTTATCAAGTGGGCTCATTTTTTTAGCTGTAGATCTCTATTTTTTAGAACTGTTATCCTTTTTAAAATACCGCTTGTTAAAAAAATAAGTTACAACCCATTTTATCAATAGTACTTTTTACACCATAGCCATCGCCTTAGACATAAAAATATAGCTCGAATTTGACGCTAAAAAATGTGAAAATTTAGGTATTCAATCTGTCACATTTAAAAAGACTATCTGTGAACTGTTACCCAGAAATTACTCTTTATTTGTAATTTACCTGTATCAGTATGGACCACCACAAGTTGTAAATAACACTGTGTTTGTATTAAATACATTAAATAAAGCATTGTGATTATATCTGGGTGGTTGTTTTAAGAAAATAAGTCAGCATTTTGGGGGATGCATACAATGGTAAAGAGTCGACCACGTGTTACTATGGCAACCTGTCCACGTGTTACCACATTCTCATGTCAATAAAACAGAGACTTTTCAATATTTTACTCCAGAATTTATTTTCAGCATAGTTGAACCTAATATCTAAATGGTTTTGACCAACTTGATATCATTTTCTGTCATGAACCGCATGTTTTGAATGTTTATGTAAAGCTTAAAAAATTGATGTCTGTTTCAATTCCATGTGTTACTGAGCAGCAATTTGACATTTTTCACCTAAAAATACTATCTCCCCAAATTTTGTTATACATAATGTTCAAGTGCTTGTAAATACCTACTTAAATATGTATAATACATGCATAGAAGTTACGCTGCTTACATGACAGAGACTGTTGAACACCAAATGTGTCCATGTGTTACTGCTTGATTGGACCCCATAGTAAGAAAAACTTGCCTTACTATAGAGGGATCTGTCACAACCCAACAAAAGGGCAAAACAAAAGGGAAAAAGCACACGCCAGACCAAATGCCAGCAAAATATGTATTTATGAACTGAACTACAATATTTATTTGTCATTGCACAGCAGTACAACAGGATTAAAAGCTAACCTCAAAGTGCGATCACATAAAACAATAGACAGTAACAATAAACAATTTGAGTAAAGTGACAGTGCAAGTGCATGATGGCGAATAAATAGTAAATAAATAGAGCTATGTATGTAATGAGTAAAATCAGTTCATATTTGCATTCAGTGTTGTGATGGCTTTGGGATAGAACAGTGTTGCTCGGTGCAGCCTGGGCAGGAGGGTGCACTAGGCTGGAGTCGGGACCTTTCCAGGTGGAAAAGCCCACAGCTGGCAAGAAAACAAAACTGCAACAAGATATTATGCAGTCCCTACCCAAACTGAACTTATTAACGCTTTTTTTTTTTTTTACACTTAGTTTTTGTTAGTTCTTTATCATTTTGTCATACAGAACATAACGAACAACAATCGGCAACAGATTATAGTCCCAATCTAATAGTAATGATAATTTAGGTTACAGTTACGAAGTAGCAGTCACGTTACCTAATTAAGTAAATTTTTAGAGCAGCAGTTTATGTAACATTTCACCAGACTACGAGACAAACCACACATTAATTGTATTTAAAGAAACTAATCCATTTGTCCCATCTTATTATGTAAAGTTCCGCTCGCAGCATCAGCATAAACATTAATCTATCCATTTTGTGATTTTCATCAACAACATTCAACCAGTCCTCCAGCACCGGTGGATCAAGTTGAAGCCATTTATGAGTGACTGAGCTTATTAACACTTTCTATTGCTTTACATTACAGGGCTGGCTCTGTCACAAATATTAAAAACGAAACTTCGTGCAGCGGGCCTCCATCTCGTAACGTTGTCTTCCAATTTCGTCATTAAACTCGCACCTACAGATAGTTTAGAGTGACTCTTAACGTGCATGTTCCCGTGGGCAGTGCGGTGGTGCAGTTGTTAGCACTTTCACCTCATAGCAAAAAGCTCCTGGGTGTTTCTGTGTGAAGTTTACATGTTCTCTATAGGTATTCTAGCTTTCTCCTACTGTCCAAAAACAGTCACTATAATAGGCTGGTCACTTATTTTGTGTCTAAAATGAAAGATTAATACATATCTTTAAAAATCTACTGTCGGTTGTCTTCAACAGGAGCATATTTGCAGCTTTGTGAGCCGCATTACAAAAGCCTGTGTTTTATGAAATGCATTGTAATCTAAAGTGCTTTCATGACTTTTTCGTTTTTCTTTGTTACAGCGATATTTTTTGGTGGGGAGCAATCAGGCACAAACCAAGCATAGAGTTCTGAAGATTGACCGCACAGAGCCCAAGGATCTGGTCATAATCGACGATAAGGTGAGGCCTGAGTTTCTACTAGAGTTAGTATAGTGCTAATGTATATGCTTATGTAATACAGTACAGTACGCCTGGGGGGAAATTGTACAATCACTCAGCCTGTCCCAAGTGTATTGTCGATGACAGCTTAGCTGATGAGTGCTGACTGCACCCCCTTTTCTTCTCTGTTGCTCATTACCAGGATGTATGAGCTAGAAGTTGATTTGTTTGCTCGTATTGTGGGCGATTATTATTATGATGTGTTTGCTGTTATGCAGCATCCATCACTAAATATCCATCACCCCACGCTCTCATTTCTGCAGATATTACACTAACCTCAGAAAACATAGTAATTTTTTTCTTTTGAGTGGCACAGGATAGTGTTTTATAAACCGAGTCTGGAGACACAAGAAGGTGATGGAGTGGAGGTGAGGGGGTTTAAAGCAGGTAACACAACCTCAGCTTTTACTTTCTTTTTATGATTATATGGACAGCGCTGACAGACATACAGTAATGGAATAAAAGGCTGCTTAGACTCTCTTAAATTAAGGTCAGGTGAATATCCTTTAATAATTTGATATTACACAACTCCTGTACATGTTATACATAAAATATTTAATTCCACAAATACAGCAAAGGTGAACATGAATAATAAAGGTACATAAATCATTACTCCATTTCCTTCTTGTAAACTTATGGAGAAAAAAGGGGATAGGGGATCTGTTTTATAATGTAAAAAGGATAAAAAGGTTCCTGCATTACCAGTTAGAGGATGTGTTGTTGGTCCATTTTTGGAGTAAGTAATTTAAAGGACATTTCCATTTTTTTGTTAATTTTGCAGGAAGAATTTGGATCACACCTAATCTATTTTTCATTTAATTACCCCTCTAATGTTTTTGTAGGAAATCTTGGAGCATTATAAGAAAAAAATGCTCGTTAGTTATCCATTTATTATAGCACAGAAAAAGATGTCTGCCAATCTAACTGCCTCTGAATACTTTTATTAGTCCAGAATTAATTTTCCACAGGAAACCAACTTTTCTGTCAGTTTTAGTTTATGGTGATGTTCTACATGCTTCAGCTGTTTATCACTCTGCTTTAAGATTTAATACTGATGATAAATAAATACAACACTCATGGTGAATTTGTATGACAAAGCTGTGTGGAATTCTTGTTCTTTAAACCACGATAAACACTGGATCTTATTTATTTATAAAGCACTTATTGGTCTCTTACCTCCATACATCACTGCATTACCATCTTTTGCTTCCATCTTGCATCTATAAAACCCACTCAAATTGTTTTATTATGTTGCAAATATCACCTGTTTACCTGTTCTTAGCAAATCTAGTTTTACTCATTAAGTAGGTATAGCATGGAGCAGCAGCTGAAAAAAATTAAGAATGCATTACTTGTATATTTAGGGCAATTAAAATGTGTAATTTTGCCATATTTTGCTAACAATTGTTTTTGTCTTAGTTAATTTAAATGCTTATATATATGTTTTTATTGGTATTTATTGTTTAATTTAATCTTGGTTTTGTTTGTTTTGCTGTTATTACCAAGTTGCTTTTTATTGCCCGTGTTCTGTATATAATAACATTCTAATTCTATTTTTTGTCAGGTTTTCTGTTGTTTCCAGAGTCAACTATTTCTGTTATGACTAGTTCTGTGTTTTCTTGGTTATATTTGAAAATGTGGCCCTCAGCTCAGTATATTAAATTTTTAAATAAAGGATAAATATCTTTTCTTTGGTATGGGAATACATAATATTTGATTTTTCTAGTCCTCCAACCCTGATTCATATTGTCAGAATGGAGGCTGAGCAGTGCTTGAGCCTCAAGGATGTTTATTATCTGTTTTCTGTAGCATGTGTACAACCAACAAGAGGTACGGGATTTGCTGAGCCGGCTGGACTTGGGAAACCGCACTAAGATTGGTCAGAAGGGCTCCTCGGGCCTGTCCAGGGCTGTTTCTGCCTTTGGCATTGTGGGTAAGCACACTATTGTCCACCACCTTCTGATTACTCTTATTTTCTTTTCTTCTTTCTTTCTTCAACTGGGATGGCAATAACCACTGAGATTCACAATGAAGACAATTCCCATTTGGAAGTATTAGTTTTACAGGTTTGAGTGCTGACCTGATTTTGCATACAATACACATTTCAGGAAATAAAATATGCCAAAATGAAAAGAACACCTGTCCAACCTGTGCAACAATATTGCCATAACATTACTTCTACTATCTTTTTAAAGCTTCAGTTTTCAGGTTTGAAGTAATGACCTCTATTCAGAAGCAGCACAAACCTCTTGCATCTTCATTACTTTTCATTCCCCTCTGTACATCTTTATTCAGCTAGTCATTATATGGTTGAAACTTTCTTACCCTAGTTTGTGCCTTTTATTGCAAACAAAAAGTATTAATATTTCCTCATGCAATATTTACTGACAATAAGTTGTATTTAGTATTTATTTTCACATCACAAACATGAAAAAAAAATTAAAGAAATTATCATGCAAGTAACACCATTGAAGGAGAGGATAGAAGCCAAAAAAGGCTTATATAAATATCTCCCCGGAAATAAACAATGCACAAAAAAGAAATAAAGAATAAAAATATGATATAACTATAATAATAATTACAAGTAAAAAGTAAAAACTACAAATCAAATAACATAAAGCCTTACATTTTTTCATAAGTAAGATTCCTTTTCAGATGCTTTTTAAATAATGATAAAGAAGATGTTGATTGAAGTTCAGGATGTAGATTATTCCAAAGACGTGGTCCACGATATTTTAGAGAATACTGACTGAGAGAAGTCTGGGAGTACTGAAGATAAAATTTGCTTGAGTATTGTGTAGGATAATTGTGAATAAGAGAAGACAGCATAAAAAAAGTTCTGGAAAACTTTAGGAAGGACATGAGGATAGGAAGTTGTTGAGCTCTTGATTCTTTTTTAGTTCAGGGGACATTAACGGTGGTCCCCAATCAAACATAGCAGGTGACAGTAATGCACCCCAACACTGGATACAGACTACTATTAAATAGAAATAAACAGGGTTCCCACGCATCCTGGAAAACCTGGAAAGCCTGGAAAATGATTGACCAATTTTCCAGTCATGGGAAACATACGAACAATGAGAAAAAAAGGTCAAATGTCCTGGAAACGGTTAAGTTATCCTGGAAAATTATTTATCCTCCCCCTGCCTTGTGACTTTGTGTGCCTAAACTGAGATGAAACAAAGGGAATTGTTTGTCAGTGATTTTATTGAAAATGTACAAATATTTTTAGAGGAAGTGCAGGAGAGAAAGCAAGAGAGAAGAGAAAGTTGAGTTGGGAATTGCCCAGTTGAACATTGTAACTCCAGTTTGTCGGCTAATGAAGTGCTCTGCTGTAATCTGTGTGTAATTCTATGATACATTTGTCATAATTATTTTTCATAGGTAAATTATAACTATAAGCTGCACATCAAATGTCTGAGTAATAAACATAGAAACAATCTGGGTAAATGCAAGTTACAGCTGTAGAAAAGAACACTTCCAAAGAATGAGAAGGACGAGGGAATCTGTTAGTGCATGATGTAATAACTTGTCTCTGTAATGGCTGAAAATGTCCTGGAAAATAATTTCAGGGAAAGAGTGGGAAGCATGACAAGCTACTGTAGAGACATAGACAAACCTCTTTTTGCTCAGTCTGTATAAAAACAAAGCTGTAGAAGCCGTGGCTGTTTCGGCTTAAAGACGGTATCAGCAATATTAACCAATGTAGGTCAGTAAAGGTTAAATTTGGTTTTATCTCAGAAGCTTTAGGTGGGTCAGTCACACTGACACAGACAATTTTGACTTTGATGTCTGCTTCAGTAAGTGATATCTTTTTTCCCACTGTGCCTTGGTGCTATCTGTGTTCACAAGCTATTTTTGACTGAAGTCAGTGGGTCATCTGGAATTGAAAGAGTATAGTCAGTACAGTGTATTGCAAATGCTCCTTAGCCGTTCTTATTACAGTATGTAATGACAGCCATTATTCTAAGGGTATTTTTATGCACTTTCATCTGACTGTTTTGTCAGTCTGACCCACCTCTGGTAGGACAAACCCAAATGGGATTACCAATGGAGTGTTAGTTAGGAAAGCATGAATGAATGAACATAAATAGGTCGTGGAAGTGTAGTTTGCTGTCACGCATCAGAACAGGCACTAAAAGCTTCGTCTGAGATGTCTATACATCTTAAAACTGAACTTGAATGTTTTGTAGATGTTTATTTGTGGACTTTTAATATGGAACTCATCATTTTCTCATCACTAGGCCTTTCACAATCAAATAACCACTATATCGCAATTATTTCACATAATTATGATCTGAGGCGCTGATAAGGGGGGGTAAACATGACAAATTAATGGGGCCCAGCATTTGTGGGGGCCTATAGCGCAGAGGAGAGGGTCCAGTGGATACAGGCTAGAAGTTGTGAAAATTTTGTGTAAGGTCTGCTGTATAAGAGAGGCATAGAAGTCAGGAATCAGATGTCGAAAGCATGTTAAGTTTCAGTTTCGTTTTCATGCTAGCGTAAGTTATGTTATGTATGGGGACCCCCCCACCCCCCGCCCTTGATTATGATAACCATCTTCACTTCCCTGTTGGTTAAACTAGCAGAAATAAGAGCTTTCAGGATTTCTTTGTTCTTCTGGCATGAATTCAATGTTGAACCAGTGCTACAGTGGTTTATTTTGATTTTGTACCTTAATTGTACTGAACTTTGTATATTTAAGTCATCTTGCATCTGCCATGTTTAGGTTATATTAACAAAAGGCAAACAGAATTATAAGTCATTTTCTATGTTTCAAATTTCTGTGCCTCTTTTCTGTCTTCATAAAGTGTATGTTGCAAATTTTAAGTTAAATTGTTATTTTACATGCAGTAAAATTGTTAATTGCGGTAATTTGTGTAGTCTAGTAACTGAACAATGGCGCCGGGATATCTTTGCTTTAACCCACATGTGGCAGAGATTTTTTTTAAATTTTTAACACTGATGTTATGCAATTTTCAGCTGAATGGCATAAAAACCTTTTACCTTCGTGAGGTAAATATTGCTTATAATATTCAGGCAATTCAAACCCACATAAAGACCTTCAATGTCATGTTGTTTATTGAAGGTCATACATGATCCAAATAACACATTCAACAGCTAAAAATACCACAATGACTACAATGCTTTAATTAGTCCAGGTCTGGTTTTAATTCTCAAGACCTAAATCGACTGAATGGTAGTTACAAGATAGTGAATTATGGCGCAGAAAATGAATTGGCTCAATAAATTGCATAACTAGTTACAAAACACTTGAGTGAATAACCTTGTTTGTCGGTCATTGTCACTGCTCATCCACAAGCAACTCAATAAGTGCTCTACAAATTAGCTTGGTAGGGTTTTTTTTTCTACACATCAACCCTGTATGTTAAAGGGCTCATATTTTGCTAAATCCACTTTTATTAGTCTTTGGTTCATTTATTTGTGTATTTGGACCCTAATAGTTCATACAGTTTGAATTTGAACCCTCCAGGAGCTGCAAAGCTATCTTTAGATTCATTTTGGCAAAAATCAAGTGGATTTCTACAACCTGCGAACATTTCTCTGAGTGCAGCATAATTGTTTATCAGCAACAGCGGTTGTAGTCCATGCTGAAAATATGTCCAAACTTCAAGCCGATTACCTAAAATGTTCAGTTGTTGGTTGAACGGGACAGCACAGCCAACAACATGGAGGGGGCGGGGCTCATGTGCATTTAAAGGGCCAGCGCTCAGAAATAAGGTTGCAGATGGTCCTGTGGAGTTGAATTAATGAAGAATTCAGACCCAAGCAGAGCATTTACAGTTTATGTAGACCACAGGGAAATGTTTGAAAATGCATAATTCCATTAAAAAAAAAACAAAAACAAAATATCACTCCTTTAATATGTTATATTAGGCAGGTTTATTTATAAAGCACATTTCATGTACTAGACAATTCAAAGTGCTTTACATAAAACATTAAAAGCATTACAGTGGGGTGTAAGGGAAACAATAAAAACTATAGGCATGAAAAAAAACAGATGAAAAAATTGTGAACACGAACATAATTCACACTCTTTTACTGCATTTTTCTCGGATGTATCCTATAAGGTTTGTCTGTATATCGATACCCATTAGTTTAAAAATGTGATATCTCATCACTATCGTTCACTAGTTCTCAAGGATTAGATTTTGGTCAAAGACTACAATTGCTTTTATGGCTATCCCTTGATTTTATTGGTTATTTTAGAATTTCAAATTTTATATATTTGTACTTTGTATTCTTGTTGTGTGTTGCTGTCTTGTATCCTTTTCATCTGTAAAGCACTTTGTGAGGTTTTCTCTTTGATAAGTGCTATATAAATAAATTGTGTTTGCTTACTTTTTTACTTACCTCCCAAACATGAAGGAACTACATGAACAGATTCCAATGCATCTGGTAACCAGTGCCTTTCTGGTTTGCAAGTCTAATGCTGACCTGTCAAGCATTTCAGACAAAAACAAAATGACTTGAAACCTATAACAAATTGTTTTCCTTTGACCTCAAATGTGAACCATTACAGACATTTCCATGTTCTACATCAGGGGTGTCCAAATCTGGTCCTCGAGGGCCGGTATCCTGTATGTTTTAGGTATTTCCCTCTTCCAGCAGACCTGATTCAATTAATGATCAGCTCATCATCAAGTTCTACAGAAGCCTGATAACAATGTAATGGCTTCCAGGTGTGATGGAAGAGGGAATTATCTAAAATATGCAGAATACCAGCCCTTAAGGACCAGATTTGGACACCCCTATTCTACATGTTGGGGAAAAAAAACCCAATGGAGATAATATACGAGACAAACCAATGAAAAAAAAGAAGGTGAAATAAGTGCTGACTAAACCTCATGCTTGTTTGTGATTTAGTCATCTAGTGAGTCAGAGGAAAAGCCAGAAAATAGCAGGTCGGTTTTACTTGAACTCAAAAAATGTAAAAGGTACCTGTAATGAACTTTCATTGTTAGCGGTTTCAAAAGATCCTGAGTAATACTAGGGGGTCTGTCATGTAACTTTTGTCATAGCCCATTGTCAAGTATGTGCTCCAACAGTCAGGCCTGGTCAGCAACATGTTGCCTCCACGAACTGTTCCAGCACTGGTACAGCACTGGACACAGACTTGTTGATTTGCCCAATTAGCTGGGCTGCAATGGACTGGTCACTGACCCTGTGTGGTGGACACCAGTCTATGGAAGATGACATACTATTGGTCAGTGCTGGGTTGTGTCTGTAGGACAATGATGGAGTGCCAAAGCTTACGGCTCCACAAAGAGCAAGCGCAGAAATACCAAAAATCGTTCAATCTAGCTCACTGACTGCTGCTGCTTTACTCACTCGATCCTCCAGAATCAATGCGGGATCATCACCTCTGGCCGGCAATTACTGCTCCCCATAGGTTCTGCCCCTGCATGTAATTAATGTAATAAAAAGATCCAGTGTGGTGAATTGATCGCAAT
>JAPQRP010000018.1:2446272-2457330 GCA_037367295.1 Apogon hyalosoma
GTCGTAAGCATGACCAGTATAGGTACACTTTAACAAATTTAAGAGCCAGAACTCAGACCTGTGATTGAACTTACAGTTCTTGTTCTCTACAGGCTTTGTACGCTTCCTTGAGGGATACTACATTGTGTTGATCACCAAACGCAGAAAAATGGCTGACATTGGCGGCCATTCCATCTACAAGATTGAAGACACCAGCATGATTTACATCCCCAATGATTCGGTCCGGGTCACTCACCCTGATGAAGCAAGGTACTGTTTTGTTCTCTTTATTGTACAGTGGATATTATTACTGCATATTTTTTAAAATGACGTCAGGTAACAAATTGGCATCATTCCACTGTGGATAATCCAACATAATTAATGTTGTCACACAAGCACAAATTCTAGAACTTTGCACAACTTTTTACTTCATGCAAGAAATTTTATGAGGATGTTGATAATCGTGAATTTTTTTTTTCTCTTGTAGATATGTGCGGATCTTTCAGAATGTGGACCTATCCAGCAACTTCTATTTCAGGTGAGCATGAAGAAAAGTAGTCTTTGTAAATGTGGATATATAGCAGTTGTTTACAAAAATCAACTCTCGCTTAATGTCAACTCCATTGCATTTCACTTCACAATTCAAGAAAAGATTCTATTTGGTTTGTGTTTGTGCCATTACTTTTACCATTTTTACAGCATTTACTGCTCCAGTGCTTGTCATTATGTGTATTTTGATGTAGATATGAATGCAGATTTTTCTATCATTAAGTAGTAGACTGAAGAAAAACTGACAAGTAAAGTTTGAGTTCTTCACAATGCCATAAACTCCACACAAGACTAGGCACATGTGAAGCTGAGCACTCGCAGATTAAGGGGTCACATTTTGCTAAACCCACTTTTATTAGTCTTTGGTTCATTTATTTGTGTATTTGGACCCTAATAGTTCATACAGTTTGAATTTGAACCCTCCAGGTGCTGCAAAGCTATCTTTATATTAATTCTGGCAAAAATCGAGTGGATTTCTACAACCTGTTTTAATTCCTTCTTAATTTGTTATGTCTATCGCTAGTGACGTCACGACGTTTGCACATATAAGGTCTAGACTTCTGATGAACATTTCTCCGAGTACGACATAATTGTTTATCAGCAGCGGCAGTTGTAATACATACGGAAAATATGTCCAGACTTTGAGCCGATTACCTAAAATGTTCAGTTGTTGGTTGTATTAATGAACTGAAGTAGCTGAACAGGACAGAGCACACAGTCAACAACCTGGAGGGGGTGGGGTCATGTGCATTTAAAGGGCCAGTGCTCAAAACGACCTTTCTGATGTCATTACTCAAAAATAAGTTTGAAGATGGACCTGTGGAGTTGAATTAATGAAGAATTCAGACCCAAGCAGAGCATTTACAGTTTATGTAGACCACAGGGAAATGTTTTAAAATGCATAATTCCATTTAAAAAAAGTAAAATATCACTCCTTTAAGTATATCTGTCCTTTTTTCCCGTTTTGTGACGCAATATTCTCTTTTCTAGGTTAATCACCGCAAAGCCTGAAAACGTGTATTCAGTGAACATGAGTCACTTAAACACGCATATACATTAGTCATGTTGTCATTACTGGCAAGAAAAACTGTCTTGTCTGACTTGTGCGTGCTTTCTTAGCCTACCTACATGTTTCAAATCACATGTATGCTGTGTGTCATACAGCTACAGCTATGACCTTAGCCACTCGCTGCAGTACAACCTGACTTTGCTACAGAGGCCATATGAACTGTGGTCATCAGCTGCTTCTGCCACTGAGGATGAGGTGCACACAAAGAGCAAGCAGGACAGCTTTGATATCTTTGAAGATGAAGGTCTGCCTACGCAAGGTGAGCTGAAATTGGTTAATAGCTTCCACTTAAGTGCATGTACTTGTGGACAAACGGATAAAGCAGCTTCACACTGTTACCTTACAACTTCCTGGTGGGAGGTGGACTTCCTGCAGGACTGTTCAAGGTGTCTGCAGATCCTTGAAATGGCTTAAAATATATAAAATTCAATTTTATAAGTATTATGCCCTAGAAGTCTTGAAATTGTGCTTCATTTTAATTTGTGGAGTCCAAATTTTCAAGTATTTTATCTAATTTCATTCATCCTTTTAATTTCTTTCTGCTGATACAAGTAAGCAAATGTGTAAAGCTTCAGCTTTATTGAACCCATAATTTAATTTTGCTTTAACCCTGAACCGACTCTTTGGCAAAACCTAGATTAACAGAACTCACTCTGGTAACCTTATTATTACATAAAATTTCCCTACACAATGGACCTCATATGTACTTTAACCTTTATATTTAGCTGATGTGCTTGCATATGGAAAGGTTGACAAATTCTAGGGTTAATATAATCTTGAAAAGCATTAAATGTAAGTGTGTGACACCTGTTGACACCCCATGATAGTACAGACAAAAATAAGGTTTGAATGTAGTGTAAAGAGGTGCATTAGCCATAGAATCACTGATGGACTCAGTTACAAGCTTCAGGTATCTGTGCTGTTACATGTTTAATTTATGGTGGGCATAGAGCCTTCTTCCATGACCATCAAACGTATATATTGTAATGAAACTATAAGTATTAATCTCACTCATATCCTTTTAATACCAGTGTTCCTTAAATCTGTCATTTTCCACAACTTATCTTACCGTACCTTCCATTTTCCATTTCCTGCTTTCTTAATAGTAATAATAATAATAATAATAATAAAGTCAGATTGCAGTTCAGTAAAATGATCCAGAGGTTTTATGTGTTTGTGCTTTTCCGCTACAGTGGTTTACGGCCTCCAGAACGAACCGTACTACAAGTACGTGTGGAACGGGAAGCTGCTGGAACGAGTCAAGGACATAGTGCATCATGACTGGCTCATGTACATAATCCATGGCTTTTGTGGCCAGTCCAGTATCCTTTCATTATGTCTAGTCAGTTCTGCTTGACTTTTGCATAAATGTGTGTCTGCTGTTTTTCTTTTTAATGCATTAATGTGTCCTCATTAATGTGACCTGTTTGTCATGGGTGGACTTAAAAATGTAAAACATACATTTTTGCCGGTACAGAAAACCTGATGAGGATAGTGCTTTTGAAATAGAGTGCAACACTGTAAATAGAAATGTGATGTTCCTGTGGACAGCACTGATCACACTGTATGTGAGTGGCAGTAATGTAGTCTTTTGTCTGCACTCCCCCTCATATCTGAGTCGCTCACTTGTTGAACTGTGCACGGCCTTCATCTAAGCACGTGGACAACACTGTGAGCCAGAGTGTGTGATTCACCACACAAAAACAAGTATTATGGCAATTAAGCAATGGTTATCAGGTATGTAAACACTGGCACTTGCATAATCTCGCCATCTGCTAACTGCAGAGAAAGGCGACTAAGTAAATATTTATTCAGATGAGCTTCAGTGCTACATGGTGTTTCTTTTTGGATTGAAGACAAGTCCTGTGTTTGTACATGCATACACACATTTTTGTGTGATTTCTTCTTTTTTCTGCTTTTGCCATTCAGTGTAGTGCTGCAGTTTTGCTCTTTAGACACACACTGCACACAGAGATCTGAATTGAGATTAATATGAATAATTACCTTTGTATTCTCTAGGAAACTTTTGTAGTATTGATGCATGGGTTACTGGTGCAGTGGAGCTTTGGGCTACACCAGAGCTGATTTATGATGGTAAAAGTCAGCCTTAGGTTACTTGTATTAAACATTTCAATCATTTTCCATCAACCAACCTTTACATAAATCATACTAATCATTGTAAAATAGGTTAAATTGTTGCATTTTATTAAAAAAATACTTACCCTTTAATATGATTAATATGATATGATCATTTTTTAATGGATTTATACTTTCATACTAGCTTGGGTACTTTTATTGTATAATGCAGCAAACTGATAAACTGATGCAATTAGTGCCTGTAGAGCTATCATCACTGCTTCTCTCCTCTCCCACTGTGTGGGTGCTTTGAATGTGGACGATTCCAGGAAACTGTGCTCAGTGCTGCTGCCTTTGGAGAACATTAGTGGACTAGTGGGTGCAGTTGAGAGAGACTTGGCAGATGGGCTCAAAACCAAGTTGTAGGTGATGGGGACGTGAGAGTTACATCGGAGGAAAGGTAGACGGAGAGGCTACAAAAGAGGCTACAACATGCACTGTAGTTAGTGTTGATTTTTTACAGTTAATGGTATTTTTTTAATCCCATATTCAGTAGAATACATGAGTAAATGAATATAACAGTTACGCTTTGATGTAGCTGTTATTTGTTACATATAATCAGTAATCAGTGCTTATCAACACTGAAACATAATTTTATGAGTTAATAATAGTATTTATAATCCCTCAGAATAAACCTTTGAAGTAATTTACTTTGAGTGTACAATCAGTTTATAGTCATTTCAAAAAAAGATGAGTGATTACTATTAATCAGTATTAGTAATGACTCTAGGGGAAAAAAAAACCTATTGGCAGTAATTCTATAGTATTAAGAGAAAAATAATACTAACATAAAATGTGTGTGATTTGTATAAAATATCAGTATATGTTTACAAAGAATAAACTGTGTTGTTTTGGTCGATTATGATTATTCCTCCTTTACCCAGACCTGCAGAGCTTCTGATCTATGGTCGCCCTGTTCACATTACCCTCATTGCCAGGCGGTCAAGCAAATTTGCCGGGACTCGTTTCCTCAAAAGAGGAGCCAACTGTGAGGTAAAGTAAAGTGGTTGCCTGGGTAACGTGGAAGAATAGATGGAGGGTTCTGGACTAAGGGCAACCAGGATGATTGAGATGACTCATGATAATCTGGGGGGGTTAATTTAACCCACTACCTCTTCCTTGAGCATGACTGAGTGTGTGGGCAAGTGATGGGAGTATTTATTTTTACGATATACTTTGACAGCTGCAATCAGTGCATATAGAAAAAAAAGTCCGATGTTAATGATTCCTTTGTATTGCATGCTATTTTTGTAAAGTTTGTGTGCTTGATGCCTTATAAATTCCAGTTTTTAAAGCCATTTTGTGAATCTCAGTCCTGAGCAATTCTTAGCTTATATTATAGCTGCTTTGCTTGATAGTTTTTTGATGTAATTCAGTGGAAATTCCATAATTACCCTTCAGAAGGTTGTAATTTAAGCGGTCTGATGGAAAACACAAATTGTATTTATTTCTGTGAAGTGTTCAGGTTATAGAAAATCTAACTTTTGGCCTCTCTTACATGCTGTTAGACGAGCAAAGACAGCTGTTAATATTCATTCTTATGTGACTACTGCTCTGTGGCCAAACACAAAAAGCTTGAAAAAGTAGCTTCACTTTTCCACAGTGGCATGAACCAATATCAACCTCATCTGTATTTATATTAACCCATAAAGACCCAGTGCTTCTTCTGTGGAAATTCCTAAATTAATTTTTCTGTCTATTTAATCATTCTTAATTGATTTATCACCATTTATTATAATATTAACCTCTGTATTTAGTGCAATTTTCAGTATAAATCATTGATTTTTCTTTATTTGATTTCCCGATCATGTAGATGTTCATGAAAGCTCAGATTAAAGTTGTGTTTTATTATATCAGAAACAGAGAAAACTGAAGAAAAAGTGACTTTTTCAACAAAATATAACATATATTGAATATAAACCCAATGTATCCATTCACTGTCATTGAGCCAACTGAATGGGTTTTACTGGTGAATCAATGTTGTAGAAGATGATGGTATTTCTACGTTCACTACGGAGCCACTGAACGTTCAAATGGGTCACATCTGATGACCATGAAAAGATGACAAACTGTATTTTACACCAATTATTATATATATTGATAGGATTAGTGGATCAACAGGTATTAAACAGAATTAGGTCAGTTTTTGGTTGGTTTTGGTCACCAGTGGCTGTTTAGGTCCTTATGGGTTAATCTTTAAATTAGGACTGAGAGGAGGAAGCTGCAAAAGAAAGGTTTTCTGATCATTTTTTCACCCTGCCTTTGATTCCTGCAGATTTAAGATTCACAATTTATGTTTGTTTGATGAGAGGTTAAGAATAAATCATTCCACACAATCAACATAAAAAAAAAAAAAAAATCTCCTCTTTTCTCCAGTGATCTCTCAGACACTGACATAGAGCCAAACATTTGGGACTAAACTACTTTATGAAAGTTGAAAAAAAAAGAAAAAAAGCATGTTAACACCCTCAGTGCGGCCCACTTACTTGACTATAACTTGACTGTCAGTGGGAGTCAGCCAAACCTTGTCTATTTTCCAGCTGGGAACTTGAGCTTCTATATTTCTCCATTTGCAACAACTGAACTCACTTGAAACTAAATGCAATTTTACCCACATCAGTTGGACACTTAGTCAAAGAGTCAAGTGTGTGTTAATCGGCTCTACATCCTTGTGGGCTTTGTGCAGGTGGTGTGGTGGTGCAGTTGTTAGCTCTATGTTAATTTATTAGTCTAAAACAATGTTTTTCAACCTTGGGGTCACCTGGAATTCAAATGGGGTCGCCTGAAATTTCTAGTAATTGATTAAAAAAATAAATAAAATACCAATAGACAATATTTTAAAATGATTCAATATATAAATTTCATTATAATTTAAACACCACACACTTTTCCTGATAAAATTCAAGTTCAAATAAAATGCAGGATACAATATCTGAGAGGGCGTATCTTGTTCGATCTGATCATGTGACTGCGTGCATTACTACGCTTCAACCTGCCCGGACACAGTCGCAGTCAGACAACCGGACCAAACAGAATGGAAAGATTTCTTTGCCTGCCTGGCCCCGCTAAGACATCTCCAAGAGAGAAATGTCTCCGTTTTGAATGTCTGGGGTCGCCAGAAATTTGTGATGTTAAAATGGAGTCATGAGCCAAAGAAGGTTGGGAACCACTGGTGTAAAACGACCATAGGTGTGAATGTGAGGGTGAATGGCTGTTCGTTTGTATATATCAGCCTTCTGATGAACTGGCGACGCGTCCAGAGTGTACCCAGCCTTCACCTGTTGGCATCCCAACAAAGCAGTTGAATGAATGAATGAAACCTTAGTTGTAGAATGACACAAGTGGTCCGACTGATTGAGGCGGTAGAAGGGTAGCTGTTTTTCTCATGGACTCTGGAGGGTTTGAAAAGTCCTTCAGGATTTCTCATCCAAATGCCTCTTCCTCCTCCCCTTCCCCAGCCCCTCTTCATCTGACTAACCCTAACCCTAAATCAGGAGGTCGTTTAGTTGACCTTCGTCTTCCGTTGATCCACTTCAAAGTTACTGTGCTTACAAAAAATCATTTTCAAACTTCTACAGTCTCTTCATAACAACATGAACTCCATTGACAGATGACGATGGCTTGAAAGGAACGAAAGCAGATACTAAATGGTGTTTGATTAGTTTCTCTGCCGTGTATTCTTATGTTGTTCTTTTTCTCTTAGGGGGATGTAGCTAATGAGGTAGAGACAGAACAGATAGTCCATGATGCCTCAGTCATGTCCTTCACGGCTGGAAGTTACTCCTCGTATGTCCAGGTGCGAGGTTCCGTCCCTTTGTACTGGTCCCAGGACATTTCCACCATGATGCCAAAACCACCAATACGATGTAAGACAATCAGTTTACACCCGGTGTCCTCTTTTTTACTGTTTACATAAACACCTCATTGTCTAATATGAGAATTCTGTTTTTGAGACGTCAAATATAAAGGATTATGTTTTGACTATATTCTGGTTTGTGACGTCACTGTCTCTTTTGAAATGGTAAATGTGTAGAGATGGGAAGGTCTTACCAGACTACAGTCATATTCAATTTTCCTTTGCACATAAGGAACGATGTCAAATGGTAAGCCATGCAATTGCACAACAGGTGTGCCGTGCTTATTTATATGATGCACAATGTATTCTTTCTAACAGCTGTCAAGGACCATAAATAACCTTGAAGTAACAGAAGAATGTAATTGGAATATGCTACATTTTAAAAAAGATGATTTTCTCCAGACCCATCAACCACTAAGACCAAAAAAAAAAAAAGAAAAAGAAATAGGTGAAGCAAGGACACCCCCTCTTGGTTTCCATCTTTGTGTTCATTCTCCTTTCACATTATGAGCAGGATAACAAAAAAACAGGCCAGAGGGAGGTGATCAGGTCCCTGAGACTGATGACATTACAGACTGCAGGGTGTGTTTCTGCATGTGTGTGTGTGGGGACACAAAAGACATCAGTGCTAACATGTGTACAATGTCTTTTAATAAATTCGAATATTTTTCTCCCAGTTTGCCCTTTTATTTGTCCTTGTGTGGCATTTTGCCGGATTAGACACTGAGCGTGTTCCTGTGTGTATCAACCACCTCATCTCATTCCCACTTTGATCCTTAAAGACAGTCCTTATCTGACATTTCCAAAGTGTTGCCCAATACCTGCACCTTTAAAGATGCATCAGTTTTAATATTCTGCTCAGTCTGTATATGTAGTTTGACACCCTGCCCTTTTATATATAAATGGTATGTTTTTCCAGTTAGATTCTGTTTTTCTCTCTTCATTTCCAGCATATATTTTAACAGATGAAGAAAACAAAAAACAGCCAAGAAATAATCACATTATCTTTTTTTTTTTTTTTTTATCAAACTCAAATGTGTTGTATTTATACTGTACACGTTCTTTTGTTTCTTGCAATGATGAGAAGAGGTCTAGCAGTACATTTTAAAAACCCCTTGACAGTGGCATATGATGAGGATTTTAAACCGGCACGGATGCATAGCTGATTTAAACTTTGGTCCTTTAGAGGCATCGCAGTGTACTGCGTAATTTCTGCTGACGGAGGACTAAACAGTTTTAAAAAACTCAAAGGTAAATATTAGTTAGGAAGGGAAGATTTTTATTTTAGATCCCTCCAGATTACAAACCTATTTTAACAGCAACATAAAAAAGTGGAAGTCAGGAACACAGACTTAATTGACATCTTGATTGCTGCATATAATTCTAAAGTGACCAGCAAAATAATTGCAACGATTTACTCATGTTTACAATCAAACAAAGGACTTTCTACACTTTATATTAGATCTAAATGGGAGAAAGAGGCCAAAATAATCATTTCAGAAGAAGAGTGGTGGAACATTTGTAAAACCCAATTAGGCATGTCAAACTCAGGTCATTGGAAGGAATTTACTTGGAAAATATGATCAGATTTTTCATTACTCCCAAATTAAAACAAATGCAGAAGGCCTACCAAGATATGGGAATTATTATCCCATCTTATCATGATGGGATAATAATTCCCATAACTTGGTAGGCGTGGTAGGTGTCAGTATTGTGACTCATTGACACCCTTCATTACCACTGTACTTTAAGTTTTGATACTTCCCTGTCTGTGCTTGTTGATGCTCGTCTTATGTCTTTGCTTTTTCGTTTTATGGTTTGTTTGTTAAAAAAAAAGTCAAATCTGTCAAAAATAAATAAATAAAAAAAAAAACCTTGACAATAATGGAAACCCCTAAATGAATTCCATGTTCATGCTGTCTAATTGTACCATAACTTTGACTTTTGCAAAGCTGGTCTGAAGTCTCAGTTCAAAACTAGATGCAATACAGATTCAATACAGTTTTATGTTTACTTGACCATGATGTAGTCTGTACAGAATGACATCTATTAGACAAAACTAGGTCAGCACATGGCTAAAGGACTTTCGTTCCAGTGTCTGTGCATACATAGACTAGTCGTCCATAATGCAGCCAGCCTCACCCTTTACCACTGCTGTCAAGACTCATTGTTATATAAGTGTATATATAAAATGTTTATGACTACCCTGAAGCAGACAAATGCCTTGGTTGTGAAGGAGATGACCTGATTTGACTAACTATCATCATTAACGTAGCTTCCTTTAGGTACATTTTACAGGGTATCATGTCTTTATGTTGACTTATATGTCATCTCCTCTGAGGCCCAGTGCGATAGGCATGATGATGATGTTGAAATGGTGGTGGAATGAAGTGGAAAACTGTGCCTGAGCTGGAGTTTGTGTTACCAGTGGCGAAATATCAGAGAGTGACTGTGTGGGATGAGCCGTGGCACAGCACGGTCTGACCTATTTCCTCTAATCTACCTTTTGGCTTCTTGATTGGTTCAATGTGGCAGCAGGCTGCAGGTGTGTGGAGCTCTGCATGAGTGGCAAATAGAGGCATTAAACATGATTTGAAAATGAAAGTGGAGGCATGAACTTGGAGCCAGAAACAACTTAGAGTTTATTTTCAGGCTGTTACACAATAAAACCTTAAGACACTCTGATTTGTCCCATATTTTTCTAATGAAGCAAATAACATTTTGTAGAAGTACAAAAAGGAAATTAAACTTTTCAGTGTTCATTTTCATCAAGCCCATGATATTCTATTGATGAAAATCAGTGCAATAGAATGCACTGATTTATTAGTTCTAAATATTCTGATATTAAATGAAGTTAATCAAATACATTCTGTTTTTACTTTCAAAAACAACAAGATGCCAAGTAATTTATCAGCTCTACCATCTGAGGAATGAAATCTCATGAGAGTTCTGACTTCTTTTTCAGTGGACCAAGCTGACCCATATGCCCATGTAGCTGCACTCCACTTTGACCAGATGCTGCAGCGATTTGGTTCACCCATTATCATCCTCAACCTGGTTAAGGTATTGTGCCAAATCTCATTTATACACAGGGTGTGATTTGTCAAAAAAACAGAGGGGAGGATGTTTTTTTTTTTTAATCATGAAAAAACAAGCAATCAACAGGCGTAATTCTTTTAACGGTAGGCCCTATTACACGTCGAACAGTTGAGCATTCATCTTTAATGCAAGTGTTTAAGGACATGCAGATAGGTTTTATGCCCCCCAAAATGTCTATGTGCTGCTTTCAACACTTCAGCCCGTGCATTAAGGCGGCTGTGATAGAGACGTTTGTGAATTCCAAGACTGCCGACAGTTCGATTCAGGTGAAAGTTAATACCAGCGATGTAGGCTATACACTGCGTTCCAAATTATTATGCAAATTGTATTTAAGTGTCATAAAGATTAAATTTAGTGTTTTTCAGTTAAA
>JAPQRP010000018.1:2469515-2490360 GCA_037367295.1 Apogon hyalosoma
CAGCTACTTGCTATTTTCTCCTCATAAATAGCAGCATTTTACCAGCTGTTGTATGCTTTGAAAAGGTAAATATGATAGCAGAGTAAATCAGTAAAGACAGTTTATCAGTTGAGTCACAGAAAGTAATTAACCCATGTATGATAGCGCTGAGGTTTCTAGGCCAGGGATAGAGCTGTGTGTAATACTACATTTCAAGAACCCATATGTATAGTTGTAGCTGCAAATCTAGGCCAATGATTTTAGATGCATAATCAGGACATAATGAGTTTCCTTGCTGAACTCTATATATTCTCGAAGTGATGTAAACTGTTTATTTGGGAAGTACATGAACAGACACATTTGTTTGCCTTTGCCTGTTGTTAGTGTCAGTGGTACTAAGGTTCCTATCTTTTGTCGTCATAGACAGGAGTGTTGCGGACCAACTGTGTGGACTGTTTGGATCGGACCAACACAGCCCAGTTCATGGTGGGGAAGTGTGCACTGGCCTATCAACTGTATGCACTAGGAATGATTGACAAGCCCAAGCTCCAGTTTGATACTGACTGTGTGAGGTAAAACATCCTGAATTTGCATTTAAAACTCCAGTGTGTAAGATTCAGGGAGCATGCATGACCAATGCAACAAAACTGAGCCATATCTTCCATTTTCATGTCTCAGTGTGGATCTGCTAATGAACTGCAACCACATCTTTTCTTGCTTTGTTGGTCTAATGTGTCTTTCCACCAACCTTTCAGCCTGTCCACATTATAGCAACGGGTGTCATAGATGCACAGCCCACTTTTTTGATTCATAACTCTTGAACCAGACAAGTTTAAGGCAAATATTACACATAATTGTAAAGGTCTAAATGCCATCTTAAACATACTTAAAGGGCAAAATTTAGTTTCAAATATTTTTCATTGAAAAATATCAAAACTACTGCGCCACGGATAAATTAACGTGTATATTTTGCAAGAATTCCAAAGTTCTCCAAAGTGAAGTTCCTCTGACATTTTCATCCTAAACGTATTCAGTGTATACCTTAAACCCTCTATTTCACAACCGAATAATTGGTTAGAGGAAAAAAATATTTGATCAAATCAAAATAGCAAGAGTTTTGAAAAATGGCGGCGTTACAGATGGACAAAGCCAAAAACGTCACGGATGAACAACAAAAGTAAATATCAAATTAAGCATTTTTTATTTCAACTATCAATGTCATATACATTTTTTAACAATATTTACAACATACAAATAATATTAACATTATATTTAAATGTGTTTTGCATAAATATATGCATTAATTATTGTTAAACACTGTGTGTTTAGAATATGACATAAATAACTGTTTAAATATCAATGTATTTGGAATAAATGTATTTTATTTATAAGTGTTTATAAAACGAACCCAGAATGACAGAACAAAACTTTGTCACTTTCCAAACAGTCACACTCATAAAAGTCCTCTCTTTTTTTTTTCCACAAATTTTTCTCATTTCAACATACATTTTCCTGAAAATATAAGTAATTACCTACCCAAAAATATAAGTTTGGTGTAGATTATTGTAATTTTATTTTTTTGACCAGATGTTAACCTTCCCTTGACTTCACCCATTAACTTCCATAAACACAGTGTGCTATGTGTGTGTGCAATGTGAATACATTATAACACTTTAACTTACAGGGTAAATGTTCACTTGTTGCCTAATATACCCCACTCACTGAAAAGTAATGAGATAATCTAAATTAATAGCACTGTGTCTGTCGGTGGTCATAATGTTATGGCTGATTGGTCTCAACACTAAATTACACACTGAACCATTTATTTTAGATATTTCATTTATCAGACGGGAGTCGTCGTTTGTTTACCTGCTTTACTAGTTTCAGCTAATTTTTGTAGCCTTTGTCAGAAGTGTCACCATGATGCACGAGGCCTGCTGTCTGTCCAATCCTCCTTAGCAGCCTATAAGACACGTCACAACAACATCATGTGACACGTCTGACGAAGGCTACAGGAAGTAGCTGAAACTAGTAAAGCAGGTAAACAAACAACTACCCCAGTCTGATAAATGAAATATCTAAAATAATTGTGTGTGGAAGACAGTATGAAACTCTGCCAGACTACACACTGAACCTTTAATCCTATGCTTTGTCACTACTGAGGAGACAAAACTACTTTTTATTTTACCTAACAACCCAGTCTAGTAAGACAGTGGACAGTATGTGGTCTATCATTGCCTGTGTGTAAACAAGGTGTGTTTTTATGTGTGCTTCAGGTTGTTTGAGGAGCTGTATGAAGACCATGGAGACACTCTGTCACTGCAGTACGGTGGATCCCAGTTGGTCCATCGAGTTAAAACCTACCGGAAGATCGCACCCTGGACGCAGCACTCCAAAGACATCATGCAGACACTGTCACGCTACTACAGCAATGCTTTCTCAGGTGTGCCACACAGATGCAGTACATGCATACTCACGGCATAGAGCCAGCTTTACTGAAGCCACTTCTACAAACGGAAGACCCGTCGTACTTGAGAAAAAATTAATTTGGACTATGAGTCTGACTCTGATCTGTAGTGATTCAGCCAACCAATTGTTCAGACCAATTAAATGCCATTTTGAGACCGCCAGCCTTGTCCGTGGTGGCTGAGAAACAATGGTAGCAGATAATTTCTCTGCTCTGTCTGCAGTCCATTTCTATTTGAGCAAACATAGTAATATTAAATAAATAGATAGAGCTTATCCATTTTGTGTCTCATTTGTTACTATATTTAATATTTTGGTACTATACTTAATTTTTTGTTGTCAGAGGCAAAAAAAAAAAAAAGAATATCAGTTTTATATTTCCTTCATGCATATAGACAACCATTAATTCAGTCAGTACACAGTCATTTTACTTTACATCAGGATTTCTGTGGGTCATGAAAAAGCATTAAAAGTCATTAAACAGATTTTGTGAAAATTAAGGCCTTAAAAAGCATTAAAAAGCATTCAATTCAATGTCCAGAGGCATTACAAAATTAAATACACTTGATGGAAAGACACATTGTTATTCACAACTATTTTGATCATATAAACATTTAATCATTTTGATTGGAAGTATAATGTGATGATTGAAAGGTGGAACCCTTTAATTGGCTATTGTCAGAAAAGTGGGAAGATGCAAGTTTCAACTGAAGTGATTAGAAGAGGAACTATTCAGAACCTGGTTAAAGGCTGTTGACAGTAAACATCATAAAACTCCGTATAAAACTGTTTCTGCAGTTGGACATGGGCATTAAATTTGTTTAAAGTGGCATTAAAAAGGGCATTAAACTAGATTTGCTGAGTACTTTAATTCAGCTCCACCAATTTGGAGCCAGAATTTAATGGCTCATTATCCCTTGAAAACACTTCACTCTTCCTGTAATTCTGATTTGTATTAATTTTAGATGCCTTCCTAGTGTATTTACATTTTCAAACTATCCTTTCACAAAATTGTGACTAACCTGAACAAATATGAACAACCTGAAATGTCTCAGGAGAAGTGCAATTTTATCAGTATTCTGCCTGTTATTAAATGTTTTGTGTATTTCTAAATCCACTGCGATTTATAAATTGTAATGCACGTGAGTAAATGATAAACTGAGGCTTAATATTGTCAAAGTTGCTCTAATTTTTCTTAAGAAATTTCAGGTTGTCCATGATTGTTCATGTTGATCACATGTACTGGTGCAGTTAGATTTTTTTTTTTAACTATGGCACAACTGTTTCTAAATCAGATTCAACAAGTGGTTCCAGGCACAACAAACCCCGCCCCTCGCACGTATTGTAGCTTATTTTGGCATCGATCCAGCTGATGTCAGCATATCAATTGCCTCTATATATGTGCCAAGTATGAAGTAAATTGAAAGAAATTTGATGTTTTTATAGACATGTGAAATTTCGCCCATTATAAGTAAATTAGAGAAGAAAAAAGATTTAAAAAATTCATTAAAAACTTGAACTGTGACCTACTTTTCCCAAAATGTAATCACATCTATTCTGGGTCACTGGCAATGTATAAACCCAATTTGGTATAAATAAATAATAAATATAATATAATAATAATAAAAAGAGACTTATATACATTGAAGTTCTTATTTTTTGTTTCCACAGCTGTAAACTGGATATTTTAGAGTCATTTGATATTTGATATTCTATCTGGAGAATACTTTAATTCAGCTCCTCCTATCTGAGCCAGAATTTAATGGCTCATTATCTCTTGAAAACATGTTACTCTTACAGTCATTCTAATTTGTAATAATTTTAGATGCCTCCCTGGTTTATACTTGAAATACAGCCTGCCTAAAAAAAAAAGCAGAAATGTTTTCTCAACACAAACCCCATCACATCAAAAGGTGATATTTAAAAAAAAAAATCTTGTTTATTTTGTGCTGCACTGCTTAATCCAGTAAGTCCGTTTCCTTTCGATGTCTTTGACACGTGTCATTCACTTCACTTACAGAATATTGGATTTTTGATTGGTTTCAAAGTATATCCATGGAGGAAGCTGTGTATTTATTTAGACTGAAATGTCAAATGTAGATGCTGATACTCTCTGGCACATACACACATAAGGCAACGCTCATGAGTTTGTCTAACACACAAATACTCAACAGGAACTGAACCCTCAATAATGCTGGACTTATCTCATAAATTGAAATGTTTGACCTAGAGGCTGTTGCCCTGCTCCCTAGTTATCCCTGTGCACACTACCCAACACTAAAGAAGGGCAAATACACAAAAATCCTCCTAATCCAGAAGGGTCTGTATCAGCTTGTGCCTTTTGTCAACCTGCCCCTTTACAAGGGCACAGTTATTTTCACACATTCAGAACTAAATTACAGTTTGCAGTGTTCTGTCAGACTAGACAGGCTATTTCGAACTCCTCAGTCACTAATTTTAATCGCATTGTTACTAAATTTAAGTTGAATTATGGCACTGGCTCTGTCCTTGTTATTATATTTATCTTACACTGACTAACCCAATGGTTGAACATTTTGTTCTGTACAGTAATGGACGCTTTTTCTGGGGTTTTTAGTGTTATTTAACTGACTGTGTAATAAGAAACAGATGTACACACCTTAAAGGAGTGATATTTTGCTTTTTTAATTGGAATTCTTCATTTTCAAACATTTCCCCGTGGTCTCCATAAACTGTAAATGCTCTGCTTGGGTCTGAATTCTTCATTCATTCAACTCCACAGGTCCGTCTTCAACCCTATTTCTGAGTAGTGACACCAGAAAGGTGGTTTTGAGCGCTGGCCCTTTAAATGCAAATGAGCCACTTCACGCCCCGCCCCCTCCAGGTTGTTGACCGTTCAGCTGTCCCGTTCAGCCACTTGTGTTCATGAATACAATCAACAACTGAACATTTTTAATTGTAATTGGCTCAAAGTTTGGACATATTTTCAGTTTTTACTACAACCGCTGCTGCTGACAAACAATTACGTCGTATGTTTGTCAGAAGTCTTGATCTTATATTTGCAAATGTCTTGACATAACTAGTAATAGATGCAACAATATTAAGGTGGAATTAAAACAGGTTGTAGAAATCCGCTGGATTTTTGCCAGAATGAATATAAAGATATCTTTGCAGCACCTGGAGGGTTCAAATTCAAACTGAATGAACTATTAGGGTCCAAATACACAAATAAATGAACCACAGACTAATATAAGTGGGTTTAGATAAATATGAGCCCTTTAAAAGATTTTTACATCTTTTTTCTGCCCCATGTTTTGGACGTACAGTCAGGTCCATAAGTATTTGAACAGTGAGAAAAATGTTGTAATTTTTCTTCTGTTCACCACCACAGTGGATCTGAAATGAAACAGTCCAGATGTGATGACTTTCAGCTTTAATTCAAGGAGTTTAACAAAAGTATTTCATGAATCATTTAGGAATTACATCCATTTTAAACCAGTCCCACCATTTTCAGAGGCTCAGAATTAATTGGATGAACTAAGGCTTCGTTTAGACAGCAGGTCTTAACGTGCAATTCAGATTTTTTGGTGAAATCCAATATTTTGTGCGCTCGTTCATATTACACATTAAATGTGACTTGTATCAGTTTTGAGTGTGAACTGAATGCGACCCCGAAGTGACCCGCAGGTCCTGACGTAATACGTGACCACGCAGGCACGCACTGTGTTTATGGAAATACGTTTTTCCTGCTGCTCCTCCTACTGGGACGCAGAATTGTGACGTTTGTCGCATTTCAATGACGTAAAGGTCGGATAAATGCGACCTGGCTGTTCAGACTGAAGTCACTTTGAAAAACGTCAGATACGTATCAGATTTAGGACCACGTATGAAATTTGCCTGGGTCGGATTTGAAAAAATTGGATTTGTGCTGTTCAAACGGTCTTTAACAGATCGGATACAGGTCACATATGGGCAAAAAAAATCGGATTTGGGCCACATTTGCCTGCGGTCTGAACGTAGACATAGATTCTCAGTGTTATCTTCTTTGCTTCATTTCAAGCCCACTGTGGTTTTATACAGAAGCAAAATTACAACATTTACATCACTGTCCAAATTCTTAAGGACATGATTATTTTTCAGACAACGTACATTATCATTTGTATGGTTGAGTGTAGTGAACGTGAATTAAAAGTGAGCAAACCATTGGAGTTTTACTCAATCATCGCTCATCTTTTGAGACCAGACTTTTTGTGAATGACATTGTGTATTGTTCGTTTTCGGTCACGTGTGTTGTATTATGTTGAGAATCATACTACGGTGATCATTATCATTGTTATGAATTTGCAGGCTGTAAATTACCTTGAGGAAAAAAGCTTGGTTGGAGCCTTTATTAGACCTCATTTAGTTTCTAATTATCTGTCATGACTGTCAGAGCTGGATGCACGTGGCTTCACAGTTGGGGGATGGATTAAATGGCATCAAACTGGGCAACATGCAAAACACGTGCCGCATGCTGAACACACAAGCACCCGTACAGATTATCTTGAAATGCTCCCACAAACAAACATGTTGGGAGTCTGGCGCTTTAAAGACTTTTCGCTGATACGTTACCTGTCCTTATGAAGAGAACACCCTATTTAACTGTCAGGCACATTTGCTTTGTTTACTTTGTTCTCAACATGATTAGAAGCAGTTCTTTTATCTGTGGTAGAATTTGAAGATGACTACAGATCTGATGCTAAATATCAATAAACGTTTCTTACTAAAGAAACGTTTATTGATAGATATTCATTTGGCAACTGATCAGATAAGTGAAGAGATACACTGATCAAAGAAAAATGAAATACAGATGCACAAGGTACTATTAGTACTTGAATACATCGTCTATGGTGACACTCCCATAGAGCGGTGTGTCAAACATACGGCTCACGGACCAAAACCAGCTCGCCAAAGGGTCCTATCCGGCCTATGGGATTCATCTGTGAAATGGAAAAATTACACTGACGACATTAACAGTCAGTGGTGTCGAAAGCATTTTGAATCAGGGGCCACATACAGACCAATTCCTGGTCCCTGCACTGCAAAAATCAAAATCTTACCAAGTGTATTTTTCTCATTTCTAATCCAAATATCTCATCACACTTAAAATAAGACAGAATTACATAAGGAGTAACTTTTCAGTGAGATAGAAGAACTGATTTTTGGCAACAGATCTGGAAAATCTTATTTCAAGAAATCTTACCAAGATAATTTTCACTTGTTCCATTGGCAGATTTTTTTTTGCTTGAATTAAGCAAAAAAATCTTGATTCAAGCAAAAAAAAAAAAAAAAAATCATGGCTCATCAGCAGGCTGCTGGGGATGCTTGATGATGAGCCATGTGTTGGAAGAGAGAAACGTCTAAAACATATGCAGGACAGCGGCTCTCGAGGACTGGAGTTTGACACCCGTGGAATGGAACAAGTGAAAATTATCTTGGTAAGATTTCTTAAAATAAGATTTTCCAGATCTATTGCCTAAAATCAGTTCTTATATCTCACTGAACAGTTCCTCTTTCGGTGATTCTGTCTTATTTTAAGTGTGATGAGGTATGTGGACTAGAAATGAGAAAAATACACTTGGTAAGATTTAGATTTTTGCAGTGTGCCAAATAAACTAATTCAATCTCAAGTGGGTCAGCCCAGTAAAATACTATCACATTCACTCATTTTCTGAACCCGCTTTATCCTCACTAGTGTCACAGGGGTCACTGGAGCCTATCCCAGCTACTTATGGGCGAAGGCGGGGTTCACCCTGGACATGTCTCCAGTGCAGGGCTGACGTATAGAGACAAACAGTCACTCACATTCACACATATGGGCAATTTAGATTAACCGATTAACCTATCAGTGCATGTGTTTGGATGGTGGGAGGAAACCAGAGAACCCACACAGACACGGGGAGAACATGCAAACTCCACACAGAAAGGTCCCACCCCCAATACTACAATAACCTGTAAATAATGACAACTCCATAATTTTCTCTTTGTTTTAGTGTAAAAAATGTAGAAAATTTGTACATTTTCAAACTATCTTTTCACAAAATTGTGACTAATTTGATCAACCTGAAATGTCTCAGGAGAAGCAAGTGCAATTTTATCAGTTTTATGTCTGTTCATGAATGTTACTAAATGAAGTCTGTGAGTTGTAAAGCACATGTGTAACTGATGTGAAAATTGCTCTTATTTCTCCCAAAGAAATTTCAGGTTGTTCATGTTAATCCCATTTTTTAAGCAAGAGTTTATTGACGTAAAGATTTTCATAATGTACTTTTACTTTTTTCACTCTAAAGCATCATTTATACATTACTGTACTATTATTTTACTGGTCCGGCCCATGAAATCGTATCGGGCTGTATGTGGCCCCTGAATGGAAATGAGTTTGACATCCCTGCCATAGAGGATTATCACTGCATGACGTATTTTCATTGTTCATTATTTTCTTGATCAATCGATTTGTTGTTTGGTTATTTGAATGTCAGAAAATGGTGAAAAACATTGATCAGCATTTCCCAAAGCCGCAGATGACCTCCTCAGGTGTCTTGTTTTGTCACGCTAAACAAATATTCCTGCCATAAAAGAGTAAAAAAAATTGATAAATGAATAGATACAATTAATTTCTGTTGCATTCGTCTTATTTCCACAGTACAGTTTAATTGTGTTTTTGTCAATGTTTATTGCTCTGTCTATTCTGAATGTGTAAGAAGGCAACTGTTTGCTAATACTTCGTTCCCTGTCTTATGTTTTTTTGTTCTTATTGCGACAGACGCTGACAGACAGGACGCCATCAACTTGTTTCTTCAAGTCTTTCAGCCGTCTGAGTCCAAGCCACACCTGTGGGAGCTGCCCACAGACTTCTACCTCCATCAGAGGAGCACCATGTCCCTCCTCCAAGACAGACGCAGGTACACGGAAGATATCAAACTGCAGTATATGCAAACACAAACTGAGCAAGGAACATGCCTACTGAAATATCTGATTTGTGCATTAAAATTACTTAAGTACATATGGACAAAAATGTTGGGACATGTTGAACTCAGGTGTTTCTTTGCTAACAGGGGTCTGGGCTACAAAACAGTAATGACAAATATCATAATATAGTTTTACAATCTGATAAATATCATATTGATTATTAATATTGACGTTTATATCTCTGTAGCCATGACGTGTCCCAATATTTTTTGTCCGTATAGTTTATAAACATCAATATTTCCTTAACGTTTAATTGGAGGTTTTTCTTTCCTATGTGATATGTGAAGAAAGTAGATGGTTAGTTGTCGTAGAAAACGATTATTTACACTCAGAGCATGACAAATACTTTAGAAATTTCGAAGGTAGAACATTTAAAATCATAATCATGGATAAAAAAAAAAAAAAAAAAAAAAAAAACTAAATGAGTGTAGAGAGAAATGAAGTAAAAACCATCTCTGAGGCATTTTGGAATCAAAGATAATTTAAACAAAACTAACCAGTGCAATGATATTCATCCCAATATAAAACTACATTATAACATTTGTCGTTATTGTTTTGCATCCCAGACCCCTGTTAGAAAAGAAACACCTGAATTCAACGTGTCCCAATACTTTTGTCCATATGATTTGTGACTTAGGCAGTTATGCTATGAGGCCAACGATATGTAGTTAAATCACAGTCACCAGCGTTTTCAAAGGTTTCTATAAGGATTAGGGATTGCAATGGATTTTTTAGCAGTTGCTGTTTTACTTAAATTATCCATTTTTGCTTCATTTTGGACTGATATAATTAGAGTATTTAGAAAATAGCTTAAATTCAAAAACTACTGATTATCAATGAAGTCAATAGCAAGCCCAATTTTGACACTTTATATGTTTTAAATTTCTAATTCTAATAGTTGACATCTTTTCTCTCAAGTAGCTCTGTTTCTTCAGTTTAGTTCTTACATAGAAGTTAGATCTGAATTCATTAATTTTTGCAAAAATATTTATAGGTAGGATATAAAAGCCAACCTTGACAAGGAGGTTGGCATTGTTGTTGATTTACATGTTTTTATGAATTTTTTTTGTACTTTATTTTACATACTGTAGTTTAAAAGATTCATGAAACTAAACTAAACAAGTGTTTCCAGGCACAACAAACTCCGCCCCTCACACGTATTGTAGCTTATTTTGGCACCGATCCAGCTGATGTCATCATGTCTGTGCGTGTGCTGATGTCTGCGTATCGATTGCCTCTATATATGTGGCAAGTTTGAAGTAAATTGAAACAAAACGGATGTTTTTATAGACATGTCGCCCATTTAAAAATATGTAAAAAAATTCATAAAAAATATGAACTTTGACCTACTTTTCCCAAAATGTAATCACATCTACTCTGGATCACTGGTTATCTATAAACCCAATTTGGTATGAATTCCACCAATGGTTTCGCTGCCACAGACATGTGAAATTTCACCCAATATAAGCAAATGGGGAAATAAAAAATTCATAAAAAATTGAAACTTTGACGTATGTTTCCCAAAATGTAATGACATCTATTCTGTGTGACTTGCAATCTATAAGCCTAATTTGGTGTGAATTCAACCAATAGTTTTGCTGCTAGAGTGTTAACAAACAAACAAACTGAACCAGAAACAATACCCCCTTGTGTCCCCTTTAGGGGGCCGGGTAATAACGTGCATACCCATATGTGTTATTTTATTACATTATTTTAACGTGGTAACTTGTAAATCTATCACCAATTACATGTCAAAAGAAACCTTCCCAAAGACTAAATAAAGGATAACCAAAAAATGCGCACATGTAATACTTCCTAATAAAATAAAGTCATCTGGAAGCCACAAAAGAACACCACCTGCTCGACTGTTTCTACAAAGCCTGCATCCACGTCTGCCCTAATTCCTGACCGTTCATGTAAGTCTGTGCGTAGATTTTTATGTGACTGCCTTTTGTGGTTGTTTAATAGCCGGTAAGTGGCCTCCATTTTACCTGAACCAGGTTGATGGAGCTTTGGCTCTTAATTTCTAACTATATCGTACTGTGTAAGCGTTTACAAATATATACAGAAGCGACGTATGGGTCATGTTACAGTCCCCTTTGACACGTCATTAATGCGAAATACATTAACTTCTTGTTTAGGGGAAGCTGTTTTGATGAGAAACTCTTAACCAGGCTGCTCTTTTCCACTTACCGTCATTCTGAGTCTGTTTCTCTTTTCTCTGAAATCTCTGTAAAGTAGTGTTCATGGTTTGACCTTTAGTGCCAATGGATTTTATGTATCTATGTGGGAGCGTGCTAGTTTTTATGTTTCCATTGTCTTCATGCTTACATAAAGGGAGACCCAGTTTTTCTTTATACAGTCCACTGGTTTATGTAGCTCAGCCATTATTCTGATATTAGCCAAGCGGGAGCTCAGTTCTCAGCCACACACTGTGCTTTTTGCTTCCGAAGTTACACATCACACACTAATCCATACTCAGTTTATTCTTACCAATTGGTCATATTGAATAAAAGGCAGATACATTCAGGCGTTAAATGTTAAGTGGCCCAGCCAGCCTATCTAGGTTATGGGGAATCAGTCATCATCAGTCTGCAGAAAGTTTTCAGGTGTTAATATATTTGTGTGTCTTGTCTGTCTATAGCTACACACTGTGGTGGTCAGAAGGAATCCTGTCCTACCTTCCTGTGGCCTATGATGAAGGTAATTTAATATTTTATGGAATATCCGAAAATTCGACTCTTTTATAACACAGGTTTGTCTGTTGCCTCTTTTTCTCATCAAGGTTTAAATAGATAATAAAATCTGTAGTTACAACATTATCATCACTTTGTGTGTCGTCAGTTTTAAGTATAAGTAAATGCTCAGTTAATTTCACCCATTTCATTATGTAATGGGATGTAACCAACATACTTATACACATTCCATACGCATATTATAACAAATTTAAACAGAAGATAAAAGGTTATTACCCCTTGAGAGTGAGAGCAAGATTATGTTTTTCAGACACATACATCAGGAATGGCCTTAGAGAGATAAACATTTAATGAATATTTTGCTGGTGGCCTGTAAAAGACTAGCACCAGGAAGTGGCTATTACAGGAGAGCCCAACTTCAAATGGATGTATGGAAATCACAATGGGCATTTATAAAATGGAGTTGATAACAGCCTTTGTTAATCACAAATTGGAGAAATTCGCTTCATACTGGGAAAACTGGGTCAACTATGTCACACCCTATAGGCCTGATTCTGTTTTCACAAGTCAGTTATGTTGTATGGAAAAGATCACTCCCTGCTTGTACATAGTGCTTTTTTCTCTCTTTTATTTGGTTACCTGCCTTTCTTTTCAGTGTCTAGACATTAACCAAAAATATTATTTTGGCATTTAGAGCAGACAACAGATGTATGATATATGGACATATGATGTACCGGATGTGAATGTCTGATATTGAATGTCAATAAACAAAACAAATAAAAGAAAAAGATAAGAGATTATTATAGGTCTTTATAGAGGTCATTATAGTCATTTTAACATGCAGTCACTGGCCAGTATATTAGGTACCCAGAATGAACTGCATGTTAACGCTATCAAATGCATTTTTTATGCTCGGTATCTGAAAGAAAGGTAATTTTAAGTAATTTAGATATGGTTGTTGGTGCCAGATGGGCTGGTTTTAGTGTTTTAGGGACTGCTTTAGGGATTTTAACACACAACCATCTCCAGGATTTATAGAGAATGATCTGAAAATGAGAAAAGAAATATCCAGTGTGCAGCAGTTCTCTGGGAGAGAATGTCTTGTTGATGTCAATGATCTGAGGAGCCAGACTGGTTTGACCTGATAGAAGAAGACTAGTCACTCAAATAAGAGCATCTTGACACATCCATCCTTGAAGAAGATACATATACACTCACCGGCCACTTTATTAGGTACACCTGGTACTAGCAAGGTGCAAGTGGGCGGTCAGTGTGTAAATATTACTTAGTAAGTGCACAATTTCCTGTTGTTTTTTTCTTGACATGTGTTCTTAACTTCTATATTTACAGGGTGTCCCAAAAAATGTGACATCATTCATCACCTAATAATTTGTTTAAAATTAGTTTGCTCTTTTTGCTCAAAAAAGTGTAATCATTATTATTGTTCTGCTTTCAGGAACAGACATGCCGTTTACTGCAACAGAAAAGGCGTTCTGTGTATTGAAGTACGCCCAAACTCTGTCAAATGTGAACGCGCAACGTGAATTTGTTAGAAAATTTCATAAACGAGCGCCAACAGGAAAGCAGATTTGGACATGGCATAAGAAGTTTCAGAGGAAGGCTGTTTGTGTCAGAAAAAAGGAACTCCACTACCGACTTGATGTATGCCACGTCACAAGCGGCGCATACATTGGACATTTGTAATAACTTTGGAGCATTATAAAATGACCATCCCCCAGATTTTTTCATTTGAAATTTGTAGAATAAAACATTTTATCTTCAAAATCAACCCTATTCAGTATCATTTATCTTGACCATGTAGTCACATCTCAAATGATGTAGATTTTTTTTGGGACACCCAGTACTGTGTGAGTCACACTTTAAATAATAAAGTCCAGAGTCTCACAGTTTCACTCCATATACTGCAATGCATCTGCGTTAATGTGGCAGGTTAAATGTGGATATCTGAAGTTAAAATAAGTATCATAGTAATATATTTCTATGGTTTTTTCACTTATCATGGAGGCCTGCATGGTCCTATTGAAGACTGTTATCATCAAAATTAATCATTGTTTATTAGAAATGTACAATGTGTAGCAATGTGCAGAAATGTGTATGTATTGCTCTTTTATTGCCAATTTGAGAACAGATTGTAATGCGCCTTAAAAAAGTATATTTTCCCAGAGTGGCCTACCTTTGTCAGGCTATAGACTGGTTTCTACTGTATGTAGAGCATAGAAGAAGAATTGGGTCAGATTCTCCATGAAAATCCAAATATATGACACCTAGGCTCACTCTCACGTGCCTCAGTGTCTCTACTCTCTCTTGGGGATTGAAAGTTAATACTGTACAGTCTTAACCACTGTCCTCAAATGCCCCAAATGTTAACAAATAGCTTATTCCCAACACAACACTGACCCCAACCCAAACTCCATGGAAAGTCTAGGAAGTGCAAGAGTGAGGAATAGGATTTGCCAAAGGGTCAGTTAACCAAGAAGTCAGTAGGCTAATAAAAATGAACCAGATTTGATAACGACTAACATTCATGGAAAATAGCCAAATATTACTTTTCTCTGAGGGAATGAGAACTATATCTTTTTCAAACATCCAATTCAATCCAGCTTTATTTGTAAAGCACTTTAAAACAACTACAGTAGACCAAAGTCCTGTATAGAAGAATGAATAAAAAACAAAATGAAAGAGTAAAATACAATAGATTAAAAGACATTGCACAACTGTACAAAAAAAAACAGTGCTGTTCAGAAGAATGAATAAAACCTAAATAAAATAATAAAATACGCAAATAAATTAAAAAAACATAAAAAGCTGTACAGTTAAAAGCAACAAAAAAATAAGAACAATAAACCAATACCAAATAAAACAACAGAATAGAACATCTCACATGGTTTCAAAAGCCAAGGAGAAAAAACAAACATTTCAGTCTTGCCTCTTGGTAGCACTCTGGATATTGAGATGCAAACTATGGTGGCAGAATATCAAAATGTTTAAGTGTTCACACAATGGAGTCTTATTCAGCTGTTTTATGATCGGCTCTGTCAATAAATGTCACTAATAAAAGAAAACAGGAGTAGCTCTCACCACTTTCACTTTGTCAAATTAGCTCACAGAGGAAATAAGGTTGGAAACCCTGAATTTAATGGCCCCCAGCTTCATTAATAACACAGATTTTCTGAATGTTAAATGAGGTGAGCAGTAGAGTATTAAGTCAGTATAAGTATGAAAAAGGCTCCTGGTGTAATAATGTGACCCACTTTTGTGTCTGTCACACAGGGAAATAGGTTTTTGAGGTTTTGGCTAAACAAAAGACTGATGGGCTTGTTCTTAAAGAGTTTGGATTAATGTCTGGTCTTTTTTCTGCTTGGTCTCAGTCCCTTGTGAGCAGACCATGAAGAAGGTGGAAGTGAAGAGGGTGAACCGCTTCGACGAGAGCATCGACACCTACACCGAATTCTTCAAGCCTTACGAACTCACCTCTTTCGATGACACATTCTGCATCGCAATGACAAACTCTGCTAGGTGACTGCGCACTAAAAATACCTGTTGAATGTGGAGATTGTATGGTCATCCTCGATGTTGTTCGTGCCTCTTGTTTGATTAAAAACAAACTCCGATAAATGACGCACCAAACATTCATTAGCTCATATTACTCTTGTACTCCAGAATGTTTCTTAATAGGTTTCTCTCTCATTTGTCTTCATAAAGGGAATTTATGCCTAAAACAGTAGGAGTAGATCCAAGCCCGTTCACAGTTCGCAAACCAGAGGAAACGGGGAAATCAGTGCTGGGGTGAGTGCATATTAAACATACCCACGGCTGTTCTGTTTTTGTTGTTGTTATTATGTTAAAAATCACATGTCACTGTGCCCTCTCACATTCTCTACATTCATTTGACATTGTGTTGTCAGGGAGCTTCTGTGCTTTCCTTTCTTCCTTCCTGTATTTGTTTACAGCACACAGTATCTGATTCACCTGAGATGAGCTTTATGTGTTTCTTGTTTGTGTTTTTTTTTTTTTTAATGAACAACTCTACGCACATACTATTAAAAATTAGATAAAAGCTGAGCTCAACTGTGGGTGGAAATCTCATATCATATAATTAGCTCTGCTTTATTACACTTTTGCTCTAGGCACTGCATTTGACCTTTGTAGTATTCCATGCTCATAGGTTTTCCAGTTCACTATGATCACACACCAGGGCGAAAAAACAAAGATTTTTTTTTTACTTTTTTTTTTTTTTTGATCAGTGTATTTATATGAAGTCTTTCAAACAAAAAAGTAAGACCAAAACTGAGACATATAGCAGCGGTATAAGATGCCACAAACAAAAAGTAAAGGGTTCCACTGTGTAATTCCCCAGTCGCTTTGTACACAGCACATATTATCCAGAGTCGAGGTGCATTGTCAGCTGTTCTGCAGAAGAAATAAAAGGATGCCATACCACATTAAACTTCCCCATTGATCCATTCAATGTAGGACGGGGGTGTCATTCTTCCAATTTAAAAGAATGAGTCGGCATGCTAAAAGGGAGGAGTAGGCTATGCTATTTAATTTTTTATTTATTTTTGTCTTGTGGGGTGGGATGTCTCGGGATGGGAATTGAGAACTGGTTCTTTTTCAGAACCGATTCTCAGTAGCTCAGCAGTTTACCTGCCTGCTTAACGATTCAGCTTATCGATTCTGCCTTTGTTGCGCATGCGTGATGACGTCACGCACACTGCATTGTTTTGGTTCAGAATGTAGCCAACATGGCGTCGAGGCAGAAACGCTCCAAAATATGGGTATATTTTACACCAAAAAATGACACCATGGCCACTTATAACATTTTCAAAGCTTTCATTTCTTCAAAGGGGGGAAATCCCTCCAATATACTCAAACATTTGTCCACACAGCGTGCGATTCATTTGCAGGAATGTCACATATTTGATACGCTTCTTAGCGAGCGATGCTTGTGAATCTAGCGGCAGAGCGAACACCAGGGCATCATTTGGGCCTGGTTCTGGAGGGGGCAAACATCCTGCCCCCTCAAATAAAAGTTTCTGAAGGTAGAGAAAAGTAAAATGAGATGCACAACAGTAGGAGACATAGAGGAATTACTAGAGCCCCCCCCCAACCCCCAGTGTCATCCATTATTATTTTTTTGTGCATACTGTATATGTTATATTTACTGTGCACAGATGGAAATATAAAAGAATTGATGCAAACACACCCATTTGTACTCTTTTATTCCCTCAGCCAATGAGAATCAATAAGAGAATCGATAAGGAATCGGATCAATAAGCAAAATCGTTAATGGAATCAGAATCATTAAATTCTTATCGATTCCCTTCCCTAGTCTTGTCATACTGTCGGTCTACAGAATCATCACTGACATTATATTTTTGGAAAGCTATTCATTAGCTGAACCAGGTTTTCTAAACATTGAGACAGTCACTAAGTTCTAGGTACTGTTGCCAAAGTGCTACACTTGAGGCACTTTTAATCCTGGCAGGCATCTTCAGTGGAAAATGTGGTGGTTATGAGTCTTTTCTGCTTCCTGAGAACCAGAAATTGTTCCATGTTATTAGTCAGGTTTCCTGAGGGAGGACTGACAAGAACATTTCACCACAGCTGCTGCAATTGGCTGTTTAATGGCTTAACTAAACTTTGTGATGAATTTTTCAAAATAAAAACCTCAGGGCTCACATGGTGCATATGAGGTAATGAATTTGTGTATTTCTGTGCATATTGGCAGCAATAAGAGTAATAAAGAAGAAACGCCACTCCAGAGGAAAACGGCAGCCAGCGCACCTCCTCCCCCAAGCGAGGAGGCCATCTCCAGCTCATCAGAGGACGACTCTGAGGAGGACCGTGACGATGACGGATCCGTGTCCCAGCGGTCCACACCAATTAAGCTCCTAACAGAGTCTGGAGAGAGCAGTCGCACACAGGAGGTATGAAAACACACAGTCAGATTAGCAACAACTTGTGATTTTACAGTCACATTGCAAAACAGAGTATAAACAAAATAAAAATGAGTGCGGCACCAGAACTTTGTGTGTGTGTGCGTGGGGGGTGGGGTGGGGCATCTGAATACAATTCTCTAATGATTCCAGGGTTGTAATCTCCTTTAAGGACCTCAGGGAAGCAGCATCAAACTCCAGCCTCTGTTGATGTTACCAACATTTCAGATTCCATTTGCACTATGTCACTGTGATTGTATTTTCTCGTCCTCAGCTGTTTGCGTCAGACGGAGGGGTTGATGTCAGTTTAATTAAGTTTACTGACAGGGTTTCCACAGAAGAGTTTCTTAATGGCAGAGTTCTGTTCATTGTAGTTTCAGGAAGAATAACTAAAATGTGCTGTGTTTGTGAAATTCTGTGGTTCTTACCAGGAATCCCAGACTTTTTACTGTCTCCTTTTTTATCCATACCATTCTGCGCTCTCAAATCATCAGTTTTTCTGGGTTGATGTGGAAAGTTAAATACCGTAACTTGGTTGAAGAACTTATTGACCAGCTTATATTATGTTATATATATATTATCCATATGCTAAGGATTTTTACAGATTTTCATAACAGCTGCGCACACATCTCTCTGGTTTTCATGTAGCTTAGTCATGTGCCTCCTCTGGCTTTTCTCCCAGATATCTTTAAGCGTGTAAATGGGACACGTGCCGTGGGATTTTTTCTAGTTGATTAAGGGTCATCTTTAGGTGCCTTTACTTGCCTTAATTTTTCGAAGCCTCATTTAATCCTCTCATTTGGCTTCTCGTCAAGGTTGCTTTGTCTATTTCTATGTTACCAGAGCTTCTGTCAGGAGATGAGTTTTACAGCACATACTCTTGACTGACGCTGATATCAGTTCCCTTTCACAGTACATGGAAGTACACTTTATAATAAGTCACATCAGTTCAATCAGATGGACAGTTTCAGGTTAACAAAGCTCTGAAAGTAAGCCAAGTTTTTTCAGCTTATACCGTCTGTCATAGCTTTCTCTCAACCCTGGTTTTCCTGTCTTTCTTGTATTTTTTTACCTCTCCGGCCAGTTCAGCCAATTAAATCTGTAGAGACTGTTTCTAATTGGATAAGAGAGTGTTTCCCTCTGACCCCCCTGACCACTGTGTGATCTGATATTTCTGGGGGTGTCTTATCTTCACTGAGCTTTACCGACTGTGATTAATATGATATACCTGTGATAACACGAAGGCAGCTTTTATAAACCTTACAGACAAGAGCTGATAGAATCAAATTAACAGTAGTAGTTGTTTAGAGAACGGGTGGCAAAGTCATTTTAGTTCAGGGGTCATGTCCTGCACAATTTGATCTCAAGTGGGCTGGACCAGTAAAATAATATTCTATAAATGATGAAATAACTCCAGATTTTTGTCTTTGTTTTATGTCAGAAAAGTCAAATTCAATTATATTTGCATGTACAAATTATCCTTTCATTAAAAAAAGTGAATATCCTGAACAATCTGAAATTTCTTAAGAAAAACAAATGCATTTTTTTTCTCCAAAGTTTTTTCATTGAATTTTTATTTTGTAACAATCATAACCATACAATTGAATGTACTTAAAATATAACAACATAGTTATGTACCCCCACTCTAACAGATTCCCGACCCTGATGCACCTCATACTCCAACAAAAATATATAAACGTGCACATCCAAAATGAATACATCAAATAAAATTAATGAATTAAGATAAAATAAAAAATAAAATTTTATATATATTTAGTTACAGTGAGAAATTGTTAGTGTCCATCTTTTTAATATATGATAAGATGGGCTGCCATGTTGTGTAGAATTTGGCTGCATTGCCTCTTGTGGTATATCTCATTTTCTCTAATGCCAGATAGTTCATAAGGTCTTTACTCCAAAGGTTGAACATCGGTGGATTTCTGTCTTTCCATTTAAGTAGAATGAGCAGACGAGCTATTTAAAAAACAAGTGCAGTTTGAACAATATTATGCCTCAACTTATCATTTATACATGTGCATTACAGATCACAGTGGGTCTGCAAATGCACAAAACGGGCATAATGTTGTTAAGATTTTGGAGATTGGAATTCGGAACCAAAATGAGTTTGACACCGTTGACTGTTAATATCTTCAGTGCAATTTTGGCACTTGCAAATTGATCCCACGGGCCTGTTCTGGCCTGCCGGCCATATGTTTGACACCCCTGATTTATCGCAATGTTATCTGCAAACTGATGAGTCCAGAGTTAACTTCAGGCCTACTTTTGTGTTGCTGTCTACTCACTGCTTCGTTATATTCATCACATGTACTCTAGATTTATTATTTAGTCCCATAGTACACACATAGAAGCCTCTTTTTGCAAGTCATAGAGAAAGTGGAGAGTGGGGTGAATATTATCATGCATTTTCTCAGTACAGGACGTCATTCCAGGTGGTGATTAAACACTTAATAATAAATACATACAGTTTTGAGATATTTAACCCATAAAGACCCAAACATCCACCGGAGACCAAATTATCTACTGATCTACACTGTTTAATAACTGTTCATCCATTAATCATATCAATCAATGCAAATAATTGGTGTAAAATGCAACATGTCGTCTTTTCGTGGTCATCAGATATGACCCATTTGGACGTTCAAAGGCTCCATAGTTACCGTGGAAACACCGTCATCTTCTACAACACTGATTCACCAGTAAAACACATGGAGTTGGATCAATGACAGTGGATGGACA
>JAPQRP010000018.1:2499397-2514824 GCA_037367295.1 Apogon hyalosoma
CCCTTTAAATCTCACACACTGGACTTTTAACCTGCTGTCAAGAACGTTTATTCTAAATTGCATTAAATCAACTAATAAAAATTGAATGTTATAAATTATTACTCTTTTTTTTTTTAATGTACTTTTGCAGTTTTTAAAATATTGTTGCAAAGGTTGAGTGCTATTTAAAATGCATCTTTCTGCCATTTCATCCTTTGAGTCTGAGCTGGCCGACCCAGTTTTCTGGAGAAACTGAGGCGGGGAGATTGGCTTAAATAAAATCCAAATTGTGGTGAAGAATGTTGTTCATAATCTCCTGCTGTAGTGGCACATAATGAGAATGGGACTGCATTCATTATTGAGGGTGGATGTTGGAAAGGCTCCAAAGATGTTAGCGGCAGCCAAAGCACTGCTAATCAATGCATTAATATTAAAAATCATAAGCAAGAGCCAGAGGGGAACTCTCAACCCTTGCTTATTATTGTGTCTTTGTGAAAGAAAAATTACCAATTGGGAAATTTAAGGTTTGATGATGATGCTTTGAACATCAAAGATCTCAACAGACATGCTTAGCTCATGACTAACTGCGTTTATTTAAATATAGATGATAAGAGCATCAAAGTATAAAGGTATGTATACTTTAATGTGTTCTGTACTGTTTCTGCAGGTTTGCACATCTGGGCCAGAGCCAACACAGAGTGGAGAAAAGTGAAAACATAAAGCTGGCGCACATCATTAGTTTGTGAGTAATGTGGCTCATCAGTGTGATCTTGGTATCTATGTACTCGTTTGTTTGTATCTGTCTAATTGGGATGGGTGTTTTTTTATTACTTTTTGTAGTCGGGTAATCGAGCCAGTTTAATTTGAGTACCTGTGAATTAATTTTCGCCCTCGGGCATTTTCGGAAATTTGTTGTGAAGCGGAGTTCCACGCACGTCACGACAAATTTCCAAACGTGCCCGAGTCGTTCTGTTTTTGTATCGCTGTCTCTCTCTCTCTCTTTCTCTCATATCCATTCATGCAGCTTTGTTTTTCTGTATCTCTATCCGTCTCCCTGTCTTTCTCTCTATCTGTCACTGTATGTGTCTCATATACATCTTATCTGTTTCTCAGGCTTTCTTTTTCTTTTTGTCTGTCAATCATATCCATCCATATTTCTTCCTCTGTCTCCCTGTTCATCCATCTCTCTGTCTCTCTATCTGTCTCTCATATCCATTCATATCTTTCTTCTGCCTCCTCTATCCGTCTTTCTGTCTGTCTCTCATTTCCATCCATATGTCTGTATCTGTACCTCTGTCTGTGCTCACGTGTACATCTCGTCATTACAGTACAGTATCGGTTTGTATTTAGAACATGACCATGACCCTTTCAGACACCACTCAACATTTCCTGAGGTCTTTGGATGACTAAACAAGGTTACTTTGACTAAGTGCTCTCCGGGGATGTTTTTAGCCGTGCTTGGTTTAATCTTCATCTCTTAAAACCAATCACTTTTTTCTTTACTTTTTGTTGGTCCATCTATTTTTCACCGGGTCTTTTCCTCTCCACCCCTCTGCTGGCTGTACCCATGACCTGCTGGGTCACAGTCCGAGTGTTTATTCCTCAGACATACTCAAAATTCAGCCACACATGGAATGGCAATGTGCAACAGTTCCCCTCTTCGCATTCTTCCATCTTTTATTTTCCAGTTCCCCTTTATTCACACACAAACACCTCATCAGGAATCTCGCTATGTGTTCTTCTGAATGCTCCCTCTTCATTCTTCTCACTCGTGCCTGTGCTGTAAATGCTGATGTCGCAACGCCACCAGGGCTCCAATCACACAGGCTTCGTCGTTTTCCTGAAATCACATCAGCATCAATAGATGGTTAGGAATAAACAGAAGATGCAGCCTTCTGTTATGTGTATATTTATGCATGAATTCACCCATAAACACATGATTTAGATATCAGATCTGTAACTTGAATGTCAGCCGCTTCCACATTTTGATGCAGTGAGCAGGAAACGTGACAAGCAGTATGAGGCAATGTTCATTTTTATTACTTTATATGGGTGCTTCTATGAAACTGGTCCATAAAAACAGGACACGGGGTTGAAAAATTCAAACAAGATGTAGAATAATGTTATGAAGTATAAGTTTGGACGAACTTATTTAAGAAAAAAAATACTCACTGAGATTAAAGAGAAACTATTTTTCAGATGAAACACATTTTTATATTATTTTACATTATTTTTAATACAAAAATCTGTATGTAACACGGTTCTAAGGGACACGAAAATTACGCACTACTATTTTTTTTAATATCTCTTTATTCTCTCACAGGTACATTTTTGGAGGATAATATTACAATCAGTGGTGATAAATCACTTGAGAAAAGTTAAATATAGTGAAAAATTGATTTGGGAACTGTCACAAAAGTAGCACTGGGTCCTTATGGGTTAATCAAGCTTTTGTTTTTTCAGTCGGGGAAAAAAATGGATAAATCCTAAATAGAGGTTAGTGCTTCATCTAGTTTTCTTGCTCAACTTAAATTAAAAATAGTGCCTTTTGTTTCATTATTAAATGGGAATATCTTTCTTCTCTCATTTGTTGACATTGCACACATACAGTGCATACATTCAGTAAGAAAATAATAATTTTAAAGGATATTTTCACTTCAGTTCATTTGAGTTTTATTTATATCATGAAAATCACAATAGGTGATTAAGTCAAGCCACTTCACAAATTCAAATGAGGGTTTTATAAGACTATATGGACAGGAAACACAACAAATCCCCCAGGAGCAAATCCAAGGGGACAGTAGGGAGTAAAAAACAGCTTTTATAGACGGAAGAACGTCAGACGGAGCTGGGGCAGCCATCTGCCTCCACCGGATGGGGTTAAAAAAAGAACATCCTACCTTAAGCACATGTAGACAGAAAAAATTACATGCGACTTATCTGTAACAGTGAAACAAAAAGAGAATTGTGTGAAGTGTGAAGTAGTGATTTGAACTGATTTATTCATCTATTCATCCTCCATCTGTAGAGGAATAGTTCAGTAGTCTCTCACTGAGCTCCTAGTATATAAATGCTACTCAATGAATTATGCATTCATGCATCCCAGGTGGACATCATAAACTGTAAAGACGATCCAGCTGGGATGGACTTCATCTTTTTTCCGTCTCCTTATATATTTCCTCCTTCTTTCCTTTGACTCATTCATTAGTCCATCCCTTCATCATCACGGTCGTCTTGTCAGGTCCATAGGTTCCTGCAGGTGAGTCCGTTGTGCAACAGTGCTGTTATAAGACACTGTTACCAAACCTGTTTCCACTCATCCAGGCCCTTTAGTTGGCTGTCATTTCCGCACTTTTCTGTATGTTCTTTATAGTGTTTTTTTTCATGGATCCTCATATAATCAGCACTAAAAGTGGACCCTCGAGTGGACTTTGTGATATATTTTGAGTAGGATTAGAAACCAGCGCAGCAGAGGGGCAGCTCAGGTTGGACGTTTTGGGGGAAAAAAGTGAGAGAGTTCAGATGGAGATGGTTGAGACATGTCAGATGGAAGGAGGTGATCTGATGTGGAGGCACAGGAAGGCAGACACACAAACAGGAGGAGGAGGAGGACGAGGAGGAGGACAAGATGTAGGATTAGTAAAAGCTATGGGGATAGTAGTAGTTGTAGTATTAGGAGAAGTTATAGTAATTACACGAATAGCAGTAGTAATAATAGTTGTAATTATAGTAGTTGTAGTGTAGTAGTAATAGTAATATAGTAATTGTAATAATAGTAGTAGTTGTAGTGTAGTAGTAATAGTAATATAGTAATTGTAATAATAGTAGTAGTTGCAGTGTAGTAGTACTAGTAGTATTAGTAATATAGTAATTGTAATAATAGTAGTTGCAGTGTAGTAGTACTAGTAGTATTAGTAATATAGTAATTGTAATAATAGTAGTAGTTGTAGTGTAGTAGTAATAGTAATATTGTAATTGTAATAATAGTAGTAGTTGCAGTGTAGTAGTACTAGTAGTAATAGTAATATAGTAATTGTAATAATAGTAGTAGTTGTAGTGTAGTAGTAATAGTAATATAGTAATTGTAATAATAGTAGTAGTTGCAGTGTAGTAGTACTAGTAGTAATAGTAATATAGTACACTCCATTGTGTCAGGTAGTGATGCAGTTAGAAATGTCCATTTCTTCTAAACTGTCCCTCTTCAGATCCATTTATTTTATTTAATTTCTTTAAACCAGTCATTAAGGAATATGACATACCTTTTTCATGAATTATATAAACTACATTTAGCTTTTATTCTTATAGACCTTATTAAAAGAGAAATTCAGGTTCTCGGGAAAATCGCCGCTTATCAATTAATCGTTAATCTATCGATAAGGTCAACCAACTAACGATTAATGAATTAGTCGATAATTTGCATCCCTTCATCCAACAGATCGATATCTTTTTCTGCTCTTTAGTGGATTTTTTTTTTTGTACTAAGCTTCAGCTTTTTGTAATAATTTGTAATAATGAATGCCTGTCCAAAGCCGTGACTGAAACATAGCCTACTTGTCTGTGTTTGTCGCCTCTGTCAGAGAGCCTGTGTCCTGCCTCCCAGAGGACAGCGTCTACTCCGTGTTACCTCCGCAGGTCGACTCCGACAGCCGCGACGTGTTCGAGAGCCATGTGATGACCGGCCGAGGTCAAGTGAGGCCGCTTTGCAGAGAGGACATGTTAATGTACCGGGAGTACGTCAAGAACAGATACATGTGAGGCGCAGACGACACGAACTGGACTATTCTTACTCACCACTGTGCTTCATTCCACGAAATATTTTAACTATAATTGAGCAATAGAATCTCTGGTACATGTCTGGGGTTGAACTCAAGTCAGTGGTGTATTTTAACATGTTTACACATCACCCACATGGTACTTTTCTTTTGCCGTTTCCTATTTGTTCTCTTTTAGCATTTTAAAGAAAAATGCTTTTAGTCTTAAATATTTCACAGCCTGAATGTTTGAAATGATTAAATAATGCAAAGATTGTTTCTGAGACCATTCCTTTACTTATATGTTTATCCCATAAAGACCCAGTGCTACTTTTGTGCCAGTTCCCAAATGAAGTTTTGTATTTTTTTTTTTTAATCTTTAAGTGATTTATCACCATTTATTATAATATTATACTCTATATTTTGTGGGGTTTTTTTTGTGATAATCATGTATTTTCCTGTATTTAATTGACTGGTCATGTAGATATACTTTTCATTTTTTTCTTTTTTTCAGGTTGTTTTGTTTGTTGTCTGAACAAAAGAAAAAAGAAAAGTATAATTACATTAACAGAAGACAAAATGAACATCATTAGCCTTGATCATGTAGATGTTCATAAAAGCTCAGGTTAAAGTTGAGGGTTATTATATCAAAATGGAGAAAACTGAAGAAAAAGTGACTTTTTCAACAAAATCTCTCATTCACTGAACATAAACCAAGTGTTTCCATCCACCGTCATTGATCCAACTCTATGGGTTTTACTGGTGAATCAGTGTTGTTGACGATGTTTTGACATGTATTGATAGGATTAGTGGATCAACAGATGTTAATCAGTTTAGATCAGTAGATGGTTTGTGTCACCAGTGGCTTTTTGGGTCTTTATGGGTTAAAATATTTGCTTAAAATGAACCAAGAAGACATGACATTGATAGTATTTAACAAACGTGCCAGAAAAAGCTTTTTTTTTTTTTTTTTGTCTAGTATTCTTTTTACACAATCATTCAGCTCATTATTCTGTACAGTATATCTAAATTAAACATATTTATTAACAAAGTGTGATTTATGGGGTTTCTGTTGCCGCCAGGCAGGTTCCTGCACTGTTTTGTTTTTTTTTTTATATGTCTTGGTTGTTTTAAGTAGTATACACTGTAGTTTATAATACTAATGAGAGTTGTTTTTGGGAGACTATTATATCATTTTATATACAGTAATTTGCAAAAGACTTAAGCCACCTTTGTATTAGCTGTTTTTTGCAAAGTTGAAATGAGCATACGTATTTATATCTCAGTTTCTTCCAGGAAAAATGTGCAAAGACAAAAAAAAAAAAAAAAAAAATCTGAACTACGTGGTTTATGACAAGAAGCAAAACAAACAATTAGAAACACCTGACAGGTGTTGAGTGAAACCTGGTGTAAAACATCAGAAAATTAATACAATAGCTCTCATATTGTCTGGAAAAAAAAAAAGTGTTAACCCTTTAACAACAGCAATCTCTCCGGCGCTGCATTTTGCACTTTACAGCATTCAGATTAATCTAACTCCTGAAACATTTGCACCAGCGGCAATAACAAAAAATATATGAATCCATAATATGGATACTGAACGTTCAAGACAAAAAAGCATGTTTGAGCAGATGTAAGATAGTAAAAAGTTTATTTCTGCAGTCTCAAAAAGTTTCATTATGGACATTTACAGCTGTTTCTGATAATAGATATGCTAAAAACTTCAAGTCTGTTTTTTTCTTTTTTACTAAAACAGTGTTAAGCATTTATTCTTTGTAATAATGGTAATTAACCCTTTAATGCATGAATTATGAGAACCTTATTCAAGATTTGTTTTCCTCTTTATCCTTATTCCTCTTTAGGCATGAAAAAACAATGTGATTGAAATTTTTTAATGAACTTTTTTTTTATGGAGTTACAAAAATGTCCACGCAGCTTTACACCATGTGTTTAATTTCTGAAGCAAAGAAACATGTATTTAAAACCCATCATCAGAAGGTGGTATGCTGTGTGACAGCTATGAAATAAGAACATTTTAAGATGTTTTCTCATATTTGATCATACTCTAATACTAGTTATTACCAAGGTTATTATCATTAACAAAAACTAATGAAATGATGAAAACTAGAATTGAAAAAACCTTTTCACTAACTGAAATAAATAAAAACTATAATTAAAAGAAAAAAAGATAACTCACAGAAACTGTATTATGTGCTTACAAAACTAACTAAAACGTATATAAATGATGGATAAAATTCCTTTCTTTTTCATCTTTGTCAATGTCGGACTGAAATGAAATCAGTCATTTCTCGTCACTTGTCATTTCGTCTTCTGCCTGGAAACATGGAGACTAAAGTTGGTAGAAAGCAGTAGAGTCCTGTATGTATTTGAATACGACGGCGAGGACGATAAAAGACATGAAAAAATGAAACTAAAACCAAGCATTTAGAAGAAAACGAAAACTAATAAAAACGACCAAACCTGCTCTAAAAACTAATTAAAACTAACCGAATTAGAGAAAAAAAGTCAAAGCTAAATAAAACTAAACTATAATGAAAAATCCCAAACTATTATAACCTTGGTTATTACTCACTTCATGGCGGTAATATACAAGAAAACTGTTAATTACAGTCTGATAACAAATCACACTCAAACATGCAGATCAGTTTATCAAGAACAGCAAAGTTACAGTAATGGTATGAATTGCAGTGTGTGAGATGGTGAGAGGTACGTGAGCGTCTAAAACAACAAAATCCATGAATATACAAGGAACAACTGACCACTATGCATGAAAGGGTTAATGGCCAGATATTTAAAGTTAAGTTCTTCCTTAAACAAAGGTGCAGAAGAATTGGCAAAAAATGACATTTTCTGACACTTTTACTGCAAAGAAAACATGAAAGCACCTCGACGGTCTGTTGTAAAAGGTTTAAAGACATGTTAAGTACAAAGGGCGGTCCTACTAAATACTACAGCTGTGGTTTAAAGGTGCTGTTTTTTCCAGAAACCTTAGTTTTTAATGCTGTACATACTTCACATATATCCAGATTTACATTTATTTATTAACATAGTGTTAATATTGGGTTTCTGTTGCCACCAGGCAGGTTTCCACACTGTATTTTTTCTTCTCTGTTGTCTCATCCGTCGCACATGCTCAATTGAAATGTGTTCCTTCCGTCAAACCTCTGTAATTGTTCCTCATCTGTCCCGCTCAGTTGATCTCTCCGTCATCCACGTCCTATGCATCCCGTTTACTTTTGTTCCATCTATCGCACTTTCTCATTTCTCTCTCTGATGCACTGTCACTTGTTTCACACTCAGCTTTCCACCACAGGTGTCAGGAAATGTGAAATGTGATGAAGACCGCCTCCATCTAATACATGCTGCGCTCAGTCGACATACTCGCTGACCACTGGCCTCTGTGTCTCTGCCTCGTGAGCACGAGGGAGGCAGGAGCAGAGGAGTGGTGCGTCTGCATGTGATGAAAAAATCACACAAGAAATAAAGAAAGAACAGCCCTATTTTTACCCGCGGAAAGGCAGAAAATGCATGTTATGAGCCTCTCCTTGTGTGTGTTTGAACCCTGCTGCACCATCATAATGGGAGCACTAGGAGATGTAAGGAGTACATTGTATACATCCTATACAAGCGAATAATGACCCATCTCCTCTTAGGTGAATAGAGCCTCTCAGCTGACCCACAAAATGTGTCTCGGGTAACACTCTGCTTTCATCAAATCATTCTGTATAATTACAAAAAAAAAAATATGGTTAATGTGCTTTACTGTTTTCCTATGCACATTAATGCATATCCTCCTGAGACCCAGGAAAGTAAAAGTTTTGGCTTTTTTTTTTATAATAAATAATTGTCTTGATTGGAAACAGTATAATGCAACAGTTTTTTCAGATACATTTTTAAATGTCTTTTTTTTTTTTTTTTTTATGGAATTGAACCCATAAAGACCCAAACATCCAAAACCATCTACTGATCTGAACTGTTTCATACCTGTTGATCCACTAATCCTATCAATACATGTAAATAATTGGTGTGAATACAGTTTGTCGTCTTTTCATGGTCATCAGATATGACCCATTTGGATGTTCAGAGGCTCCGTAGTTACCGTGGAAACACCATCTTCTACAACATTGATTCACCAGTAAAACCCACGGAGTTGGATCAATGACTGGATGGACACTGGGTTTGTGTTCAGTTAATGATATATTTTGCCGAAAAACTCCATTTTTCTTCAGTTTTCTCTATTTCTGATATCTTTGCATTTACTCTGAGCTTTTATGAACATCTACGTGATCAGTAAATTAAATATAGAAAATACTTCATTTTCACTGAAGAAATATTAGATACAGAGGATAATATTGCAATAAACAGTGACAAATCCCTTAGGATTTGCGAACTGCTGTAAAAGTAGCACTGGGTCTTTATGGGTTCAGTCGTTTTTTGAGTAAAGCTGTGAAACTCAACACTCAAAAATGCATTGCTGGGTCTCAAGAGAATATAATTCACAACAAAGGGGTTCCCATCCACACATCTCCATCAGTGGGTTTGTCTTTCCATATTTTGTCTAATGATATGTTCACACTGCAGGAAAAAGTGGGCCAAAACTGACTTTTTTGCCCATATGTAACCCTTATCTGATATTTTTTATGACGGTCTGAACAGCACAAACCAGACCCAGGCCACTTTCATATTGTCACCTTCCTAAAATGTTTTTCATTTTTTTCAAAATTTTCAGGAAACACAAAAAAAAAGAGTAGTTATTTAATGACTTAGACAAAAAAGTAATTTTTGTACATTTTTAAGCAATTATTTTATAAATTGGATACATATATCCGATATTTTGCAGTGCCACTTCAGTCTGAACGGTCATGTTGTATCTCAACCAACTTTTACGCCATTGAAATACGACAGACGTCACAATTCTGCGCTGGAGGATACGGTACCCGTGCAGATCCATATTTACTTCCATAAACACAGTGTGATGCGTGTGATGTCACTGCAGGACTGTAGAGTTTTCACACGAGTCTGATGGCATCGCATTTGAATTATAATGTGAACAAGCATGCAACAAAAAAAAAAAAAAACAGATTTCTGCAAAAGGTTGTAATTAAGTTTTAAGACCTGCACTGTGAACGTGGCATAAATCTAGTCTTCACAGCTTTATCGACTCAGACTGACTTGACACTTGATATACAGTGTGCGAGCATGGGTGTGTGTCCAAGGATTCACACAAAATCCAAAAAGAGCCGACTACTGCAGTTTGTCATACTTCGGTATTTTTGGTCAAGGAAAAAACTCGCGAAAACAGCAAGTTGATAGGACCAATATCTTGGGAGATATGAGTAATTTTGGAATACAATAGCCTTACAACCGCGTTGCTATGGCCAGAACGCTTTGGCGGTGACTGCTGGACAAATGCGGTACAGCATGCACGAATACACAACAGCATAAAAACGACCACATTAGAACCCGTGGATCGCCACAGATCAACGCACTAGTTGTGTGTAATTGAGCTGCTGCCGACGCATGGATAGTTGAAATATCTTTAAGCTTAGGCTCCGTTTAGACGGTAACCATCTGAACCGAAAACACCAAAGTGGCGTTGCGTTCTCGCTTTTAATTCCACGTTCAGATTCGCAAAAGTGTGTGAAATGTCCAATGTATCATTGCAGTATTCACGCCAGGTGGCATCACCACCACCAAGACCAAGCGCCTGCGTAGAACCTTTCCGCTTCTCTTCCTGTCGTTGGTGTGTCAGTCGTTTGCTGATGTGCCTTCTCTGCTCTCTATAAAGATTCGTAACAATTGCTTAAACGACTCTTGGATGTAAATTAGAGCAGCTAGGGCAACTGGAAGGTCCATCGCAGGGAAATAATCCAACATGTTGTTTTCCTGCACTGGTGATGTAAACGCAACAAGAAAACAGTTTTGTACGTTCAAGCCTTTAGACGGTGACGCGAGAGTGGAGTGTTTTTAAGATTTCCACTCTGGAAGGTGGTTTCACTTTTTGGCGTTTTCAGTGCCGCCGCTGCCTGAATGGAAGGCGCATCTGATAAAATATTTTATTTTCACCCAAGAGCGTTGTCATGTAAACTGGGCCTTAGGGTTCTAGTTTTCCTCGGAGACCCCCCCCCCACCACCGCAGTCTGGCTCAGAGGCCAGCCCACCAGCCACTCGTACATGTCAACATAAGCATGCACCACGAGAGTAAAGGGATTAACTTTGAGGCAATAGAAGCAAAAATTAACGTCAAGTATTGTCTTTTTCTCTTCCCTTCTGTTTTCCTGTCTTGGTTAAGTGCACTTAAAGCTGCAGGAGTTGAAATCATCAGGAAAATGCACCAGAGTGTCTCTTCACTTTCTCCTCACAGGGAACATCTGAAGGCTAACTGTAATGACAGACGAACCTAACGCGGTTTCACACCCGTCATGAGGCACGTGTGTCTGAATCCTAACACTGATTGATTGATTGCAGCCATCGGTCATGTTTTTACCCCCCTAACCTGTCTGAAAACACAGCCAACACTTGATTGCAGAGGCGTCACTTCCTCTCAGATCGCTTGAATTACATTATGGTCAAAGGTAAGTATGGCATTATTACCCAGCGATGCCTAGAAACGCATGTGCACTGAAACTTAAACACTTTTTTGGGTTAAATTTGCACATATGGATGAACATGGATGTAAATGGACACAGGGTGCTTGCACAGATCGTGCAAGTCTTAAAAAGTATGGAATTTGGAAGCACTGTTTTCCAGACTTTTCAAGGTCAAAGTGTAGAAAAAAGTTTCTCTCAGTTTAATTTTAGAGTATGCCCAAAGGGGAGTTATCTTGTAAGATAAGAAATGCATGAGGAAAACGTATAAAAATGATGTGTAATTACAGCAGTTTACACACAGACCTGCATATGGAAACGTTATTATGATGAGGTGGTTAAATTTGTTACTTAATAGTCATCCATCTATACATTCATGCTTTTATGCTTCTGGCTGTGCTCTAGTGAAACTCGTTTGTGTAATATTCTTGCACTTTTGTGATTTTCATATGCTTTGAAAACATTTCTGTCAGTAAAACATAATTTTCTGCCAGTTATGCATTCATTCATATTCAAGGTGCGTGCATTCATATTCATTCATACGTTTGTTAAAATGAACTTAGATTTTTTTTTTTTTTTTTTTTTTGGGGGGGTAGCAGTTTTGAAAAAGTCTGGAATTTGTATTTGGATAAAAAAACAAGCATGGATAAATGGAGCATGCATGTGTATGTGACTATTTGTTTAGATACACACATTTTTGTCATTTTTACACATATTAAAGAATGTTTGAAGTCGTTTTAGGTACAAACATTTGATTCGATTTGAACATGCGCCGATCTGATTCTGTTAACCTACCATGTCCATGCAGATACAGCCTCTGTGGACCCTCTCGGACCACTTTAAGGACCTGGAATGACCAGACTTGTGTGGAACTGGAAAACATTTTTGCTCCACACACGTTTTAACATTAGAGGGAATACTGAATATAATGTTTGTCAGGATTACAACAAAATATACTGCAAATTAGAATCGGATTTTAAGAAAATGTTTGCATAAAAGAGAGAGAGAGAGAGTTTAGGTTTGGAGAATGGACAAGGATTTGACCGGAAAAGAAAACTGCAATGTTTCTGTTTTTACAGTTTGTACTTTAATGTTCTGAAATGTGCCGTGGAAACGGGCTCATTGACCCGCTGATACTGTTAAAATGTTCATCTTTGTTACCAAAATGTGTTTGTTGTTCTAACAAAAGTAACTTTACTGTCATAGTTGTAAGATAATTGCATATTTTCTGTTTTTATTTGGAAAGATATTGTCTCAGGGAGCAGTCTGGTTGACTTTATTTGTGCACTGTAAAAAAAAAAAAAAAAACAAACAACTCCTGTTTTTACAGAAAAAAAACTGGCAGCTGTGGTTACCAGCACAATACTGTAAAAAACACAACAAAACATAAACATATTTATGGAGTAATGTAGACTTATATTTGTATTTGTATTTAACATTGGAGTTCAGTGACATTTACAAGTTTACAATTTTACATTTACTTTTTTAGTACGTTTTTATTACAAAAAAAAAGTATGAGAATAGGCTGGTATTTCAGCATTATGGTCTTGCAATTGTATTTCAAATTACAGTTTTATTTTCTCAAAACAATAGAAATACATAATTTCCACATACAAATCTGGTTTTGTTAACATACTCATCCGGTAAAAACTACAGCTACATTTGATTTAATCATTAACACAAAAACCTTCTCAACTAAACAACTTTACATTGTATTTTCACTTGAAGTTTTTTTATGTTGCAATTTTACAGCTTTTTGGTGTTAGTCCTATGATCACTTTTTACAGCGTATAGTTCAAGAAGCAAAAATCTAAGTTATTTTTAATTAGCACAACAAATTATTCAAGGAAAAGTCAAAAGTACTGATGTTTTTTTTCAGTAAAACATATAACTGCACCACTGTTACAGTGTTGTTGGGAGATTTTTTTTTTTTATCCTCCAAAGGGGGGGGGGCAGAAAAAGACTGAGAACCACTGGTCTATATAAATGTACTGTTTGTCCCAGATCCTGCTTGATCCAGACCCCAGGTTGTGAACCGTGTCTCTATAATTTTTGGGTTATATAAATAAATGGCACAGAATTTCCTGGAGAAGGTTTTTTTTTTTTGTTTTTTTTTTTGTTTTTTTTTTTTCCTGGAAAGTCTGATTCTTTGTTGTAAAATAACAGCCTGATTGTATTATTTCCACTCCGCTTATGTCTATGCAAGTCTTTGTCACATCATTTCTAATAATGAAATTCCATTTAGATATAAAAGAAAAGTGCATCTGTGCGACTCGCTGTCACAGAAGGATCCGCAAAAACGGAGGTCGTGATGACATGTTCAGTGAGGCGTCTGCGGCAGGTCAGGCACACTGAACAGTTATGTGAACAGTCCTTTTGTCAAGTCTTGTTGTGAACTATCCACTTATTTCATTGTGTTTGAGTGACAGTGTGTGTAAAGTGTGAAAGTGAGTGAATGTAACAACTACCTCTAAAAACTAGGTCAAGTGTGTGAGTAAGTTGAGGTGTAACATAATTGCAGTGAACGTCTGGGCCCAGTCTTCGCAGTCGTATCGTCTCCTGGTTCTCCTCCTCTCACCTCCGTTCCCACCTGCCTTTGTTTTCCACAGCTGAGTGGTGTGGATTATCAACCTGTTGAACTGTACTAACGTGCGTCTCCGTCTGCCATGGTGTGCTTTTTTTTTTTTTTTTTTTTACTCCCTCCGTCTCTGCCGCCTCATTAACAGTTCTTTCTTGGTGTCATTAGAGACATATTCAGCTGTTTTATTCGTCTGGTGTTTGTGGAAGAACGAATGAAAGTATGTGCGCGTGCTCGAAAATGAAACCTGTTGGCGGAGAGTCGAACGCAGGTGTGGGTTAGAAGGGAAAGCTTTTCTTCTCCTCCTCCTTCTTCTTTTTTTCTTTTTCTTTTTCTTCTTTGATTTCTTCTTCTTCTCCTCCCCCTTCTTTTCCTCTTCCTCCTCCTTTTTCTCCTCATTCTTCTCATCCTCCTTCTTTTTCTCCTTCTGCTTCTTTTTCTCCTGCTTCTTCTCCTCCTCCTTTTTCTCCTCCTCCTCCTTCTCCTCCTCCTCCTTTCTCCTGCTCTTTCTCCTTCTGCTTCTTCTCGTCCTCCTTCTCCTCTTCATCCTCCTTGTTCTTCTTTTTCTCCTCCTTCTGCTGCTCCTCATCCTCCTCCTTCTTCTCCTTCTCAGTTTTTTACCTTTTCTTCTTTTTTTAAATAAAAATCCCTGTTTTTATTATTATTATTATTATTATTATTATTATTATTATTATTATTATTATTATGTTCCTAATGGCAGGTGTCTCATTTCACAGTTGTCTCTCTGCTCATGGTTATAGATGCGTAAATGCATCAAGCCGCTGATATTTTTGTCCTGTCTGTTCCCGGTAATCCACACAAAAATAGAAGTCAGACTGACTGTTTATCTGTGGTGTCAGCCGTGTAGTGCTTCTGTTTTGGTGGAAAATCAATTATTTTTTGTCTGTTGTTCCAAACAAACAAATTGAAAACAATTTTGGGATGTATTTTGATGCTGTGTTTGGTTATAAATATCCCACAGATGAGTTACTATAGCACTTCATGTGACCTCTTAGCTTATGAATGAAGACATCCCCCTCTCCAGGCCCCGTCCAATAACAGGTTGAACCAAAGCAGTTGCCTGGAAACCAAAAGTGGCTTGTGGCTACTGTGCTGTTATTGTTCCTGTGTCATCCCTCATCTCTAAATATTTAATTTATCATTTCCTGACATTTAATGTGTTTGGTTCCATTGTGGATTACACAATTCTGCTGGAAAACACATAAACGTTGCTCTTTCACCTTAAAATTCTGCAGTCCTGTTGAACAGTTAGGACTCATAAAAGAAGATTATATTTGGGTGTTTGTAAACCAATCTCAGTATATATATGTACTGTGCATACAGTCCTGTGTAAAAGTCTTAGTCCTACATTATGTTTATTGGTTAAGTAAAGTTATAACCACACATACAGTCGCAGAAAAAATTATTAGACCACCTTGTTTTCTTCAGTTTGTTGTTCATTTTAATGCCTGGTCCAACTAAAGGTCCATTTGTTTGGACAAATATAATGA
>JAPQRP010000018.1:2612220-2624888 GCA_037367295.1 Apogon hyalosoma
CTGTCACTGATCCAACTCCATGGGTTTTACTGGTGAAACAATGTTGTAGAAGATGACGGTGTTTCCACGGTAACTACGGACCCTCTGAATGTCCAAATGGTCATATCTGATGACTATGAAAACTGTATTTTACACCAAATATTTACATGTATTGATAGGATTAGTGGATCAACAGTGATTTACCTTTTTTACGTAAGTAAATGCGTTTGGTCACTGGTGGATATTTGGGGTCTTTATGGTTTAAGAACATCTGCACAACGAGGAAAATCTGCAATGTGCGACTACACTGTTCAATACTGCAATCAGGATGTGACTTAAAATCAATAAATCTAACTTCATAGTCTCATTTATATGATAATTAATCAGAGGACAACTCACCGAATGGAGAGACAACATTAAACACGTACAGGTATTTCTGTTATTTACTACGGCAGCGAATAATTTCCGGCGTTCACGTAGAGACTGTTGTCATCCTTTTACATACTGGATGTGTATGAAATATATAACTCGTGTATGGATTCTTGAGTTTTGGCTGAGATGTTAAACCCATCTTGGCCAATAAAGTCAGTCATTTGTACAACTTTCTCATAACTTACAGTTAGTGTGTGAAATACTGAGTTCAAGCCTTTAGTCTCCCAAATCTAATCCGTTCATTTTTGAGTTCAAGTAAATGTTTATGCCAGAGTGTGAAAAAATTTCCCTTAAGGAGATGTCACGTTCATTAGAATGGAACAGACAGACGTACTAACAAACATAAAGCCCTGAGCCACTGCTGTCACTGCTAACGGAGGCAGAAAAATGATGTCCTCACTCATGATTCATATATTTCATTACACTGTACATGGGTGCTTCTATGAAACTGGGTTCATTTTGGTATCATATTGGCTTTTTAGACCCAATAATGAAATACAAATTTAGACATACCCCCCCCCTGGACGTACTTAAGGATGACCTCAGATAAAGGCAAAAAAATTATACTCTTGCTCTGAGCCATCCCAAAACTAATGAATTTTTAATCAAATATTGGGGCCAAAAATAGGACCAAGATTGGGACATGAATACCTACATGTCGGTACATTTGATCTGGAAAACATCGCTTATAGCCCTTGACTAGTGAATCAGTGAGCAAGAAGTTTCCAAAACAGCTATGTCAAGTTACTTCACATTATTATTGTCTTCTATAACAGGCCATTACCTGCTTGTATCGTATCTGAATGAGTACCAGTCAGTGTTGACCATGGACTTCATTCATTCCACGAAGTGAACACTGTTAGCATTGTTAGCCTAGCGCGACTTTTTTCCTTAGTTTTTGCTTGCGACGTCTTTCGTCTTCCACAAGAAGAAGCCCAAGCGCTGACAATACCAGTATCTTCTTCTTATTAGTAGATATCCGTTGAATGAGTACAACGACGACAACAACCCTTATTGACGAGTCAAAACTCTCTGCTGACGACAGCGAGCTCTGGGTTTTAGTCTGGAGCGATGTTCCGTCATTTCTGGTTTTACGTGTCGCGCAAGAGCAGAAGGCACGATCAAGTGGGTAGTTGATTTGGTGTGTAGATAGATACTTTATAAATCTTCACACTTTTTTGATCGCGTCGGACAGATGACAGCTGTCTGATTAGTCGGGCTACCTTTTCTGGCGACGATCGTCAGTCGGGTTGGCGTGTCTTCGCCCTTACAGACACACTAGTTCTGTGTAACGCATCTCTGATTCACATCACTGGAGACGGAGTTACTGAAGCCACTTTAACAGGTGACCTTCACGCTTACATGGAATTTTTATGTTTAATTTAATTATCGGCACTAACCCCCTTGTAGGAATAACTAAGGTGTAGCTTTCAGCGAGCACAAAGCAAGACATTTACAGCAACGCCAGGAAGTAAAGTCAACAAGGCAGACACCCACACCTGCTCCTCAGTGCGTTAAGGCCACGTCGAAAGCCCTGAGGTTAAAAACACACCCACGGTACATTTAAATACCACGGCCCACACCTGCACTTTCCAAAGTGTACGCGTATATGACTATACACACACACACACACACACATATAGCATTAAGGCATTGTTTGGCCTGTAACCTTCTGCAATCGGCGTCTTCAGAGTGAAAGTGTTGGACAGAAACAGGTCTCGTAATGAGCTTGAAGAGGAAGAAAAAAGGTAGTAAGAGGGAAAAGAAAGAGATGGAGAGCAACGGGGTGAGAAGGCAGGAAATAAAAGGGAGGGAGTGTTGGCCGGCAGAGCTTTTTTATGGATTATTCATCTTCAGGTGATGACTCCCCCATCACTCCACTCACTTTGCTCGACCTCAAGAGCAATAAGAAACGTCTGGTGAGAAAGATGTACAAATCTGCCGTAGGTGCGCTCAGAAATGCACAAGCAAACCAAACCACTGGGTGATTTTACGTTGAAGCCCGTCTATAGTATAAAAGCCAGGTGGCCTCTGTGTGTGTTGGGGTGTGTGTGTGTCCAGGAATTCACACAAAATCCGAAAAGAGCTGACTGCTGCAGTTTGTCATACTTATGTATTTTTGGCCAAGGAACAGACTGGCGAAAATGCCAAGTTGATAGGACAAATATTTTGGGAGATATTACATATTTTGGAACACAATAGCCTTACAGTCACGTTGCTATGGCCAGAACGCTTTGGCAGTGACTGCTGGACAAATGCGGTACAGCATGCACGAATACACAACAGCATAAAAACTACCACATCTAGATCCCACGGGTCAACGCACCAGTACCCGCCCCCCAGAAGGGGAGGCGAGGTATTGGTTTTTTTGTTCGGCTTCTTTGTTTGTTAACACTCTATCACCAAAACTATTGGTTGAATTCATTCCAAATTTGGTTTGTAGATTGCCAGCAACCCACAATAGATCTCATTACATTTTGGGAAGTGTAGGTCAAAGTTCACATTTTTTTAATTAATTTTTTTAAGTCTTTTTTTTTCCCCCCATTTACTTACAATGGGTGAAATTTCAAAGGTCCGCAGCAGCAAAACTATTGGTTCAATTCACACCAAATTGGGTTTATAGATTCCCAGTGACCCAGAATAGATCTGATTATATTTTGGTAAAAGTAGGTAAAAGTTCACATTTTGTATTAATTTTTTAAATCTTTTTTTTCTCCAATTTACTTATAATTTGCAAATGTCAAACGTCTATAAAAACATCCCTTTTATTTCAGCTTACTTCAAACTTGGCGCATATATAAAGGCAACTGATATGCTGACATCAGCACATGCATAGACATGATGACATCAGCTGGATCGATGCCAAAATAAGCTCCAATACGTGCGAGGGGCGGGGTTTCTTGTGTCGGGCACCACTTGTTCTCGTTGCATTTGCATGTACATTTAACCTTCTGTGCTTTTTCAGGGTTGCTGATTTCTGAATTCACGGCCCTCTGTGCATTGGTTCATTGCAAGCATCAGTATGAAATTATTATGCTTGGTAAAAATTTTTATAGTTGCAGGAACGAACAGGACAAAGATTTAAGCCCAACACACTGAGATATAATCAAACCCTTTCTATGACCATTGGTAAAGTGTAAATGTATTCATTTCTCCTCATTCTCTCGTCTGCTGAGTCAGAGCTGAAATAACTAGCGCCATGTTAGAAAAAGACCAGGTTCCAAGGGCAGCCTTTTGTGGAGGTTCTGCAGTTTAAATGTAGTGTTAAAACCTTAACAAAACTGTTAACAGAAACTATTTTAACCCGCTGCTTCTAGACACAGCCATTTTCCTCGATCAGAGGAGACAACATGGCAGCCGACAGACCCCATCTGAACACATCTAACCATATTTGTATCGGAGGGGGGGACTGGTTTGCTTCAATTTGCAGTTTTGTTAAGGCATAATCAAATACACTTCATTGTATTTACACTTATATTTATATTCCAGGTTTCTGTCCTTACTGTTCCCTTCAGTTTGGATTTGGATAATTAACTGTCTTTATATTGGACACTTTAAAGAGCTGAAAACAAAATGTCATTGCACTGTATTATAATGACAATATATTCTATTCTATTCGATTACACATTCAAAAACAAAGCAATGCTTAAGTTAATGCTGTTTTTAACATCTAACATGGGATATTCATTACTGCAGTTTCATTCATGTATAATCACCTGAAAACATGAATCTTTGTGTTTTTGTCACTTTGGAATGAACACTTTGCATCCGGTTGCTTTCACACATTTGTTTCTATTTCAGTAACTCACAGTGGATTTCCACCTTTTTTTTTAAAATTATTATTATTGTGGGTAGTATCCAGCATTTTAATGTATTCTCTACATGTTTAGGCAACACATATGTTTAAGTGAGAACAGGTTGATATAGCCAGAAAATTTAATCCGGTGTTAGGTTTTTTTTTTTTTATATTTTATAAATTTCTAATTTTAATTGATCAATTTGTGGCATCATGAACCGAGGACAAAACAAAAAACAAAAAAACAAAAATACACACTTAGTTGAGCAAGAAAAGTCTCCAGAAGAATAATCACAGATTTTGCAATTCCTGCATTTTTCATGAAACTTTGATTAACTGAAGTATTTTCATATACTGTCCAGTCCTTTTTAAGGTTTGAGTATTAAACAGAGTTAATATCCCCTGAACTAAAATGCAGAGAATGGACAGAATAAACACTAGCTCTAACTTTTGGATTTTTTAGTCACCCTAAGTGAACATCAGAGTGAAAATCTGCCTCTAGATGCCACTGAATATTACACACTGCACCTTTAACCCAGAAAGACCCAGCGCTACTTTAGTGTCAGCTCCCAAATGAGATTTTTCTCTACATTTAACCTTTCTTAAGTGATTAATCTCCATTCATTATGCTATTATCTTCTGTATTTTACATTTTATCAGTATAAATCAGGTATTTTCCTGTATTTAATTTACTCATGTAGATGTTCAAAAAAGCTCAGATTAAAGTTGAGGGTTATTCTATCAAAGAGACAAAAAAAAAACTGCAGATAGTGACTTTTTCCCTAAAACACATCATCAACTGAACATAAACCAAGCATTTCCATCCACTGTCATGGATCCAGCTCCATGGGTTTTACTGGCGAATCAACGTTGTAGAAGATGACGGTGTTTCCATGGTAACTCCAGAGCCTGTGAACGTCCAAACGGGTCATATCTGATGACCACGAAAAGATGACAAACTGCATTTTACACCGATAACTTACACGTACTGACACCATTAACGGATCAACGGGTATTAAACAGTTTTGGTCAGTGGTGGATTTTTGGGTCTTTATGGGTTAAGACAGGTCAGGGCATAAAATTCCCCAAATATTGGATTTTAAGGACCCACAGAAACACTGACATATAGTTGGAAAAAAAACATTCATAATGACACAATTTTAAGGTAGTAACTCCCCCAAAATACACTCTTTTGAGCCAGTGAAACCCCTGAGCACAGAGCTTTAAGTCTTCCTCTGATAAGGCCGGTGTAAAGAGGCTGGACTCAGACCTGTAGGGCGTGAGGATGTTGAGGGGTGGCGGCTGTTCACAGGTCTGAAAGGTCTCCTGCATCGGGACGGGCAGCGACGTGCGGTCGAAAAGCTGCTGGTCCTGAATAGTGGAGCTCCTGAAAGCCTTTCTCATGGTAATGTCCTGAAGAGACACTGAAAAGAGAAAGGAAAGAAGACAGAGGACAGGCACGTCAGTCAGGGTTCGCACACATTTTTCAAGGTCAAATTCAAGCACTTTTAAGGATCATTTTCACATTTTTCCAGCACAGCTCCTTATCGCTGGGGTAAAATGCATATCTACCGGAATACATATAATCGTGATTATTTTTTCACTTTTTATCACAATAATGTAGATTGTATTGTGCTATAAACATCTAAGATTATGTTTCATAATGACAAAAAGTTTAGAAATTAAAGTAGAAAAAGTTTTATCCAAAAAAAGGGAAACCGCTTGGTGTTCTTCAGGCACACCCTGCACCGAGACGAAGATTAGGATACAAATGTACCTGGAGTCGACCTGAGGGCACCCGCTAATTTTCTTTTTTGACAAAGTTTTATTTTTACCCCGCCCCCCAAGGAGAGGCAAGGGGTATAGATTTTGGCTCAGTTTATTTAACACTCTAGCAGCAAAACTATTGATTGAAATCATGCCAAATTGGGTTTATATATTGCCAGTGACCCAGAATAGATCTGATTACATTTTAGGAAAAGTAGGTCAAAGTAAAATTTTTTAAGGAATTTTTAAGTCTTTTTTTTTTCTCCCGTTTACTTATAACGGGTGAAAATTCAAATGTCTATAAAAACATCAATTTTGTTTCAATTTACTTCAAACTTGGCACATATATAGAGGCAACTGATATGCTGACATCAGCACAATCGATGCCAAAATAAGGTACAATAAATGCGAGGGGCGGGGTTTATTGTGCCTGGAACCATGTGTTCTAAATGTATCAAGTAGATTTGGCTTGAGTTAATATTGAAAATAAATCACATCACAGAGTTATAACTGCAAACACTTCAAGCACTTAAACTTAAATTCAAGCACTTTTCAGACCCTAACCTTTGAAAACACATTAGTCAATTTTCCATTGGACATCTGCGCAAAACTTTATCGCTGTTTACTAAATATTGAAAAAACAGAAATGCGTAATGTTGGTTTTTCCATTAAATCACAAATGCAAAGATTTGTTTATTTATTAACGCGAGATGACATGAGAAGTCGTTCCATAAACGAGGCAACGAATGTAAATATTGTGTTGATTTACAGATATATTAATTATATAATATATATATATATATAATGTGTATAAATAATTTTAATTCACCTGACTCTAGTTGCTAAAAAAAGTCTTTCCATTGCAGTTTTGTATAATATACCAATTGCTCTACACCCAAAAAAACACTTCTTGCCTGCGCAAAAACTTTTGATTAAAAAAAAAAAAGTTTTGGCAAAATTGTCATTTTCCCATTAGGTAAAATTTTACGCACAAGTTATATTCATGCAATTTGTGGGTCAATGGAAAAGCGACTATTGAAATTCAACCATTTCTAAAGATTTAAAAGCACGCGTACACACCTTGTTTAGTTTTTAAATCAGTTTTCTTTTTGTCAGCGTGGAATAGAAATTGGAGACGTTCAAAACCACCAGCTTCTCTCTTTCCGTTGACACTTACATACACTCGCACACATACACCAACACGCCTTCTGTCTCTCTTATGTCTCTGCTGAAGACATTAATCACCATTTGGCTGCATGCCATCATTATCGTCCTCAAAATTGACACCGACATCATCACTCAAACAGCCATAATCAACATTACAGAGCACTAAATCCATCTGAATCTAACAATCATCCTCCCATGGGCTAATGCCACATTGTTGTTCTAATTGGCTCATTTCAATTTCCCCGAAAACAAACCCACACATGATGGCTGCGCTAAGATAAGCCGGGCTAGGGTAAGGTCATCTGTCAAAGGCTGTGGGAATAATTGCCATTCTTCAATACAGCAACAGTTGACATTTTCGTAGGGAAGGAGAATAACAGAGCAAAATCAATGCTGCGGAGCCAAAGCTTTGAGAAAATCAAGGGGGAGAAAAGGCCGAGGGGAAGGAAAAAACAAAAACAAACAAGACTAATGTTAACCTTCAATCTGTTCAGGCCTAGAAGAAAAGGCAAGTCATGGAAAGAAATCTGGAACGTAGCAACTAAATCTGAATTATACATGAAGGAATGACGAATATATACACTTTACAGCTGCCCAGGGGAGGACTGAAATAGTCATGTGGTGTACAGAAAAGTATTATTATGATCCTCCTCTACCACACACAAAACAGTATCAGCTACAGGAAGACTGCACTGCACAAATCTAAACCTTACCAAGTGTATTTCTCTCATTTCTGGTCCAAATAGCTAAGACATAATCACCTAAAGAGTAACTTTTCAGTGAGATTAAAGAGCTTATTTTTAGACAATAGATCTGGAAAATCTGATTTCAGATAAGATCATTTTCACTTGTTCCATTGACAGATTTTTTTTTTGCTTAATTCAAGAAAATGAGGAAAAATACACTTGGTATGATTTGGATTTTTGCAGTGTGGAAACTGAATTTCAAAGTCCAACACTGCAAAAATCTAAATCTTACCAAGTGTATTTTCCTCATTTCTAGTCCAAATATCTCATCACACGTAAAATAAGACAGAATCACCTAAAGAGGAACTGTTCAGTGAAATATAAGAATTTATTTTTAGACAGTCTTACCAAGAGAATTTTCACTTGATCCATTGGCAGATTTTTTGATTTTTATGGCACCGCCAGCTAAAATTGCTTGGCCGAAATAAATCGTTTTCATACCAGTCCGACACTGACAAAGATAAAAACGAGGGGAATTTTATCCATAATTTGTATACATTTTAGTTAGTTTTGTAAGTGCACAATACAGTTTCAGTTACTTATCATTTTTCCTTTTAATTATAGTTTTTATTTTTTCAGTTAACGAAAATGTTGGTTTTTTTTTTCAATTCTACTTTTCATCATTTCGTTAGTTTTCATTACGATAATAACTTTGCCCTGGACATGTCTCCAGTTCATCACAGGGCTGACATATAGAACCAAACAACCACTCTCACATTCACACCTATGGAAAATTTACATCAACCAATTAACCTATCAGTGCATTTCTTTGGATGACGGGAGGAACCCGGAATACCCGGAGAGAACCCACGCAGACGCAGGGAGAACATACAAACTCCACACAGAAAGGTCCCACTACCACTTTTAAGTACATTTAACTTTAAAACTTCATTAATCATTACTTAATTTTTTTCAGGCAACCACTTATCTCAGTGTTTTTTAAGTAAACTAAACTTATTCAGGCTTAACTGTTTATTCTCAAATGTGTCTTGTTACATGTGTTCTAACTATGTAACTGTGTGTTGTATTTGCGCCTCCTATTTTGGCCAGGATTCCCTTGTAAAAGAGGTTTTTAATTTTAATAGGATTTTTTTTCCTAGTTAAATAGAGCTTCAGTTTAAAAAAAAAAATAAATAAAAAAATTAGAGCGACACTAGTAAAAACCATTCCTGGGGTACTGTACATTTTTTTAAACAGTAACTGCTGAGCCATCTAAATCCTAATAAATGTTCAGATAAAGTGAGACAAACAAAGCCATTTTACAGTTAAAAAAAAAAAAAAAAGTGCAAACAAGGCAATCTACCCCGGTTCAGCCTTAAATCCTGCAGCTGTGCATCTGGGTAATGACTTCCACAGGCTGTTTCTGTCGTGACGGGCCAGCTACCTGAGGCACTGAAGTCTTATTATTAACAAACACTATCAGGGAACCAACATTTGGTAAGCAACACTCAGGGAGACAGAAAGAAGACCAAAGAATGCAAGAGGGAGATAATAAAACTGCATGGATGTGGCGGAAGACGGGAAATGGAATCACCGGACAGAAAGAAGAGGCAGTAACAACAAAACAAAGTGTGGGAGCTGGTATAAAAAATACTGACAAGGAGACACAAGAGGGAGGGAAGTGAGGAGAGAACACAAAAGAGCATTAACCCTTTATAGGGCACGCAAAGAAATACTCTGAAATTCAAAATGTCAACCTTAGTGTGTTGTTGGAGGACACAAGACTTTATTAATTTTGGGAAATTTTTCCAAAAATGTTATTATGTAGAAAATCAAGGTCAATGCCATACCATAATTGGTTCCTTGCCCATAAGTGTAAACAAAAAAAAAAAAAGAATCCAAGAAGTGTGTGTATATACAGGGTGTCCAAAGAAATTTGACTTTTCTTATCCTCTGCCCCCCCACCCCCACCCCACCGAATCCATTGAAAAAGTTCCAGCATGTGACCACGTGTACTGTGTCTAGAATACAATGTAATCGTCTCATGTATGTGCTTGCATCTGTACTGTAACTTCTGATGACGGCGGTGCCGTAATATGGCAGCGGCTGCACGGGTTTTTGGAGAACTGTGCATCGTAATTTCGTTTGCTGTGACATGTCAAATGACAATAAAGCTAATCTAATCTAGTCTAATCTTAAAATGTGTTTGCTCTGTTTGCTCAAAAAAGTGTAATCGTTTCTATTGTTCTGCTTTCAGGAACAGACATGCCGTTTACTGCAACAGAAAAGGCGTTCTGTGTGTTGAAGTGCGCCCGAACTCAGCCAAATGTGAACGCGCGACGTGAATTTGTTAGAAAATGTCATAATCAAGAGCCAACAGGAAAGCAGATTTGGACACGGCGTTAGAAGTTTCAAGAGGAAGGCTGTCGGCGTCAGAAAAAAAGGATCTGGACGGACGGCGGTTTCAGAAGAGGCGGTAAACCAAGTTCGGGAAATGTTTAGTCAGAGTCCACACTGAACATTTGTAATAACTTTGGAGCATTATAAAATTACCATCCCCCAGAAATTTTCCTTTGAATTTTGTAGAATAAATCCAATTAAGTATCATTTCTCCTGACCATGTAGTCACTCCGATATGGACATCTCAAATGATGTCAATTTTGTTGGGACACCCTGTATAACAAAAAAAAATATATAAGAAAAATACATGTAATACGAAAGGAGCATGCATTTTAGAACATTAGACCCACATGCATGCTGATCCAGACCCCCGTCCACATCCACATGACCCCTTTGAACACCATTACTTCATGGACCTTACAGACCACATTGGACCTGAGATTAATTGCTCTCGACAAGTTCTAAGAAGTGTCCACCTCTAATTTCGTTCTAGGAACTACTCTCCCCAGGGGAACTTTTTCCTTTTGCATCCCCACAGGCAGTAAGGGGCCATGGTGGGGGCCGGTGTGATGCAAACGTTTGCGACAGTGATGTTTGCTGGTTTTCCGGTTGGCTCCGCTCGTCTTATTATAATTGATTTTCTTATAGTCCTGTTTATGTTTTTTTTCATTTTCTCCCTGCGCTGCTTTGCGGTGCGATAAATCCCCAAGTTTGCCAAATGTCAACTTATCCTTTGTGACAATTTTAACGTTCCGCCGCGAGCCTTCGAATTCTCTTTGAACCTCCTCTGTCGTGTAGAAGGCCAGAAGAGCTTGGACCTCCTCGTCAGTCCACTGATCGCTGGCTCCGTCCATTTTGTGTTGTCCCGGGAAAAACGGCTCACACGGTTAATTTTAAGCAAGAAGCGGAAATCTGGCAATGGGCGTGGCCTGGGTTCTACCAATCACCAAGCACCTACGTCATATGAGCTCCTATGGGACCATCAAAAGACCCTGACTGGGAGTAGGAGCTAAAATGGTTAAAAGAACTGTGGTCCGTAGTCCCAAGGTCCTATGCTGTTCGAATGCGTGGAAAAAAAAAAAGGGCCTAGCTCCCGAAAAGGTTACAGGAAGTGCAAAAAGTCAGTGTTGCCTCACTGTAACTGTAGCTATCACTGTCTTGTAATGTGTGTGGAAATGACCAAAAATAGTCACTTGCCCAATAAATGGTTGAAATAACATAGAAACATGTGAATAGAGAAGCGCGGAGTGATGTAGAAGACACAAGAGAGGGAGAGAAAACACTCGAAACATATCATTTCTGTGGGAAAAACAAATCGCCACGAGTGAGGGGTCCCACGGGTGACGTGTAGGAACATGAAGAGCCGGAAAATAAAACGCAAACTGACATGAGCGTAAAGATCATAACATACATAATACAGTGTGCCGTCTTTGGGTAAATAACCCGGACAACCCACTGAAATTTAAGTTCCAAATAACGTGATTACACAGGAAAGTGGTGATTATAAAAAGGTCAGTGATAAGAGAAAAAGTTGCTCTTTAAACCATAATGGATGTTTATGTTTGGCTAATGACCTTATCGCTTCCTTTCTTGTCTCCCTCAAATATCTGGGGGGGTTTGTTTAAAATCTATAATTATCGAACTGCTTCCATGTCAGACTTTTAGTGTTTGGCCAGGGTTCACAGATCACAGCAATTAACTCAGAGTACAAACTTATTATTACCACCGGGGAGAGTGAAACGTATGACGCCGAAAGGTTCAAACAAAGGATTTTTCAGAGGATGCTGCAGAATAAACTTGCCTGGATTAGCAACGTGCGACTGATAATGATAAGAAAAGCAAAAATCAAAGCCGTAGCCGTGGAGGTGTGACAAATATACAACCCACAGTGATCACAGAGGACAGAGATGCAATCACAGACAACCAGAAATGGCGAGATCAGAGAAGGTGAAAAGATGGGAGTATTAAGGCTTGTTACAACCAAAGACACACAATGAGACCAGATGATACCTTCATCTACTGACAATGCACTGATCTGCGACTACGAAAGTGATGAACATCAGAATAAAAGAAATACCTTGAATTTGTAACAGTAGCTAAGGTCGCAAAAACCCCAAACCCCTGGAAGTCAATACTTTTTCCCCCATGCATTATTCTTCTTTGTTTTATGTGGACCTACTAATAAGGGATCTGGTGGTCCATCTGTAACCTCCATGTGGACCCACTAATAAGGGATCTGGTGGTCCATCTTCAACCTCCATGTGGACCCACTAGTAAGGGATCTGGTGGTCCATCTCTAACCTCCATGTGGACCCTCGAATAAGGGATCTGGTGGTCCATCTTCAACCTCCATGTGGACCCATGAATAAGGGATCTGGTGGTCCATCTTCAACCTCCATGTGGACCCACTAGTAAGGGATCTGGTGGTCCATCTTCAACCT
>JAPQRP010000018.1:2624988-2637044 GCA_037367295.1 Apogon hyalosoma
AGATGGAGCTGTGGAGTTGAATGAATGAAGAATTCAGAGCCAAGCAGAGCATTTAGTTTATGGAGACCACAGGGAAATGTTTGAATATGCATAATTCCATTTAAAAAAAGCAAAAGACCTGCAATTTGAGCTATTATGGTTGCTGCTAAATTCATTTTTAAAAACAGATGTGGAACGATTACTGTTGCTGCACAGTGCTTTCTCACTCCGTTCAGCTCATATACATCTTCAGTAGTACTTTAAAAATAATTGTACTGTTGATAAAGCCAGTCTTTGCATCAGCGAAAGGCTTCTGATCGTTGTGACGCGCTTGTGTTTGGATGTTGATCGACTGCCCGTGCGCACATGTGCGTCTCTGCAGCTGCGTATGTGGTCTTTGGCTTTATCTGCCGTTGTAATTTATTCCGGCTTTCCCTTTTAGCCTCAAGTATTGGCTTGAAAGACAGTTGATAAGCATCAGCTCAGTGGCAGTTTAAGTGTGTGGGGCAGGAGGGAGTCGGTGGGATGGAGAGTAAGGAGAGAGATGGAAGGATAGAGGGACGAGTGCATAAAACAGGGCACTGCAGCAAAAGCAGTGGAGTGGAAAAGGACCGTACCGCAGAATTTTCTAGGCCAGGTTTAAATGGCATCCTCTGCAGATTACAGAGGTTTTCCTCAACTCCTCCGCACTCATTTGTGATGAAATGGAGGCGCCTTGTCGAAAACCCTTTCCTCTGCTCACCTTTCTTAAATTTATGTGCTCTCGTGATATATTAGCGGTTGTTAAGTAGCATGCGCCAACTGCCGGAACTTGGAGAAAAAAAAAAAGTGAGAAACGTCAAATGAAAGTGGCAGAAAGACGGACAGATGCGGGTTATTTAGCAGATTGTTTCCTGTAAAAAGCCTCCATACACCTCCACCCTCACCCTTTTTTTTTTTTTTACCCTCGCACTCTCAAACTGTGCACTCAATTTAAAAGTGTATGCTTTCAGCCCAAGCGTACGCCTCGCTTTGTAATTTTCTGTGCGGGTCTGTGGTCGGCCGAGAGGAGGAATGGAGCAGAAGGGGAATGAGTGCAGCCAGGGATGGACCATAAATCAGGGCCGTGGAGGGATGAAGATAGGAGGGATGGGGGTCGGTGGAGGAGGAGTCAGCAGATACGGTCCATGTAATGTGTCTCACAGCTTCTCCACTGAGCTTCTTTGAAATATTTGGACTGAGTGAAACATTACACTCCATCATACTTGCTTCACAGTGGAGTACCTTCAAAGCTAATTTCTGCCAAACTGTTCGATGCATCACAAGTGCATCCTTTTTATCATATATAGAAAAATAAATATACGTCGCAGATGGGTGCTTCTGTGAAACTGGTCCTTAAAAACAGGACATGATTTTCTTAAATCAGAAAAGATTAGACTCACTGCAAGGTTCCTCGGCTAAATTTCTTAATAAATGGCAATCTTTTTTGGATTACTGTCAGTCTTTACGAACACCGCCTTCAGATTGATCTCTCACACCTCCACCCGACTCCATTTTGTGTTTGTTTAGGTGTTTTTTTGTCTTAATTCATTCTGTCTGCCAATTATTTTCACGTGTCATACATCTGTGTAATCGCTAATATTTTAAAGTAGGCACATGCATCTACATACTTTGTCTACTTTTTGTTAAATTAACTTTTATTTATTTTATTATTCTCTTTTATTTTCTGTTGGCTCAGTTATTATTTTTGTATATCACAGATTTGTTACTGCTTATACTTAATTGATTTTCCACTGCACAGAGACTTAATTATAATGTTCTTTTTTCCTGCTGTTGCCCCTTCTCGGAGGGCCTTGGGGTTGGTTTGGGCATGGGGGAAAAAAAAAATGATATAAAAGGCAATGTATAATGAATGCACTGTAATTCCACTTCTTTGTATGTACTGGGGCTAAAAATTCAAACCACATGTAGACTAATGTTATGAAGCAAGTTTGGAAGCACTTTGGCTATTTTAAAAATAAATATTTACTGAGATAAAAGAAAAACTATTTCAGAAAACACTTTTTTCTTTTTTTTTTTAAATACAAAAATCTGCATGTAACACGGTAAAAAGGACCCGAAAATTACGCGCTACTATTTTTTGAATATCTTTTTATTCTCTCGCAGGTACATTTTGGGAACTGAACTAACGATGCAAGGCAGAGTGTTTCACAAAAATGGCCGCTGTCGTAAAATCACTCACGATTTATATGCGTTTAAATGAGCAGGTTCCGCATGTAACGCGAGTGGACACGACCCACATGTCTGGATTAGAAAAACCACTAGGCTCAACAAATTTAACGGTGTCTTTATTTATAGCGGTATATAAGACCATTTCAAGGCATGCTTTCCAGACACCCAGGTAGCTTTTCATGCCTCAATTTGGGTCCTATATTTTGCCCCAATATTTGATTAAAAAGTCATTCATTTTGGGATGGCTAGTAGAAAGAGTATAATTTTGTTGCATTTATCTGAGGTCATCATTAGGCGCATCCTGGGGGGAAATATGTCTACATTTGTCTTTTATTATTGGGTCTAAAAAGCCAATATGATACCAAAATGAACCTGGTTTCATAGAAGCACCCAGATATGACCAATTATGAAAAAGTCTTTCTTTGTACAGAAGAAATGTGAAGCGGGATAAATGACGTCTCTGTACAGTGATACAGTCATCACCCAGCCTACGTTGTCACTTTAGAATCTAACTGGCAGAGGAATAATCACTGGCATTATCCGAAACTATAAGAACAACAATAAGACAGTGAAGAGCTGTAGGAAGGAATAATAGCACCACAGAGACAAAGAGGGTGAGACAGCATTTTCTATAATACCCCCCTTAGTGTGAAGAATTTGTCAAACCCACTGCTTTTGTTGAGTCCATTTCATTCTTATAATTTAATTTTGATGCATTTCTGATTTTGAAGCAATTATATAGACTATACATCCGCAGGAATGAGTCAAACTAAACACTATACAATACTGTGAAAAAGTCTAGGTTTGTTGGTTTAAAGTTCTAATGTACACATTTTTCAGGCTTTAGATATATATGTGAAGTATGTGTAGCAGTAAAAAACAAACATTTCAAGGAAAAAACAGCTTTTCTAAACTAAAGCGATAGTATTTAATGTGACCTCCTTATGCACTTAACGTGTTTTTACTCCTTTTGTTCAGATGAATTGTTGCATTCGTTTTATACTGGGTTCCATTCAACGCATGTCAGATGTGTCTAATTGTTTGTGCTGCTTCTTGTCATGGGGTCAGGGGTCACACTCAGTATTGACTTTAACCTTTAGACCCCATTCAGCTCAGTGTCTTTTAACCCATAAAGACCCAGTGCTACTTTTGTGGCAGCTCCCAAATGATTTTTAACCTTTTCTTAAGCGATTTAACACCATTTATTATAAAATTCTCTGTATTTTGCATTTTTCCAGTGAAAATCTGGTATTTTCTAATGTTTAATGCACTGATCTCATAGATTTTCATAAAAGCTCGGATTAAAGTTGACAGTTATTGTATCAAAAACAGAGAAAACTGACTTTTTCAGTCAAAATCTATCATTAACTGAATAAAAACAAATGTCTCCATCCACTGTCATTGATCCAACTCCATGGGTTTTACTGGTGAATCAATGTTGTAGAAGATGACTGTTTCCACGGTAACTAAGGAGCCTCTGAACGTCCAAATGGGTCATATCTGATGACCATGAAAAGATGACAAACTGCATTTTACATGTATTGATAGAATTAGTGGATCAGCAGGTATTAAACACTTTATGGGTTAAGGCTGTGCACATTTGTGTTTTCTAGTTGTATGTGAAGAAAAGAAATTGAGAAGCAAACATGTATGCTCATTTCAACCCTGCAAAAACAACAAAGTTAAAGGTGGCCTCAGGCTTTTTCCACAGTCCTGTATATCAGCTTTCACAATCACCACACAAGCTGCAGTATGTTGGCAAGTGGACTTTGTTAGAGTTGTATGGGTCACAGTCGAGTCATAACTTCAATAACTGAAGCTGTGAAAGATCCTCTTAAGGTTAAATATCTGGGATTCTCCTGCAGTCTACCATAACTGAAAAAAAAAAAAAAAAAACCCTTTCAGACGGGAGGTGAAAGGTCTCAAAGAAACTAAGCACCTGTCAAATCATGACCTGGCTGACTGAGATGAGAGTCTGCGCTACAGCTGCCATAAGTCACTGCTCTGGCTTCCAGACGTACTAAAGGTGAAGGAGTATCCATCTGAATTGCTCACGCACCAGGTCTGGGTCACACTGCTTTGATCACCTGTGCGTGACGGCGGTGGGACCTCGAGCTCGTCTTTTCTGCGCCGATGTTAACAGCGACACAGCCCGTGGTAGAAGCACAAGCATCACATCTAGAGTTATAGTGTGGAGCCTTTTTGTCATGCATGAGGCTCGTGGTTATTGCATGATCATGTTGATGTTGAACCAGCTACAGCAGGGGTGTCAAACTCACTTTAGTTCAGGGCCACATTCAGCCCAGTATGATCTGAAGTGTTAGATTAGCAATTCTTTGTGACGAAGTTAGCACAAGAGGTGGGTAAAAGAGGCCATTGAAATCAAGAAGCAACCACTAGTTGCTTTTCCATTGACCCTCAAATTGCGCAAATGTAACTTGCGCATAAAAATGTACCTAATGGAAAAACGACAATTTCACCAAAACTTTTCAATTAAAAGTTTTTGCGCTGGCAAGAGGTGTTTTTTCAGGCAAAGCGCAAATGGTATTATGCAAAACTGCAATGGAGAGACCTTTTTTCACTACAACAGTCATGTGAATTACAAAAAAAAAAAAGTTGACGGACGTTACAACAAGCAAAGAAGAGTTTTAAGAGAAGCATGGCAGAGTATGTGTGGACACACCAGGAAACCCAACCATTTTTTAATTTAGTACAGGATAAAGGGGTAATATGTTTTACAGATACATTCATTATTACATATTTACATTCGTCACCATGTTTATGGAATGACTTCGTGTCATCTCGCAATAACAAACAAACCATCGCGTTTGTGAGTTAATGGAAAAACCGACATTACGCACTTCTGTTTTTTTTAACATTTAGTAAATATCAGTAAAGTTTTGTGCAGATGTCCAATGGAAAAGTAACTACCGATTCCATGAACCGGGACAAGGAGGCCTACACTCTTGCACACCTGGGACTCATGCTGCATTTGAGAGTCCTGGGAGATTAGAAGTTTCCGACGTCCAGCTCTGTAAAATGCATTCGAACGCCTGTCCGAGCGGGAGATACTGGTTTCGAAGTGAGGCCAGTTTGAAGTACCCAGACCTTACCGCAAACTACAATGTGATGTCAACACAACAATGGCGGTACACTGTTGAAGTTCGCAATAAAAAAATAAACAAAACTCATCTGCGGGGCCGGCAGATGAGTGACAGGGGACAGACAGGTGGAATGGGTTTGGCTGTTTAGGTGCGGCATGGGGAGGGAGAGGACGGCTTCAGGGAGTCCCAGGTGAAACCAGTGTTGTAGATGAAGTGACAGGGTCAGGGAGGAGACGGCAGCGACGCAAACTGTGACAAATAATATCAACTCCAAACTTTTCTCGTTGTTTTAGAGCGAAAAAAGTAAAAACACATTGTGAAAATGTTTCTAACTATAAACTATCCTTTTAAAAAATGTCAGTACTATCAACAACCATAAACAAACTGAATTTTTTAAAAGAAGAATCAGTCCAGTTTTAACAACATCATGCCTCAGTTTATTATTTACCCGTGCAAATACACAAAACACTGAGTAACAGGCAGAATACTGTTAAAATTGCACTTACTTCTCTGATGACATTTCAGGTTGTTGATATTTTTGAGATTATTCACATTTTTTATGAAAAGATAATTCGTAAATGTAAATATTTTAGCGTAATTTTGCTTTTTATTTTTACACTAAAACAAAGAAAAATTGGGATTTGTCATTATTTATAGGTTAATATGATAATATTTTACTGATCCGACCCATTTGAGCTCAGATTGGGATGAATGTGGCTCCTGAACTAAAATGATTAAGATCGTCAGTGTAATTTTTTTACACTTTCATCCTATTGGCTGGATTGGACCCTTTGGTGGGAGCTACATTTTGTATAACGCAGGCTTTTAAAGTGAGCTAAGCAGTGGCTGTGTTGTTATTCATCTATGTTTCCAAGTACCTATATAACATAAGTCTAAAGTAGATATATTTAACACAAGATGAGAGTTTTCACACCCTCATTTTCTCCTGCTTCTATGCTGTCAATACACTGAGAAACGTGCAAATAAAATTCTTGATCCTTCAAATACTCCCAGGGTTTGGATTCATGTTTCTATCGTTGGTTCTTTCTCACGGTGGAGTGGAGTGGATGCGATTTCAGTGTCAATACTGTTGGTACTATTGAACGGCCACGTTCAGAAAAAAAAAAAAAAAACATTCCTCAGTTCTGGATCATCTTTCAGAACAGCATGAGGAGAAATAGAGCAATAGCTGCTTTCTTTTCTCAGACATTTCTGTATTCTGTTTTCTAAGAGGGAGAAAATACGGTGGAGACATGCTTTGTGTAAAAATTTCAAACAGAATCAACTGCGTAGCCTGACAGGGCAAAGGTAAAAAAAATAAGCATATCATTAGAGAACCTTGTGTGGAAAATAGGTGATATGGGCTCAGGTCAATAAGGTAGCTGTTACTTACACTGTGGCTCAAGCCTAAATGCAAATACTGCAGAATTTCCTGAAAATAATATAATGAGAGTATGAGCTAAAGTCACCTCGATCATATTGAACATTATTGAATTTAATGATGTGGTTCTATATATTTTTTAGTGTTTTATCTTAGACTAATTGTCCTAGACCAGGGGTGTCAAACTCATTTTAGTTCAGGGGCCACATTCAGTCCAATATGATCTCAAATGAGCCGGACCAGTGGAATAATAACAGTAAAAAAAAAAAAAAAAAGGAAAATGACATCATGAAAATAAGGGCATTTGTCTACTCTGCTTCTTGCACATGGAATATGTTGCTAATAGACTGGAAACGGACTGGACTGATCTCCTTGAATGCTTTTAAATTCAAAGTGCTAAAGACTAATTCAATAACTTGTACTTGTTTCTCATAGTTTGACTTGTCCTGTAAATTTAAGTTGTATGTTGTATTTCATGCTGCCTCTTGGCCAGGACTCCCTCGAGAAAGAGGTTCTTAATCTCAATGGGATCTGTTTTTCCTGGTTAAATAAAGGTTAAATAAAAAAATAATAGTAATACATTTACAAAGTATCCTTCAAACTCTGAATAACATGAACAACAGGATATTTCTTTAGAAAAATAGGTGCAGTTTTAACAATATTCTGCCTCCTTTATCATTTACACATGTATATTACAACTTACAGATGGCAGTGGATCTACAAATACGCAAAACCTCTAGTAACAGGCAGAATATTGGTTAAAAAAATACACTTATTTCTCTTAAGACATTTCACGTTTTCTCATTTGTTCAGGTTATTCAGTTTTTGTCAAAGGATAGTAGATAATAGACAGGAAAATGGAAATATTTTCATGTAATTTTACTTTTTTGTTTCGTTTAATTTTTCATTATTTATAGGTCACTGTGATAGCACTAGCGTATTGACCCGTGGGGAACCTCGGGTTCTAGATGTGGTAGTTTTTATGCTGGGCAGAGCTGACTTTTGGGAAAAGATGTGTCTATATTTTATGTCACTGACATAAAAAAATAGTTTGGTAAATCATTCTTTAAAATTTAAAACGACAATTGATATATTAATACCAATATCTAGCAACTGAAGTTAGTAAGTGTGGTGTTCCTGTTTTTTTACTCCATTTCCCATCAGGTAGTGTGGTACTGCACTTCCCATCAACCGTCATGGGCATAGCAACGTGATTGTAAGGCTGTTGTATTCCAAAATTACTAATATCTCCCAAAATATTGGTCCTATCAACTTGCCGTTTTCACTAGTCTCTTCCTTGACCAAAAATATATAAGTATGCCAAACAGCAGCAGTCAGCTCTTTCTGGATTTTGTGTGATGCCCAAGACACACACACACACACACAGAGTCCACTTCCCTTCTATAATATAAGATCTTACTGGTCTGACCTACTTTAGATCATATTGTTCTGTATGTGGAACCTGAACTAAAATGATTCCGACACCTTTGACTGTTCATATCTTCAGTGTAATTTTCTCATGTCACAAACTCACCCCAAGGACCAGATTGGACCCTTTGGCGGGCCGGTTTTGGCCCACGGGCCTTACGTTTGACTCCTGCGTCCTAGACATTTGACGAGCGCTGCGCAGTTCAGCTCTGTTTAGCCACCTAAACACAATACCTGATTAAAATATGTAGCACGAGTGTAATGCGCTTTGAGTTCCAAGCTGAAGGACACAAAATGGACGATGACGAAAGACGTGGAGCTGGAGGTCGGAGCGACGGCCCTGGTGATGTATGCATTGTCATGTGTGGTTCAGTAGCTGAGGTCAGAGGGGCTTTACACACCAATGTATGCACACTGGACACACACACTTCACCTTGTCCACAGTGTACCTATCCTTAATCCTTTAAAGGGTATCATCCCCCACTTTGCCCTTTAGGCCCCTTTTGCCCCCCCCCTTCACACACACACCTCTTCTATCTTTGTTATCCTGCCCAGCCCTCTCTCATCTCTCTGATTGATCTGTGCTCTCCCTCCATCTTGCGTGGATGCTATTTGTGTGCTGTCAGCCTCTCTTCCCCTATCACTATAGCCGGCCAAACTAATGGCCTGTATCCCCTATTTAATGGCACCGTTATATCACCGCATTGGCTGTGGGCCATTATGGAAGGCCACAAAGCCAGCCCCATTCCCTCTGGGCTCTAACTGTTTCTTTATGTACTCTATAGTCTTTTTTTCCACTTTGCTTTTTCGTATTAGTCTTTCTGTGTGGCTTCCTCCTTCCCATAAGTGGTTTCATCTCTTTCTTTTATTGCCAATTGTCCGTTCCATGTAGCTCTCACGTGACTTCTAGACTTGTTTTTTTTCCCGGTTTACTGCTCGCTAACCCTTCTTTACCTTTATTTTCTCTCCTTATCGTGTCCTCTGTATCTCTTTTCGTCTTTCAAACAAAACAGAATCGACCTGGCTTTCTAAAACGCTATTGCTAAGGAAGTTATATTTTTACTGGTGTGTGTGTGTGTGTGTGTGTGTAAGGAAAGGATCCAATTTGTTAACAGGGAGAGGGATTTTAGAACATCATATCTTGCTCAAGACTTCATCGGATTTGATTTTTATTCACCATAATCATGTGTAGCAACGAGAGCTTGTGCCACACAAAAGGTCAAGGTCAAAGTCACGGTAGATTATTTTCTAAAAGTAACTATATGTCAAGAGTTTGTTGACAGATTGATTGAATTCTCTAGGGAATAGTACTTGCCTTAGCAGATGTTTGTGTTTTCCTGTTACTGAATCAGATATTCTGTCAAGGGAAGACAGGTCATTTGTTTATTCTTACTTTACAAATACATACTGCCCGGCCAAAAAAAAGTCCCCCCCTGGATTCGGCCCATAAAGACCCAGTGCTAGTTTTTGTGGCAGTTCTCAAATGAATTTTTCAATCAATTTTCAATCAGTCCAATATTGTATGTATGACTTTTTTTTTTTGCAGCATAGATAGAGTAATTTTCTGCTCGTCTGTTGTAATTAACCAGAAAAAAAAAGATATAATTTATTTCAGCTTAAGGAAATTCATTACAATAATGCAAACATCATATAATTGCGGTTCATTGCAGTAATGGATTTTTATTTATGGTTTCATTCGATCTCTATTTCATTTGTTAGTCTGGGTGAAAACAAACTTTCTCCTCTTGTTAATTTATCTGTGTTTTATCAATTTAGAAATGGTTTCTCGGTCGATTAATTAGAAATTGACAAAAATCGCGTACCCCGTCACAGTCTGTTATCTTTTATTTTTTGTTAGTGATGTCCAATACTGAGCGAAATTCAGATTCATATACACAAATAAATGAACCAAAGCCTAATAAAAGTGGGTTTAGCTAAATATGACCCCTTTAATTGATGTTACGAGAACGTGTTAATATGAAAATACTGAACATGTGACACTTCAACAAAAGCATCCACCATTGACACTTTCCCTCATTCACAAGTTTTCGGTACGGAACGATAGTATATTTACCATTTTCCCCTTTGGTCTGTTCCGTTTTTTGCTCAGAACCTCTCCTTTGTGCTCATGATCACTTGTGTTTTACTCACCGTACACCTCTCCCCAGCAGCAGCTTTAGCTCACGCTTTGCAAAACAATGGTATTTTAAGTTTGTCAATTCGGTGGTGGGGGGGGGCAATTCACATGAGTTCTGGGAGAGGGGAGGGCACAATGACAGACAGAGGACAAACAATAAACAGGCTTACAAAAGAGGGACAGAAGGAGATGCAGCTGAAGCCGAGTAAGACAGAGGAAAGAAATGTTTCGCGGCTGCAAGAGGAAGTGTTCGGATGGGGTGGGGGGGTAAGGCAGCATTTGCATTGAAGTACAAGAGAAGAGAGAGTCATGTCTGCATGCTAAAAGACAGCTTGGCCTATGCCTTTTCTTATCTATAGTGGCTGTGTGTAGGGCTGCATTTCTATGAGCGAGGGAACGAAAAGGAAGAGGGAAAACAGAATTTCACCGAAACTTTGACGAGATGCGCGTATGCGTGTGTGTGTGTGTGCGCGTGCGCGCATGATGTGGCGTTCTTCAACTCCCTTTGGTTGAGGATGTTTTAGCCTGATATTATCTCTCCAAGAAAAAGATATGAGAGAAAGAGAGAGAGAGAGAGAGATAAACTATCCACCACTTACTTGCCGATAAGGAGCTTCACAGGCTGAGATCAGAGGCGACTGCTGCACCTGGTCCTGCTCGACCCAACACACACACACACACTAATATTCACTCATTCAACCACGGACGCATACGCTCACATTACTCTCATTAGCCGAACATCTTCTCTAAATGGCTGTAATTGGCGGTTGAGCTAAATAAGTGACATTTTCTAATTAGAATGTAGAACATCATGTTAAGATATCCATCTGGGTGTGTGTTACTGAGCCAAGTGGATGTGTGTTTTGAGTCTCTCCCTGCATCGATTAGCGCGCTTGTGCCTCTTTCAACGCTCACTGTTGCTTGGCAGAGGTTTATTGCCGCCTCACTCTGCATTAAATACATTTCGACACACACTTCTACTGCTCTCTCTCTCTCTTTCTTTCTCTGGTTCGGCGCTTTTGCACCTACTTGTCACACCATCTGACAGCCCTCTGCACTCTTCAAATGCGGCAGGGCACAGAATCCACAGCCAACTGACAGCGTCCTCTGTAGATCTGTTCTGTAACATTTGTAAGCTGTAAGTAAGGGAGTGTTGGCATCAGCTCCACGTAACCTTTCAAGGAGCTTATCCGGACTTTTGCTTTGACCTTCCTGTGAACAAAACAGAAAAGCCTCGCAGGGATTACAAAACCTGCTAAAAAGCATCTCTGCGATGTTCGCGTTTCCCTACATCGGTACCCCTTCACTCAGGTTAAACCCGGTTCAAACCAAAGAAATCGTTACAGCATCATAGACTGACTGCGTTACCTGCAACCCACTTTGTCAAGTCACCAGTGGCTGCTTTTAGAACATTGTGTTATATTGTTTATGTTTTGTCAGTATTTATGGGATGCACCTCGACTGTTGCCAGGAAGCACAGTGTGATTATCAGCTCTTCCTTTGTTGAAATGCTGTTTCGATAGTTAATGTTTTTTCTGCTTATTAGCGGCACCACCAGCTCCTCTAAATAATGGAACTGCTCCAGGAAAAGATGAGAATAAATAAAAAACAGTATTTTCCCCATTTACTCAATACAAGGAACCAAAGCACTAAATCCATCGTCAGTGCTTTTAATCCTTTATCGGGCAAGTGACTATTTTTGTAATTTCTGCATACATTACGAGACAGTGACAGCGACGGTTACAGTGAGGCAACAGTCTCAGGTCCAATGTGGTCTCCAGGGTCTGTAAGGTCCACCTCTGCATGAACAGTGAGT
>JAPQRP010000018.1:2643039-2664573 GCA_037367295.1 Apogon hyalosoma
ACTCCACAGCTCCATCTTCAACCCTGTTTCTGAGTAATGACACCAGAAAGGTGGTTTGGAGCGCTGGCCCTTTAAATCCACATGACCCCGCCCCCTCCAGGATGTCGACCGTGCTTTCTGTCCCGTTCAGCCACTTGTGTGTGAACATTTTAAGTAATCGGCTCAAAGTTTGGACATATTTTCAGTTTTTACTGCAACGGCTGCTGCTGAAAAACAATTGCGTCGTATTCGGAGAAATGTTCGTCGGGAGTCTTGACCTTATACGTGCAAATGTCGTGACGCAACCAGTTATAAAACATAACAAATTAAGCAGGAATTAAAACGAGTTGTAGGAATGATTCTTGCCAGAATTAATATAAAGATAGTTTTGCAGCAACTGGAGGGTTCAAATTCAAACTTTACAAACTGTTAGGGTCCGAATACACAAATAAATGAACCAAAGACTAATAAAAGTGGGTTTAGCTAAATATGACCCCTTTAACATGCCATTAAGAAATAATAACCAAATATTTAATAATAAAGCATGAATTTATCATCATTGACAAAGTAACAGAGTGAATAAAATATACAGCAGTTATTCAAGGTTTGGAAAAAAATACCAGAAAGTGCAAATATTTAGCATGTCACACTTTCTTAATATGAGAGAACATTATATCTGAAAATGAAAGTATCATTTTATTTTAGTTTTAGTTCGTGGTAACTGAGCAAGAATCTAAAAAAGTAATGGAGTGAGGTGTTTGTTCAGTGTGATGCACGGTAATAATAATCAAAGGTTTTATTGAGCTATTTATTTGTTTTTTAAATGTAATTTTAGGGTACCTAGGGTGACTACAGCTGGATGTTAGCCATGTTAGCTAAAGCTGCCCTTTTTACTGTTATTGATACAGTTAATTGGAATCGTCCACAATATAATAAACTAAATACTGATAAAATTATCAGTCTCTGGTGACATATGTTTCATTGCTCTATTTAACGCACATCTTTCTGCTGTTTTTTTTTTTTTAATAATAAATAACATTCAAGATCATTATAGTATTTGATTATTATGAAATATAGGATTAGATGCATTTTGAACATGTTTAGTTACATTCTGAATTTATGCTGTATACGTTCATTTAAACCCTTTACTGTTCTTAATTTACACTGTATTCTCATATTTTCTCATATACCCAGTTGTAATTCAGGTGAAAATTAAATAAACAGTTTCAGAAACTAGAGATATATGTCTTTCATGCTGAGCAATCAAATATATCATTTTAGAGAAAAAGAAACTGGCCCTGATGTTCACTTTCGCTTGGCCAGGCCCACATCTACTAAGACAAATGTTAATATATGAATGCAAGAGAGAAAAGGTGTAAGAGAGTGCATGCGTGTGCTCTTCAACCTCTGCAGGATAATCCAGACTCACTTAGCAGCAGACACCCTGCACAACAGACTTCCAGAATTAGATCACAGGCAATTATTTAATTAGACCAGCAACAGTACATGGACAAGGAGAGGTGAAGAGGAAGAGAGAAACAAAGGGAAGGAAGAAGCAGCAGAACGAAGAGGAAAATAAAGTACAAATACTGCACAAAAGTAGAGATTTGACGCATCTAGAACTTTTCACTTTTACTTAAGTTTAGTTTAAATGCATCTGTGAGGAGGGTTTTTATCAGTATTTTCATTTTAAGAACTGCGAGCCACATCGACAACACTGATTTAAACCTGATGGGTGATAACGCACAGAAAAGCATCCCATGTCTGACAAATGCAACGAGAACAAGTGGTTCCAGGAACAACAAGCCCCGCCCCTCACGCGTACTGTAGCTTATTTTGGCATCGATCCAGCTGATGTCGTCATGTCTATGCGTGTGCTGATGTCAGCGTATCAATTGCCTCTATACATGTGCTGAGTTTGAAGTAAATGGAAACAAAATTGATGTTTTTATAGACATTTGAAATTCCACCCATTATGAGTAAATGGGGAAAAAAAAAAGAATTTAAAAATTAATCAAATTTGAACTTTGACCTCCTTATCCCAAAATGTAATGACATCTATTCACTGCCAATCTATAACTTAAACAACTTAAGACATACCATATCAAATCCAATACCTTTTAAATACTTTTTTTTAAGGTATTAAATGCAAATTTGTAAATTCGAGGCTTTAAAGACTTTTTAACCCATAAAGACCCAGTGTTACTTTTGTGGCCATTCCCAAATGAATTTTTCTCTGTATTGAACCTTTAAGTAATTTATTGTAATACTATCCTCTGTATTTGTGGTTTTTTTTTGTTTTTTTTCAGTGATTCTCACTGTTCATTAAACCTCAGATTAAAACTGAAGGTTATTATATCAGAAACAGACAAAACTGAACTACTTTTCGAGTGTGATTGAATGATTTTGGAATTTTGAACTTGCATGTATTCTGTAAATGCTCAAAATAAACAAATAAAGGAATGAAGAAAAACTGACTCTTTCAGTAAAATCTATCTTTAACTGAACATAAAATCCACTGTCATTGATCCAGCTCCATGGGTTTTACTGGTGAACTGTCGGTGTTTCCACGGTAACTACGGAGCCTCTGACTGTCCAAATGGGTCATATCTGATGACCATGAAAAAAAAAGACAAACTGTATTTTACACCCATTATTTACACGTATTGATAGGATTAGTGGATCAACAGTTATTGAACATTTTCCATGACTAGACAGTTTTGATCGCCAGTGGATGTTTGGGTCTTTATGGGTTAAAAATAAATTTAGCAGCAACCATAATAGCTCAAATTGTAGGTCTAAACAAGTACTTTAACATGCCATTAAGGAATAAGAACCAAATATTTAATAAAAACATGAATTTATCATCATTGACTAAGTAACGGAGTGAGGAAAAATATACAGCAGTTATTAAAGGTTTGGGGAAAAAATGCCAAAAAGTGCTGTTCCTCAAGGAAAGTAAAAATATTTAGCGTACCACACTTTTCTTAATATATGAGAGTACATAATATAAAAAAATGAAACTGATATAATTCTTATTTTCATTTTAAAAGACATTAAATCATGGTAACGAAGTGAGAAAACCCCGTGGGAATCCTGAATATGTGAGATGGCATCCTCCAAGTACAGGAAAAACCAAAAGGAAGGGAAAAAAAAAAACGGACACACACGCGTAAAAAGATTAGAATGAGCAATCTACGAGTAATCTGGGCGCGAGAAGCTCATTTCATTGACCGTGTTGAAAGCCAAACCCATGATACTGCAAAAAGTAGCAAACAATCCACTGCCTTATAAAAGGTGCGCAGTTCCGTGTTCGCTCGCATCCAGACACGGCGTCATAAGCAGTGAGTGCAGCCTTGTGAACGTTTTACTGTGTCCGTGTCAGTGACGGGGAAGCAGTTAGAGTAGCATTGTGCAAAGCCGTAAACACACTGCTGGGCCATGGGAAATCGATATGACGCCTTGGAGCATGGTATTACACTGCTGTGATTCGCTCTCTCTTTTACTTTGCACCCGCTGCACTCTCCTAAAGCTACGCTCCCCTCAAGTCCTCCTGCACCCCTCTTACTCTGACTCTCTCCCCCTCTCTCCCCTTCTCTCAGGATAACCTAGCTTACCTGACAGTCCGGCCCGATTATCGCATTCCTTTTATATTATTGCTCACAACAGATACAGCCTGACCACGGATTCAATTTCCCCCTCACAAAGAAAAGGCCTTTACCGGGTGAACTAGCATCTAGCCGAAGTGAAACTCTGGCAGAATGTTTCTAATAGAAGCCGGGATTTGTTCTATAGGGGGTGAAAAATGACACCATCTCATAGCTGCCTGTTCCTCTAATAACAGCCATTAACACTGGAGGTGGGAGACAGCCGAGGTCTGTCACATCGCTCCAGCGTACGCAGACGCACGTGTGCACCAACGGAACGGCACAAGAGCACTTCAAGTTTAGTGCACGTATACACATACACGGCAGGCGAGGCGACGGTGTGATTGCAGGAAAGGTTTAACCCATAAAGACCCAAACATCCCCCGTCTACTGATCTAAAACGTTTAATACCCGTGGATTCACCAATTCTATCAATGCATTTAAATAATTGGTGCAAAATACAGTTGGTCGTCTTTTCATGGTCATCAGATGTGACCCGTGTGGACGTTCAGGGGCTCCGTAGTTACCGTGGAAACACCGTCATCTTCTACAACATTGACTCACCAGTAAAACCCGTGGAGTTGGATCAGTGACAGTGGATGGAGACGCTTGTTTAAAGTTCAGTTAACGATAGACTTTGTCGAAAAAGTCACTATTTTCTTCAGTTTCCTCGCTTTGATGAAATAACCCTCAACTTTAATCTGAGCTTTTATGAACTGCCAGCCACATAATCAGTAAATTGAATATAGGAAAATACCTGATTTTTACCAAAATAAGGCAGAACGCAGAGGATATTACTGTAATAAATGGTGATAAATCACTTGAGAAATGTTCAGTTGAGAGGAAAAATTCATGTGGGAACTGCCTCAAAAGTAGCACTGGGTCTTTATGGGTTAAAACAGAAATAATGGAGGATAATGAAATAAAAGCTAACATCACAGGTGTAGTCATTTCTAGGGAGAGGATATATTTTACAGAAAAAGTCACTTTTTCTTCAGTTTTGTCTTTCTGATGTAAAAACCCTCAATTTTAATCTGAGCTTTAATGAACATTTACATGATCAGTGAATTAAATATAGCAGAAAAAATTATTTTTACTGAACAAAACCCAAAATACAGAGGGTAATATTGTTATAAATGGTGACAAATCACTTAAGAAAAGTTAAATATACAGAAAAATTCATTTGGGAATGGCCACAAAAGTAGCTCTGGGTCTTTATGGGTTAAAAAGTCTTTAAAGTCTTGAATTTACAATCTGCATTTAATACAAAAAAAAAAGTATTTAAAAGGTATTGCATTTGATACATAAATAATTGGTGTAAATTCCAGTTTTTCATCTTTTCATGGTTATCAGATATGATGAGATATCTAACAGTTACTGTGGAAACACCATCATCTTCTACAACATTGATTCACCAGTAAAACCCATTGGGTTGGATCGATAACAGCGGATGGACACACTGGGTTTATGTTCGTTAATGATAGATTATGCTGAAAAAGTCACTTTTTTCTTCAGTTTTGTTTCTGTTTTTTTGTTTTCACGAATATCTAAATCAAATTTAAGAAATTAAATATGGAAACGTACCTGATTAATATCCATACAGTAACAGAATAATTAAATCCAACCAATAGGGGGAATTGATCTAAGGTTCAAAACCCTCTTAAATTAAAACTGTCAAGCAACACGTGGCCCCCCGTGCACTTCTATTAGAGGACAGGTTATGTGTTTGTTGAGGATGAATGGCATTTTCTGCTTTATTGTCTTTTATATCATGATGTCAGAACTGTTATGTTTGAGGAAAATTAAATGTAAAAAGCCTTGTTTTGGATGCCTGATGGGGATGTGCTGAGTGGGTTATTTGAAAATGAAATGTATAATTTGGTGAGATTTTTGGGGAAGGCGTGGAAACTTAGACAAAGAACTCTGTATCCTGAACTAAAAGGACCTTGTTTTATGTAACTGTTATTGGGGTGCGTATGTGCTTTATATGTTGTTCATCTTCCTGTTTCGATAAGTCTATATGGGCCGGGCACGCAAGTGTATGACACTTAAATAAAACACTCATTAAGGGTAGAAATGAGGAGGAAAAAAAATCTGATTTTCACTGGAAAAATGCAAAATGCAGAGGATAATATTAGAATAAATGGTGACAAATCACTTAGGAAAGGTTGAATACAGAGAAAATAAAATCATTTGGGAACAGTCACAAAAGTAGCGCTGGGTCTTTATGAGTTAAAGCAAAGACAGACATAAAATGAGTCTAAGTGCGTGCGGTTGAAGTGCTCACATTCTTCTTCTTTGGGGTCCAGCTGTGTGACGCTGATGGAGAGGCGGTCCACACGCTCCTGCAGAGAGTTGACCCGGAAAGAGAAGGAGTGGGCCTCATTGAACAGCTCTCCAAACAAGTCTTCTGCATATTTACCTGCACGATTACACACACACGAACAAAAACACATGCACAGAATGAGTACGCCATTTATTTTCATGCCTGTAAAATACTAAAATAACAGAGTGGCTGAAATGACAGTTTATATCTAATGTTTATTCAACACCTTCAAAGTGACATTAGTTTTTGGTGGAATAATTTCAATTTTCTATTCTGCAAATCTCAGTTATGCTTCACAACACTTTCATTTATTTAATAGTTTGACTGCTTCCTCTGGATACCCCATCATGAACATCAATTTGCCATTAAAAAGTCAACTAAAAATTTTTAAAGTTCAGTTAATTACTGATGTTAAGAGGTTGGAAAATATCCTCCTGAGACCCATCAATGTATTTTTGTCCTCTGCAGGGAGTAAGAGTTTCACAGCTTTACTTAGAAAAGTGTCCACAAAAAAAACCCAAAACAAAACAACATATAACAGAGCATATGACATCCTCCGTTTGTGTGTTTTTTCACTCTCTTGTTGTTGTTGCTTTGTTTTTTCTTGTTTGGTTTGGTTCGTATGTTATATGAGTATTTATTTACTCACTCTTCTTCCACTTTCGCTTTCGAGAACTTATAGTGTATATACATATGCATCTCACTGTACCTGGTCTGAAATGTTCTTGTGCTTGAAAAACCCTAATAAAAAGAAGTTTAAAAAATAAAAACAAACAAGTGGTTCCAGACACAACAAACCCCGCCCCTCGTATGTACTGTAGTTTATTTTGACATCGATCCAGCTGATGTCATCATGTCTATGCGTGTGCTGATGTCTGCGTATCAATTACCTCTATATATATATGTGCCAAGTTTGATGTAAATTAAACAAAACTGATGTTTTAATAAACATGTGAAATTTCACCCATTATAAATAAATGGGAGAAAAAAAAGATTTAAAAAATTTGTAAAAAAAAAAAAAAAAAAAATTGAAATTTTGACCTATAAAAACTTTGATTTATAAACCATAGTTGGTATGAATTCAACCAATAGTTTTGCTGCTACAGACATGTGAAATTTCACCCATTACAAGTAAATGGGGAAATTTTTATTTATTTATTTTTTAATTCATAAAAAATTTGAACTTTGACCTACTTTCCCCAAACTATAATCAGATCTATTCTGGGTCACTGGCAATCTATAAACATAATTTGGTATGAATTCAACAAATAGTTTTGCTGTTTGAGTATTAACAAACACACAAACAAGCCAAATCAAAAATAATACCCCTTGTCTCCCCTTAAGGGGGTGGGGTAATAATAATAATAATAATAATAATAATAAAAAAAAGCCAAAACTTTTCTGGGTCTTAGGAGGACATAGTCAGTGGTGACTTCAAATAGCTTGGGCTCTGATGTTATGTCTACTCTGATGGGGATGTGACTTCTGAACATGTTTTTACTAAAGCTCTTTGATAAGGGAGTTACCAAAGAAAGCTGGAGCCCAACTTTCCAGCAGTGAATGTCAAGACTTGATCACAATATATTCCAGAAAGGTTTCATTATACTCCAGTGTGTATCCCGGCTTAATCAAGCCAATGATTTTGATTATAGCTCAGTGTGCTTCATTAGCCAAAACAGGCTTTTGCAGCCTTGAAAGGATTCACATCGTTGATCTGCAATCATAAGTATATTTCTCTACTTTTTACAAAGTTTCTTCTCAAACTTTGCTGTCCTTCCTCAGAAATATAATGAAACCTGTGCTTCAAAGAGAACAATGGTTAAATGTGTCCTAACAGAAATAAGCAGAAAAGAACTAAAACTGACTGACAAGTAGGGATTAGCTGACTCAGACTCTCTCTAATTGACTTGTATAGCATGTACAGTGTGTGTGTGTGTGTGTGTGTGTGTGTTACTGACTGAGGCTGCTGAGCTGGCGGATGACGTTGGCCAAGGAGATGTTAGTCACACACTCCAGCTCATTCTTGATGTTCCTTGGCAGCACTGTGTGGCACAGGTGCCTGGGCTCAATGGTGCGCTTCACCAGCGGCATCCTTCTGCTGCGGCACCGCTACCTAGTTTAGAAGAGATGAGGGGGGGGGTAAATTCATTAGCCCTTTGCCTTGCTAAAAACCTTGTGAATTCTGTCCCTGCTATAACAAGACATCCGACAGATAAAAGAGGATGGAGAGCGCGGTGGGTAGACGATTGCTTTTCTAACTGAAAGTAGTGATATTTCGCCTTTTTAAACGGAATTATGCATTTTCAAACATTCCCCTGTGGTCTGCGTAAACTGTAAATGCTCTGCTTGGGTCTGAATTCTTCATTCATTCAACTCCACAGGTCCATCTTCAACCCTATATCTGAGTAATGACACCAGAAAGGTCGTTTTGAGCGCTGGCCCTTTAAATGCAAATGAGCCACTTTACGCCCCGCCCCCTCCAGGTTATTAACCGTGCTGTTCTGTCCCGTTCCGCCACTTGTGTTCGTTAATACAACCAACAACTGAATATTTTAGGTAATCGGCTCGAAATGTTGACATATTTTCAGTTTTTACTCCAACCGCCGCTGCTGATAAACAATTATGTCAAATTCGGAGAAATGTTCCCCGGATATCTTGACCTTATATGTGCAAATGTCGTGACGTAACTAGTTATAAAATGCAATAAACTAAGCAGGAATTAAAAAAGGTTGTAGAAATCCACTCGACTTTTGCCAGAATTAATCTAAAGATAGTTTTGCAGCACCTGGAGGGTTCAAATTCAAACTGTATGAACTATTAGGGTCCAAATACACAAATAAATGAACCACAGACTAATACAAGTGGGTTTAGATAAATATGAGCCCTTTAACCCTCTATAGTTCACTCATAGAAATACTCTGAAATACAAAATTTCAACCTTAGTGTGTTATTGGAAGATGTAAGACGTTATTAGTTTTGTGAAATTTTTTAGAACATTTTTTATTGTGTAGAAAATCATGGTCAGTGAAGTTACCATATTTGGATCCTTACACGTAAGTGGCAAAAAAAATAAATAAATCCCAGAAGTCAATATAGAAAAGACAGGAAAAACACACGTAAGGTGAAAGAAACATGTATTTTCGAACATTAGACCCACATGCGTCCTGATCCAGACCCCTGTCCACATCCACATGATCCCTTTGAACATCATTCCTTCCATTAGTACCATTACTTCATGGTACCGAACAAAGCAGGTCCACTCACTGTTCATGCACAGGTGGACCTTACAGACCCTGGAGACCACGTTGGACCTCAGATTGCTGACTCACTGGAACTGTTCCTATCACTGTCTTGCAATGTAGGCGGAAATTACCAAAAATAGTCAGTTGCCCCATAAAGGGTTAAGAAGAATTATCACAACAGAAAATCCCTGGTGTATGAGAGATAGAGATTAGAGAAAACGGTGTGGGTTGAAGGGTAAAAAGGGCACATGGGTAGGGAATTCAGCATCAGATGTATAATTACACCGGACCCTATGAAGCGGAGCACAAAACGCAACAAAAACGTCAGGGAAGCAGTGTTTTGACATTGCTAACAGCTACGTTGTCTCATCTGTTTCATTGCCTTAGCTCTGTCTTGTCCTTTTCATCATGCATAGCCTGGCTAACATACCTCAGCACTTTGTCTGCCCACTCAGCCATGCTAATGGCATTAAGGCTGCAGTGCTGGATCGCGAAGGCACGCTTCTCCTCCATTCACACCGACACCAAAAACAGAGCCACGGAAGACACAGAGGACGAAGAGAAAGAGAATATGTTTACGAAAAGTCACACTTCTTCACGTTTAAGAACCCATAAAGACCCTACACTACTTTTGTGGCAGTCCCCAGATATTTTTTTTTCTCTATTTTTAACTTTTCTTAAGTGATTTAACACCTTTTGTTCTAATATTACGCTAAGTATTTTGCATTCTTAACTGAAAATCCGGTATTTTCCTACATTTTATTTACTACTAATGACTGATGTCCATAAAAGTTCAAATTCAAGTTGAGGGTTATTCTATCAAAGACAGAAAAAAAAAGAGGAAAAAGCGACTTTTCGAGTAATTTTTTTTCTGCTTTTCTGGAAGCTCCTAAATGAATTCCAAATGAATCACCATTTATTATAATATTATGTTCTGTATTTTCTGTTTTCAGTTGTAAATCACGTACAGTATTTTACTATATTTAATTCACTGACCATGTAGAGTTTTGTTTTTTTTTTTAATAAAAGCTCAGTGTAAATTCAAAAGTTATTGAGAAAACTGAAGAAAAAGTGACTTTTTTTCCACCAAATCTATCATTAACTGAACACAAACCCAGCGTCTCCATCCACTGTCACTGATCCAACTCCATGGGTTTTACTGGTGAATCAATGTTGTACAAGATGACGGTGTTTCCACGGTAACTACGGAGACTCTGAACGTCCAAATGGGTCATATCTGATGACCATGAAAAGATGACAAACTACATTTTACACCAATTATTTATATGCATTGATAGGATTAATGGATAAACAGGTGTTTCCCTTCTTATATCAGTAAATGATTTTGGTCGCCAGTGTATGTTTGGGTCTTTACGGGTTAATAAGTCTGCTGTTCCTTCAGAATAGAAAAGCTACTGGATCACACATGGCAACACCCTCCAGCGGCTAAATTAAGTTGATATTAAAGAAAGGCAAGAGCTGAGAAAAACAATCAGAAATGCACAAGGGAACATATCATCTTAACAGGATGACTTTCTGTGCAAGAACACCGGTTAATCATGCTAATAATACCTTGTCTATTTGCCGTATAATTGTTTTAATTAGGGTGTGTGTGCAATAATGTGGAGATCAGGTGCTCAGATGGACGGCCTGATTGACGGGGCTTGACAGTGATAAGGCATTATTGAAGCACTGATTAAACTTTAATTGACGTCTGGTGCTTTTAATATCCCGCTGTATTCTTAGCGATGTTAGCGTCACTGAGGAATAAACATGATTATTGACCGTATCCATAAGAATGTAGGGCAAGGAAGACTATTCTAGGAAGTAGCCCAGCTCTGGATGGTTAGAGGGAAGAGCGAGGGAGTCCAGTAAAAAGGCTTTGTTGAGGTGATTCATCTTCGAAGCATCTTAAATGGGGGCATCAGTGCCCATAAAAGGAAAGAATAAGAACTCGCACCTCTCTGAGCTCTTGTTAAAGTGGCTTGAATGAGGGGTGCGGGCGATGTTGCTGCGACACAAACCCAAACAGAGCACCAAATCCCCGCCCACCTTCAAAATAACACCAGCTTTCCTCTTTAGACTATTATTTCCTCTCGCAGTCACTTCACCACCCACATGCACGCACAAACTCTCTTCCTGATCGTGGCCACGTCTTGACCCAATACAGGCTGACATTTTCCACCGCCATGCTGTAGTCCCGGTAATAGAGGGTTAACCCTAGACTCGCCACTTGCTATGGTAGACGTGTAAACTCAATTGCTCCTGTGTTAACCTTTAAGACTCAAGCTCAACATTTCAGAAGACACGTAGTGTGGGTTCGTCTCACGCCACGTAAACGTTAAGGACAAGCAGAAAGTATGGCAACACTCTGCAACATTGACGCCAAATTACGTACTTATTTTCCCCATTACTGTCATCGTAATGTTAAGTTTCATTCCCTTTTACACAACGAAACCGTCTCGGAGCCTGTGAGTCTATTGCGGAGCTTAAAAAGAAACACATGGGTCAGGTCAAGCGGTGACACGGTTACATGTTTCATGTTCAGTGGGCTATAAGTTTGTATATAACCTACATCAATGTATGTTACATATTTCAGTAGGTATTTGTAAGTACTTAACCCATAAAGACCTAAACCTCCACTGTCGACCAAAAGCATCTACTGATCTAAACTGTTGATCTACTAACCCTATCAATACATGTAAATAACTGGTATAAAATGCAGTTTGTCATCTTTTCATGGTCATCAGATATGACTCATTTGGACGTTCAGAGGCTCCGTAGTTACCGTGGAAACACCGTCATCTTCTACAACACTGATTCACCAGTAAAAACCCATGGAGTTGGATCAATGACAGTGGATGAAGACACTTGGTTTATGTCCAATTAATGCTATATTTCACTGAAAAGTCACCTTTTCTTCTGCTTTTTTCTACTTTGATACCAATAACCTTTGACTTTATTCTGAGCTTTTATGAACATCTACATGATCAGTTAATTAAACAAAATAAAATAGATTATTTTCACTGGAAAAATACAAAATTCACAGGATAATATGGTAATAAATGGTGGTAAATCACTTAGGAAAGGTTAAATAGAGAGAAAAAGTAATTTGGGAACTGGCACAAAAGTCACACTGGGTCCTTATGGGTTAAACATAGTAAGGATGATGATTGCATAAAATTACATTTTTGACAAAAATATTTAAAAATGTGCTCGGTAACACGGTTTCATCAGAATGTCACTGATTGTGACAAGGTTTGAGTGTCATCGTTGTGTATGCGTGCAGCTGCGCTAGCGACTACTGTTGTACATCACAACAGTATAAATCAGTTGGCACATAGTCTGAGTGATGGGGGGGGCTATTGTCTGGGACATCGTTGCCAGTTGCAAATTTGTTTTCGGGGGGCAGCAGGTAGGAGCTGATGATAACATGCGGGGAGCTTACTTTCACTTTCTTACAGTTTTATCCGCAGAGCTATATAACCCACCATGTCCTCCACATACAGGTCCATCACGTTACTTTTAGAATTACGTTCCACATCCATGACGTACCCTGTGTTGCAAAAATTTCAAGGGGTAGGATCGGTCTTACGGATCGGTTGCTTTTACAGATACCGGATCCAGCTAAAATGTTGATACTGGAGCCGATAGCTGATGCTGATATCGGATCGGTGCAACCTTAATTGGAAACTTTTGGACTTCAACTAAACTAAAAAGTAAACTTATTGACACAGATTTAAAATAATACGGTTTCAATGGGCATAGTGACACGGTTTAAATTCCTGATCCTATTATGATGTAAGGACCAGTGTGTCTAGAAACCAAGTCAAATATTTTTAATATAAGCATTTATTATACATCACAGTAATAAGCTAACCAGTGAGTGCATACAGAATGGGATAAGAGACACTTTGATTTTTCTCACAGATGCGCAGGTTCCCTTGACCTGTCACCTGACCCATATGCTTTTCATTAGTTTCTGTCAAATACAGTAAAAGCAAAACCTCTAAACTCAAAGCTCAGGTTCTGTCTGCACCGAATGCTTTTTTTCCAACTCTCGTGACGAGCCAGCTGTAGTTGATCATGATTGTCACCATCCATTCCGAACGGAGCACATGCTCTAACAAATGGTCATGCCAACTCAGAGGTTAACAACTTCAGATAGCATTAGCATTCGGTGCATTTCCCTCATAAAGAATTGTTAGTGTGATGGAAAATTAGCTCTTTATATGGTAATGCATTGTGATTCATGTGTTTAATACTTAGATGTGCATATGTAATGGTTAAGTCTACGTGCGCTCTCATCCATAAAGATGTTCTGTTCTCAAAAGTGCTCGAAATAAAAGGGAATGACTGTTAAAGAACGGATGCAGTAAGCAAGGATTCGGATGATCAAAGTGACAGTTCAATGATTGTAAATGTAAGTATGACTGCTAGACTGTGCCTGGGGCTGTTTCTGACTTTGACTAACTTAAGCTCCAAGTGGAACTCTGACTGGAAGCACAAACAGTTATGTGCTGTGTTTTCAGTGAAACGCTCGACCCTGGGTTGTACTGGGGGTGACTTGCATTGCATTGTGGATCCTATAAGGCTTTGATGCATCATTTGAACAGCTTCATTCCACATTTAACCCATAAAGACCCAAACATCCACTGGCGACCAAAACCACCTACTGATCTATAATGTTGCATACCTGTTAATCCACTAATTCTATCAGTACATGTAAATAATTGGTGTAAAATGCAGTTTGTCGTCTTTTCCTGGTCATCAGATATGACCCATTTGGACATTCAGAGGCTTTGTACCGGTAGTTACCGTGGAAACACCGTCATCTTCTACAACATTGAGTCACCAGTAAAACCCATGGAGTTGGATCAATGACAGTGGATGAAGACACATGGTTTATGTTCAGTTATTGATAGATTTTGCTGAAAGAGTAACTTTTTCTTCAGTTTTCTCCGTTTCTGATATAATAAGCCTCAACTTTAATCTGAGCTTTTATGAACAGCTACATGACCAGTGAATTAAACATGGGAAAATACCTGATTTTCACTGAAAAAAAAAAAATCAAATAGAGAAGATAATATTACAATAAATGATGATAAATCATTTTAAAAATGTTAAATATGGGAAAAAAAATCCACTTGGGAACTGACACAAAAGTAGCTCTACCTGCCTGATCTTATCTTTGCTTGATTTTTGAGTCAGTAGGATATTAGTTGCTTTTTGGTCCAAAGTATGACATGTGGTGGTGCATAGATAAAACATTTCTGGCTCTGATTTGGTTATTAATGATACATTCCATCCTAATAATTATGTTATACCAGTATTTCAAAAGTGTGGGTGTACCTTGCCTTCACCCAGTGGTAGCTGGGATAGCTTCTAACACTCCCATAACCCTCTATATGATTAAGTAGTTCAGAAAACGAATGAATGAATCATCATTATTGACAGTGGTGTGGTGTCCACATTGATTGGATGATGTATGCTGTTCCTGTCTTCCTGCCTCTCTTCTGTACATCTTCACATACCATCAGCCAGAGATAGACTAGTTGTATATTTTTAATGAAGCAGAGCACCAAACCATATCTAAAACATGAGTGGTGCTAATGGTCACCACTGGTAAATCCACGGCTTAAAAACACTGCTACTTGTCAACCCACCATAAATATATTTAAAGCGTACGATTAAAATGATAAATTTACTGTTATGACCAACTCAGAATTAACAGACTAAGACAGTTTACATTTCAAAGAAGGAAGATGAAAAACTTCTGGGGCTTTTATAGAGCCTACAGAGCAAACAAAAGCCCAGGTGGTCCCAGCCGTGCAAACTGTAACATGGCCAATATGAGCAGATAGGGATTTTTGGGAGGGTGCCGGCATGTTTCAGACAGAGACTGAACCGCAGGACTGCACGAAAGACGAGAATAACAAAAAATAGTCGAAAGCTTTTCTAGTAGTCCGGGAATTTACATGTGGGAACATAATAGGTACTCTTTGATACGTTTAATATGAGAAACTTATAGGATATTTATTTACTTCACAAGAGGAGTAAGGCCCAATCCCGATTCACCCCTTGACCCTCCCCCTTGGCCCTTGCACTTGGCCCTTGCACTTGGCATTACCCCTTGAAACAGAGCTGCAAGGGGTAGGGGTTGAAGCATTCCCCTACGATACGAGACAACCCTCCAAGACCTGTTACGTCATCAGCAGTTATTGATGCCGCTATTAACAGATGCGATATCTTTGTTTTCGAAAGTATTCACCGTGCCGTCAGCAGCTGATGGACTTCTCTGTAAGTCCCGCAACATATGCATTTCTTTCTCTCTCTGATGTCTTCACAACTAACTTATGAATAATGGAAAATTTAAGCTTAACAAAAACATGGTGATTTGATTTATATCGTGATACATATCGATATTGCCTGATATGAAAAAAATGATCATGATATTATTTTTTTGCATGTTGCCCAGCCCTACTATTAACTATAAACCGCAGAAATGCGATCTACAACACACTGAAATGGCATTAAATGGTCGATCAAATGATTACGTTGTTTATGATGAAAATACGTATATTTGTGTGTTTCTTTCATCACACTGCTGCACTTTTTGGCTGTGTTTACCTCCATCTTGCCAATGATTTCAACTAAATTCTGGGAAATTTCTCCTACCCTTTAGTTCATAGTGTGGTCCTGAAAAATCTCTGTGAATCTCTGTTTTCGCCTTAGCCCTTCCCCTCCGTCTAATCGAGAATTGGGACAACACTACCCCTTCACGTGTACGCGCAAAATGGAGAGGTAAGGGGGAGGGGCCAAGAGGTGAATTGGGATTGGGCCTAAATGTTTCATATACTTTGCACATTCATCTTCAGAGTACAAGTGAAGCCAATGTAAAAAGATGCAAAGAAAAATGAAATCCGTCAATTGCAACCCTGCGCATTCCCCTGCCATGCATGCACACTGGCTTATTTCACACAAGCACAGCCGGGTGATGACTAATGTATGTGCTGGGCTAGCTCACACTGTTTTTGTACCCCTCCTCCCCTAGCCCATCTCTCCCTCTTCAGGGGTTCTCGGCTCGCTCCTCTCTCCAGAAAGGAATGCGTTGTCCTTTTAATAACCTTCCTCCTACCTAGTGGGTCATAAGAGGTATTTCTGAAGATGACAGAACAGATTTGTCTACGGGGAGAAATAAAAAATTATGAAAAATTAAGCTTCCAGGGGGCAGTGAAAGACAGATGACAAATGGGGAAACAAACATTTTTGGGCAGAGGTGCAACACAAACCCAGAGCGGAGTATAAAAGAGAGGAGAAACTGATATTTATGGAGTCAAAAATACAGCAGCAGTAGTTGAAAGAACACCAAAATAAATTCATACACCCTACGCCACATGATATAAAAGCACATAGAAATAGGTGCTAAGTGATGATATTGATTCTGCCCATCTGTGATTCCTCAGGGTGAGCTTTTCATATGGAGGAAATACTGAAGTTTCAATAGGCCTCAAATACAGATTTAAGAATAAAAAAGTCCCTCACAAAGGACGTGTGACGGTTAAATCACGGATCGTCTTGTTACATTTAAAGATAACTGCGATGTTTAAAAATATCACAGAATTAAACTCTATTTTGCTACAAGTTATAAGGTTACACGTTTCTTTTCATGAACAAGAATGTAAAAAGTAAGAGTTTACAACTAGTCTGTGCATTTCCTCTTATTCTGACTGCACAGAAGTTCATTTAAGGCTGAGCAACACATGAGCAACTAACGTCATATGTGGCTTTTCGTACAGCACATGCTGTCCATTGATGTTTCCATACTGTGTTTTGACATGATGACATATGACAGCGCGGCTACCATGAGAATAGCGCTGTCATTTCTTATGAGTTACCACGAGAGGGGAAAAAAAAAACAAAAAAAACGCAACATCCTACTTTTGAAGGTGAGGAAAAAAGAACACAAGACATCGGGAGGGAAGGAAGGAAATATGAGAGGAAGAACAAGTGAGAGAAAGATCAGAGGACACTAAACTGAAACCTATTTAAATTCACAAACCATTGCAATATGACAGCACAGGTGGAATCAAAAGGCAGCAGCGCCTTGCATGGGCAAAGGGGCTTAATAAGCAGTACTTTCATTTCAGACGGCTTAATGAGACGTTACTGCGCAAAAACTGTACTTTCAGCCTTTTTTACCTCAACTGGAGATGTTTAACACATTTAACTATTTTACAGTAGTAGTGATGCAACAACAAAATCATATAGGGAGAACTGTATGGTTATACTTTTAGGAAAAGAGAGGAAAAGGTGTTATATGGACTGTAGTGCTGCAACAACGAGTCAATTAAATCGATCCAAATCCATTCCTAAAAGAGTTGGCAACGAATTCGGCAGTCGATTCGTTGGATCTTGAGCACGCTAGTATTGAGACATGCCCGCACACTGTTGAGCGTAACAGAGGAAAACACAGACCAGCACGGCTGAGGCTTCGGATGTCGGGCCAGATTTTTAAAGCTAAGTTTACATTATGTTCAACGGCAGCCCCGTTTGGCCCAAACGTAGTCCGCCGTTTATGTAACAAAACTTGAATATGGAGAAAAAAATAGCCAAAATCCCACGGCGCTTTATGTTCCGGGAAAACGGGGCTGCTGTGGCCACCAGGAACATGATGCAAACCTAGCTTAAAATGGCTTACATGTTGTGATTACTTTAGCCCGCTAGCTAGTTAGGCACTGTCATCGTAATTATAATGTTTTCATCCATCTCCGTTTATCAGGCCACCAGACTAACGTTACCTATCGTTGACTGGAACATATACATACAATGCTAGTTTGATAGCCTATAACCAGAGCTGGTTGAAGACTATATCTTGCTAGTCTCTAACATAACAGGTCTAGGTAGTGGGCTAGTGCTCACTAACTAAACCCAAAGCCATTGCAGGGATGTAATCATTAGTGACTTGTCTGCAGCCTACATTGCTGTGGGTTAAATTACAATCTTTGAGAAGTGAGTCTTTTGTGTTTATCTGATGAACTGATTAGTTATTAAAATAATCTGCAGATTAATCAATTATTTAAATTATCGATAGTTGCAGCCCTAATGGACTAGCAACCAGCTACCAAAACCACCACACTGAAAAAATGTCTATCCACAAAAATGCTGTTTGTTTACACACATATGTATGGTATCAAGTTTTTTTCTTCAAAAAAAAAAATAAGTGTCTGATAATCTTCACGTGTCGCATCAGCTGATAGTTTACATTATAGCTCTGTTAGCTTAGCTCAGTTTTTAGACAGAAAACAGCTTCAGTAAAACCACAAATCAGCTCAGTTTTCTGTATGGTTTGTCTGGAATCATCCAAACAAGATCAGAACTGTCGCAGTTTAGTCTGAACTGTGGACCTACAAATGGCAACTTGCCAAAGATAACGTCACATAATAACGTTATACCTTCATAAGCCAAAAATCAAACTCACCCATGTAGAAGAAATGCCATTTCAAATTCAATCAGGCCTTCAGAGGTGAAAAACACAACAATACTTTTACTGTTTTTAATCACTTTTCCACTTTAATTGAGCGTGGAATTTGTTTCTTGTCAATTTTTATTCATATCTTGGCCTTGGTGGAGTGACTCACTACTCCCTTTAATGGTCACATACTTTCTGCCATCTCTGCATCTTTGACATAATGCCATTAGGTACTCTTTCACTTTACCCCATAAAGACCCAAACAGCCACTGGTGACCAAAATCACCCACTGATGTAACTGTTTAATACCTATTGATCCACTAATCCTAGCATTACATGTAAACAATTGGTGTAAAATGCAGTTTGTCGTCTTTTCATGGTCATCAGATATGACCCAGTTGGACGTTCAGAGGCTCCGTAGTTACCGTGGAAACACCGTCATCTTCTACAACATTGATTCACCAGTAAAACCCATGGAGTTGGATCAATGACAGTGGATGGAGATGCTTGTGTAATGTTCAATTAATGATATATTTTGCTGAAAAAGTCACTGTTTTCTTCCGTTTTCTCTCTTTCTGATATAATAACCCTCAACTTTCATCTGAGCTTTTATGAACATCTACATAATCAATAAACAAATATAGGAAAATACGTGATTTACACGGAGAAAATGCAAAATAAAGAGGCTAATATTACAATCAATGATGACAAATCACTTAAGAAAGGTTAAACGAGAGAAAACTTCATTTGAGAACTGCCAGAAAAGTAGTACTGGGCCTTTATGGGTTAACGATACTTTTAGGTCATTGGTGTAATATTTAAAAAATAAAAAATACACACAGCTACTTTACACTAATGGCTGGTCATTGTCAAAGATCTGCAGTTATTTCACAGTGGCTCATTAGACTGAAAGCATCGTGCATTTATGACCGCTGAGAAATATTTCTGACTACTCAGCACAATAGATGCAATACAAAAGGAAGGGTTTAAGTGCGTCATTTCCAGAATAAATACAGAAAAATACTCTATTCCATTTTCAATTCTTTGAACAAGGAAGCAGATGGACCTTTGTGAGAGAACCATGTTTCCTATAGGTGTTCTTGATTGCACTTTTTCTTTCCTTTACTGACTGCCATGTCAGTAAAATACAAGAGGGCCATCGCTGCAGCCTACACATATATAAATAAAACACGAAACACAAAGAAACTTGTTATATACCTACAAATCCTCTTTCCTCTTCCTGATTTATTTTCCATCTAGTCTACTGGTGAGTCAGCCTCTTCCTAGTCTTGCCTCTCTTTTTGCACACCCCTTACCACTGACTGTCCTCCTACTTTATGGTCCATTCATCTTGGGTGGTGCTTCCCACTGTCACCTATCACCGTGGCAACAGCTGCAGTGGGATGTCATTGGTCAATTTGTAATGTCCAGAGAGAGGTAGAAGTGAAAAAGAGAGAGGGTGTGTGTGTGTGTGTGTGGGGGGGGGCATTTGGGAAAAGGAAGAAATGGGCTTAGATCAGGGTGATGACTCAAAACAGAGATAACAATTGACGGATGTTTGCAATATGAAGGAGAAGAGCCAGAATTGGTCACCAACTGTGTCCGAGCACAAAGAAGGGGCGGGGGATGGCACGTGCCAGTGGAGAGCAGGGGGCCTCCACTGGTGCGGCTCACTGCACCCGGGACAATATGTCCAACCAAAGGCTCTAATGAATCCTAATGGAGCATTTACTCACTCACACTGCCGCACAATAAAGCAGCAGAGCCCTCAATATGGGACAGGTCAAGGGCCTTTTATTTGGAGGGTTTGAGACTCCAGGCCCTCGATACACGATCCTCTGGGATTAAAAACACACACGCACAGCTCCACCAAACAAACCAGTGTCCTGTGGCATTTTCTTGTTGAGATATTACAGATGGGAGGAATGATTTCGTGGCCAGGAGAATACAAAAATATTCAAATATTCTAAAAAATACAATGCAAAGATTCAGCTCTCTTCAGCTATCCAGCATGCCCCAGTTTGCCATCGCTAGGACTGCAGGATATATAATTTTTGTGTTGTTTTAGCATCACCATAAACAGCAGGAAAACAACAAAAAGGAAGATGTGGCTTTTAAAAAAGAATAAATATCAGCTATAGGAGTTTTTCAGCTACAGAAAGGATCAGCACTTGGCTGAAAAGGGCTTATGGCGAAAATATCATATCATGATTTTTAACAAATACAATCACGATCTCGATTTTATCACGATTCTTTACATGGATCATGGAGATTAATTTGCAAGTCTCTGAACAATGGAACCAAACAATTTCCCTACGTAAAACATAGCCCTAAAAGAAAAAAATAAAACAGACAATTTAGCCCAAAGAACCTTCCGGAAAATTTGTAATTTAAATAGTTTGTGCAATTTTGCCTACATGTGCCAAGAACATAAACATACTAAAATGTAAACAACACTGATTAAGTGCACTCTTGCAACATAAAAACTAAACTGCACTTGGTTTTTAAGGTAGCTTTCAATAAACATGAAAAGTAAAAAAAAACCAAAAAAAAAAACCAAAAGTGTCTGTTTGACTTAGCGATTTGATGGTTTTCCTAAAAGTAGAAAAATAAAGTATTTTACCAGAAGATCAATTGGAAAAATCCACAAATTAAGGGGCCCCTTAATTGTGTATTTTGATAGGCTCAGCACCCTCCCTTAACATCATATACCCTGTAAACTCGAAACAACATGCAAAAGTGTCAATTATTTAATTTACCCATATCATGATTCATATTATTGTGTCCCCCCCCTTTTTATGTTTGTTTTTGTTTCATGTTTCGTGGTAGTTTGTATGTATGTGGGTAGGGTGGGAGGGAATTTGGTTG
>JAPQRP010000018.1:2667197-2683673 GCA_037367295.1 Apogon hyalosoma
AAAAACAGTGCTTTTATTCATTCCATGTTTTCTTTTCTGTCTGTTTTAGTCACATGATCCACACAGGAGTTAGTGCTGGATTGCATAACCACTGTTTTTAATGACTTTTAATGGTCTAATCATTTTTCCCAAGTCTGTATAACTGTTGCTCGGGAAACTTTTTCAGTTCGTGGGCCTGAAGAGAAACTTGGCACCTTCTCTGAAAGCAGGCGTGTATTGGCAATAATCTGGTGATACGATACAAATCACAATGTTAGGATCACGATACGATATATCACGATACCGTTAACAAGGCAGTATTTATTGTTTTTCTTAAAAGATTATTTTCTGTAAAAATTGAACTGAATACTAAACATATTTTATTTGATCAGAACGGGATCTAATGCGATATCACAAAACGTTCCTCTGTGAAAACTTAAAACTTACATTTCAAAGTTTCACAGACCGTAAGGTTTACGATCCTGCTCAAATGTTCATGTTCTATTAGTTGTGAAGTGGACAGTCCCTGAATAATCCAACATCAGAACATTATTTCTGCGCCATCCCAACAAAGGAACTAACATCTGCCTCTTTCAGACGGTAAAAAGTGCTTTAGGATGCTTGAAATAACCGTTATGTAACAAAACAGTGTTAAATAATAATAAGTAAAATATAAACAAAAAACAAAAATGAACCCTCGCCATGTTTGCATTTGAATAAATACCTAAAAATAGCAATAAAGTACATTTTAATATCGATACAGTATCGTGAAATTAAATATCGCGATATTTTGCGAAACTTACTTGTGATATTTACACCCATATCTGAAAGTAGAAAAATACACTTTCTTCCACCATTAAAACAAGTCTGAATACACGCATTTACCACCTACATCACATTCAGGACAATCTCAAGGCAGAATGATGGAACGTCAATTACATCTGGTAAAATAATGCTAGCGTCGCTTCAAATGTTAACATATTAGGTAGCTAGCCAAACACTTAAACACAGCATGCATTTGTTTATTTACGTGGGTTTAAAAGAGCCCTAAAACTCCACATATCAATTCATCTGACAAATGTGCATAAGAATGTCTCAAAAAATATTAAGACATGTATGCAACGCTTAGCAACGTACAAAAGTGAAACTGGTAAGATCTACAAAGTTGAAATGAATCTGTACTTAAAATGTTTGTACTGTACGTAAATACATCGCACCCAGTGAAAACGGGACAGTCTACAAATGGCTCGGGCACACGCCAGTCACAGGAACAACACCCATCGTCTCAAAATTCCATCTTCATCAGCATCATCTGCAGCCATTTCCAGCTAGTCTTCACTGTTTAAATTAAATCCTTACAAAATAACACTATCTTACAATACTCTTAATATGATACGGTTATAATCATCATATTGTAAATGCATAATTATGTTGCATTTAACATTGTGTCAGTGTATATTTGTAATATGTGCTTGTACATTTGTGCAATGCATGAATGTAAGTGCTTTTCATAACATGTTTTGTGCTTATATATACCTTAAATAAACTTTTTTTTTTAATAAATGTATTGGGTGTGGGTCACTTTTCCATAAGAGGGCGTCACAATTCTATAATAGAAAACTGACCCATGCTTATTTTATTTGCAGACTCAAAGTCCAAAAGTAGACAATACACACACACAAGCCACAGAGACAAAAACAACAGATATACAATGTCAGTCAGTGGTCAGCAATTAAAATACATACAGCAGTTTGAGCCAATATTTCCAAAAGCTGGAGGTGTGGGTCACTTTTCAACGGGGGGTCACTTTTCTATCTGACACCGTGACTTTTTTTGTTCATTCAGAGCTTTGGAATTGCATCAGAACAATCATATACCACAAGCACTTGGAAAGCTAGAAGAAGACTTTGGATTCAATTTTAATTTAATAGAAAGCCCAAACCCCTTACCCTGGGTCTAATGTAGAAACTGTCACAACGGATGAAACTGGACCAAAGCAATAATGAAAACTAATACACATAAAATATAAATACAAGCACATACTGTGGCTCCGTAACGGCAGTGTCTTACAGGTGTGTTTTGCACCTCGGTTCTATTCAAATACCAGGCCTCGACCTCACCGTCCTACCATTCATATCCCCATTCACCATAACCCAAACCCCCGTTCCCCCCACCCCACCCCACCACTGCACATCACATTGGCAGGACATATCATGGCATGTGCCAGTGTGTCTTTCTACCAATTAAAATTCTGTATCAGCCGGCTCCCCTTCAGCAGTGAGATGACACCTTGCAGGCCCACACCACTGAGGTGCTATAACACACACACAGACCTCTTGTTGTCGGCTAAAAATACACCTGCAGCACTAGAGCTGTCAGGTTGGGCTCAGACTGCTATGCTAACTAGGTTTCCTGGCAGCGGGAAACTTTATAGTGCTTTTGGCAAGGGGTATCGGCACATAATTTATTTCCTTGCTTCAATAACAAGAATTTTTACTCATTGAACTTCTCATATTCTTATACTGCCTAACTTAGTATAAACAAAAGATACAGTGTACAGCACGGGTGTCAAACATGTGGCCAAAGGGTCTAAGCCGGCCCGAGGGATGAATTTGTGAAATGCAAAAATTCCACTGAAGATATTATCAATGATGGCAAAATCATTTAAATTCAAGTTCCACATACAGAACCAATATGATGTCAAGTGGGTCAGACCAGTAAAGTACTATTATAGTGACCTATAAATAATGAAAACCGCAAATTTTCTTTTTGTTTTAGAGTAAAAAAGTCAAATTACATGACAATATTTACACTGAAGGACGATTCTTTAACAAAAAATGTGAATAACCCGAACAAATATGAACTACCTGAAATGTCTTAAGAAAAAAGTGCAATTTTTACTGATATTCTGCCTGTTTCTAAATGTTTTATGTATTTGTAATTATAATGTAAGTTGTGATGCACATGTGTCAATGATAAACTGAGGTATAATATTGTTAAAATTATGCTTATTTTTCTTGAGACGTTTCAACTTGTTCATGTTATTCAGATTTTTAAGGAAACTTTGTAGATGTAAACATTTTCAAAATATAATCTTACCTTCCTCATTGTTATTATTTTACTGGTCCGGCCCATTTTAGATCATATTGGGCTGTATATGGCCCCTGAACTAAAATGAGCGTATAGTGTCGTTACCTCCTTTCAAGATGAAGACTTTTGGTTTTATTTTTCTCAACCGTAGTTCTTTACTTTAGGCCACAGAGTCAGTTGGCGGCCATGTTTCATGTGTGTTACACTGTAAGTGTTCAATCAGGCAAAGGTGTGAAGCAAGGCAGTCATTTAGCACTGTCCTGCCTGATCAAAGTCTGCCTCCTGGCACAGCGGCACTCAGATGGTACTCAGGTATTCAGGTGGCACCGGTCCATTCGCTGGCTCGCTTTGCGGGCTGTTATAACGGTGCCTGGCTAGCTGTACACAGGTTGCATGAGCTGCGTCGGACAAAAACAAAAACCACTACAAAATACACAGCTTCCCTGTCCAGACCTGACATTACCATACGCTCTAGGTCATGGATTTCAAACTCATTTGAATTCAGGGGCCACGTACAGACCAATTCGATCTCAAGTGGGCCAGACAGGTAAAATAATAGCATAACATATAAATAATAGTAAATCCAAATTGTTCTCTTTGTTTTTAGTGCAAAAAAAGTAAAATTACATTGTGAAATTGTTTACGTTTACAAATTATCCTTTCAGACAACCACGAACAAGCAAAAAAATCTTCAGAAAAGTAAGCGCAAGTCAACAGTACCAAGCCTTAGCTAATCATTTACACATACACATGACAACACACAGGTCGCAATGGATCTACAAAGGCACAAAACATTTTTTAACAGGCATGCGTAACTGAAAAATATATTATGTAATATATTCTTCTGTGTCATTTTTTGCACATTGTAAATTTGTCCCCTGGCCCAGATTTGACCCTTTAGGTGGGCCGTTTTTGGCCCACTAGCCATATGTTTGACACCCCTGCTCTAGGTAATTTAAGTTTTAAGTAGGTGAAATTTCCACGCATGTGTACCTGGATGAACTTTAAGAGACGCCTTGTGACTGGATCAAACTGGCCCATTCCATTTACAAATAAACATATAAACGTGTGCAAAGACCATTTGTTTTTTTTTTTTTGTTTGTTTTTTTTCCCATTTATGGGAGGTAAACAGCACTTCCTGAGTGTCACCTGTTGGAAATACAAACAAAAATCATCAAAACGAGACCGATGCATTCCTAGGCATCTTCCAAGTTGCACATAATGTTTGATGCATATGTGAAGAATGTCTATAAGCTTTTTAAAGTTGTCATATTTAATGTAATACCAGTCTACATGTAAAAATATGGCACCGTTGGCAAACAAATCAGTACGTACATCTGTTTACACTGAGGCTGTCAGTTGAGTGGGCGGTCTTTCGGTGCACATCTTGCGTGGATTCACACCTATATATTTAGAAATGTCTACCGATTGGATCACCCAAGAATGAATGGTATTTCCAGGAGTGAACAAGACCACTGTCTGCAGCCCACAAAACCAAATATACTGTCTACTGCAATTACAACAACCACATATTTCACATGAAATATTGTGTCTTACTGTTTTTGCCTTTGTGAAGCCACTAGTCGCTTGTCCATTGACCCTTAAATTGCCCGAATATAACTTGTGCATAAAAATTTACTTCATGGAAAAAAGACAATTTTGCCAAAACTCTCATTTTTCAATCAAAAGTTTTTACGCTGGCAAGAGGTGGTTTTTCAGGCACTGCAAAAATAGTATATCCCGCAAAATTGAAATGGAAAGACCTTTTTCCACAACTAGTCACGTGAATAAAAAAAAAAGAATGTTGACGGACGTTACAACAAGCGAAGAAGGAGAGTTTTAAAAGAAACATGCTGCAGTATGTGTGGACACACCAGGAAAATGAATAATTTTTTATTTAGTACAGGATAGAGGGGTAATGTATAATAATAATAATAATAATGAATATATCTGTAAATCAACATGATATTTATGTTCGTCACTATGTTTATGGAACGACTTCTCATGTCATCTCACGATAAGTAAACAAATCATGGCATTTGTGATTTAATGGAAAAACTGACATTATGCATGTCTGATTTTTTGACATTTAGGAAATATCGGTAATGTTTTGCGCATATGCCCAATGGAAAAATGACTACTGTCTTGATTTTTTGTCTTCCAGTTGTTCGGAGGAAAAGTTCAGAGCACAAACCTTCCCTTCAAAGGCTATTTTCTGAGTGTATGAATAGAAATCATTGAAACTGTGTTTTTACTCTCCGCTAGACAGTGCAGCACATGATCAATGATGACCCTTACACTGAGTGAGTGGTTGAACACAGCCCACATTGTATTTTGTTACAAAGATGATTAGATTTCTTCAGACGTCCATTTAGCAAACATGCTCTCATCCCATGCACAACCCAACATTAATGGCCATGTGTGTGCCGGCATCAATAAGCAGAGTGTGTGATGAACAAACAGACTTAAAGAAGTTTATCTGCTGAGTGCACAGAAACCCATGGGTATGAATAATGAAAGCCTGCTGCTCAATAATAAATGTCTGCATGCTTGCACTGTGCAGCTGTGCTTATTTGGCCTGTGAGGAAAATTTCATTATACCAACTCCCATGCCGGACAGATGTGAAGGACACACACAAACTAACCACTGCCTTAACCCCTGTCAACAAAAAAGCAGAGAAAACACTATGAAAAGAAAAAACGCAAGCAAAGATACCCACTCACAAAACCAAGGCACCATAGTCATCTTTATTTCAGCCTGTTAGGAGCACGGAACACTTAAAGCGGATCATCCTGCCAAACGAAACGCCGGCTCCTCCGTTCAGCGTCCTCCCATTTGGCTCTGAATAGAAACTGGGAGGATTTCCATTGGTTTTTCCCTCAAGACTAGAAACATCGACCTTTCTTCACCAGTGACCCCCACACGCTCTTTAAAACATTATCTTTTCAGTTCTTTTTCTTTTAGAAAAGTTATGAATCTGACAAAGACCTTCAGCTTTTTTCACATGCATTAAAAAAAAAGAAAAGATTTAAGCTCTACAGATGACGGAGGTTGAGCTTTTTTTCTTCTTTTTGAGGACAGGAAGGGGCACACAGGTGAGAAAGAGACAAAAGCTGGGTTTTCATTACCCTCAGAAATGTGCAAAATGTAAATGGCACGATAGAAAACTGGTAATGGACACACCAAAATGTCACAAACTGTCAAAGATTGCAAAAAAAGTTTTTACTCTCTCATGAGGCAGTTTTTGAGATGTTTCGACATAGAAGTATAGCGCAAAAGTGAAATGGAAACACTTTTTGCGCATTTTCACCCATATGTGCACGGTGGTTTTGCTCAGGCCAAACGTCTCCCCTATGACCCTGGACTCAGAACGGGTGGTTCTAGTTTGTTTTGGGCAATAGACACTGGCTTTAGTGGAGGAACTGCTTCCAGGGCAGGACAAGTCTGGTGCCACCAGAGGTTCAAGAACATCACACAGTTCATTAAACGTTGCCCGGGTCATTCGGAAATTCTGGATCCACAACTCGTTGGTGCATTCCTAATGTACAGTTCTCTCCCAGAAATCCATTCTGCCATAAATAAGGACGTTGCCTTGGGACGACTCTACATTCACTTCTTGTTTTATTTAAGACAGTCACTGTAATAGCAGTAGGTGAACCGACACCACAGTGGCAACACTGTGGAGGTTTGGCATCAAACTCAGTGCGTCCATCTTCCCTAAAGGGGGCATATTTTGCTAAACCCATTTTTCTTAGTCTTTGGTTCCTTTATTTGTGTATTTGGACCCTAATAGTTCATACAGTTTTCATTTGAACCCTCCAGGTGCTGCAAAACTGTCTTTATATTCATTTTGGCAAAGACTGATTGGATTTCTACAACCTGTTTTAATTCCTGCTTAATTGGTTACGTTTTATAACTAGTTACGTCACGACATTTGCACATATAAGGTCCAGACTTCCGTTCATTTGCATTTAAAGGGCCAAAACCACCTTTTTAGTGTCATTACTCAGAAATAGGGTTGAAGACGGACCTGTGGAGTTGAATTAATGAAGAATTCAGACCCAAGCAGAGCATTTACAGTTTATGTAGACCACAGGGAAATGTTTGAAAATGCATAGTTCCATTAAAAAAAGCAAAATATCACTCCTTTATACAAGCATCTTGTGAGAACTATACAGTATTTGTCACGACTTTCCTAGAATCACGCATCCGAAGCCAAACACCTTTCAATGGAAACACCTACTTTGTCAAAATTGTAGAACTATCGCTTTTATTCTGCGGAAAACTGTAATGGAAACCCAGCTACAGAAAGCAAGAGAGAGAGTGAGAAAGGCAGCTTGAGGCGCTGTAGAAAAAGACTAAAAGGTAGTGTGGGTGGCATCAGGGGAAAGGAAAGACGAAAGGACCAGGGGCACAGAGGTAGAAACAGCAGCGAGAGGGATGCTCTGTTTGGGAGCAGGATGCAAAAGAGGACCGATAGCTCCTCAATACTGCGATTCAATAGCGTACAAAGTACTGCGATTTACTGTTTCACTTTCATCTGATTGGACTAAATATCCCAGCGGGGGACATGTCAAAAGCAGTTACAGTTTGAGTGTCAAGAAATGTGCACCACGAGCATGCTGATTTCTGTCATCTGAAGTGGCTTTTAAACACTCACCTTTATTTAAAATTAGGCAACTTCAGTCTCTAAATTTTGAAATGTCAAAAAAGGTTCCTATCAAAAGGACTGTAATAAACTTTAAACAATCAAAGCGAGATCTATTAACCCATAAAGACCCAAACATCCGCGGTCGACCAAAAGCATCTACTGATGTAAACTGTTTAAACCTGTTGATCCACTAAGCTCCTTGCCACCGGAGCTCAGAAATATCACTTCACTCCCTCTCTTCAAATCCAAACTTAAAACCCATCTGTTTAACACCCCTTTCTCTCTGTGAACACAACTGCATTGTCCAATTTTTTTTTACCTGCCTTTTACTTTTTACTCCATGTTTCATTTCTTTTATTTCTTTTTTTTTTTTGTATTCTCCTTGTTAACTCTACGGTGTCCTTGAGTGCCAAGAAAGGCACCTATAAATAAAATAAGATAAAAATAAAATAATAATATAATAAAATAATATATAAAGAGCAACACGGTGATGCAGGGGATAGCACTCGCACCTCACAACAAGACGGTCCTGGGTTCCATTCCCACACCAGTCGACCTTTCTGTGTGGAGTTTGCATGTTCTCCCCGTGTCTGCGTGGTTCTCTCCGGGTACTCCGGCTCCTCCCACCATCCAAACACATGCACCGATAGGTTAATCGATTAATCTAGATTGCCTATAGGTGTGAATGTGAGAGTGACTGTTTGTCCCGCCTTTGCCCATGAGTAGCTGGGATAGGCTCCAGCGACCCCCATGACCCTAGTGAGGATAATGAATGAATGAATAATAAATAAAAATGTATTACAACCCTATCAATACATGTAAATATTTGGTGTAAAATGCAGTTTGACGTCTTTTTGTGGTCTTCAGATTTGACCCCTTTGGACATTCAGAGGGTCCGTCGTGAACGTGAAAACACCATCATTTTCTACAACAGGGGTCACCGATCCTGGTCCTCGAGGCCCGGTATCCTGTATGTTGTAGATGTTTCCCTCTTCCAGCACACCTGCAGAGCTTGCTGATAGGCTCATCATTTGAATCAGGTGTGTTGAAAGAGGGTTACATCTAAAACATGCAGGATTCCAGCCCTCGAGGACCAGGATTGGACACCCCTGTTCTACAACATGATTCACCAGTAAAACCCACGGAGTTTGATCAGTGACAGTGGATGGACACGCTTGGTTTATGTTCAGTGAATGATGTCTTTTTCACTTTTTCTTCAGTTTTCTCTCTTTTTGATAGAATAACCTTCAACTTTGAGCTGTTATGAACTTTTACATAATCAGTCGATGAAATATAGGAAAGTACATGATTTTCACTTGATAAAAAAGCTAAATTCAGAGGATAATATTATAATAAACGGTGATAAATCATTCAGAAACAGACACAAAAGTACCACAGGGTTTTTGTGGGTTAATGAAGCCAGTGTGAGCTGAGAAACAGTGCCGGTAAAAGTCATTTACACCAACAACCAAACAAACAACCTTTTCATAAGCATTCAGTGAAGTGGGCTTGGCAGAAAACTGAGGGATGCATATGCGAGCAACAGTGACAAGAGGGGAAGCAGGGAGGATTTGTGGGATAAATTGGAGCGATCAGACAGTGCCGAGGGCAGCTGTGCAAACCTCTCATAGCCTGTCTCCTGAGTTGGTGAGCAATGTCACAGCCGGTGAGTGTTCATGAGAGGCGGCTCTGGGAACAAAGTGCTGGCAGACCAGGGTGGTGATGGTTAGTGAAGGTGCCCTTGCTGTTAGAGAGGCCCGAGGCGGCGCCAGTGGGTACAGAACAGCAGGACTGACCACAGGGACGCGACTAAACCCTGGTTTCATCAAGTCTCGACTGTTTGTGGAAGCTTTCAGTTACAAACAACACATGATGCAATACTGACAAAACACATATGACGCATTTACTTTACTTCTGAAAAACTATATGCAAGATTTCAACGTGAAATTATCTATAAACAGTTAGCTACAGGCTAGATTTTGTTTACTTGTGTACTTAGAGACATTTGATATAGGCCAAATCCCAATCCACCCCTTAGCCCTCCCCCTTACCCCTACCCCTTGGCCCTTGCACTTGGCACTACCCCTTGAAATGGAGCTGCGAGGGGCAGGGGTTGAAACATTCCCCTATGAAATGGTTCAACCCTTCAAGACCTGTTATGTCATCAGCAGTCATCGATGCCGCTATTAACAGATGTGAAAGCTTTGTTTCCGAAAGTATTCCCCATGCCGTCAGCAGCTGTGACCATCTGTGTTCCATGGGCTTTGGTCATCTTTTTGCAGCTATCAACTATAAACCGCAGAAATGCGATCTATAATACATTAAAACAGCATTAAACGGTCGATCAAATGATCACGTTGTTTATGAAGAACATACGTACATTTGTGTGTTTCTTTCATCACACTGCAGCACTTTTTGGCTGTGTTTACCTCCATCTTGCCCATGATTTGAACAGAATTATAGGAAATTTCTCATACCCCTCCGTTCGCAGTGTGGTCCTGGAAAATCTCAGTTTCAAGGGCTATCCAGCCCTCCGCCTTAGCCCTTCCCGTCCGTCTAATCGACAGTCAGGACAACATTACCCCTTTACGTGTATGCACAAAACAGAGGGGGAGGGCCAAGGGGTGAACTGGGGTTCAGCCATAGTCTCACTGTGTCCAAATTGAGATGGATCTACATTTTTATTTAACAAAGCAGTGTGTTTGTTTGACACCCTGTCATTTGTATCATGTTAACTTAATCTTGTGAACACATCAGACTGAAGGAGTTTTCACACTGCGTACTCGAGTCCATATCAGAGTATGTTGGACCCCAAAGTCCGCTTTATTTTATCAGTGTGAATGCAAACGTTCCGTGCACGAGTACCATACCCAAGTCCAGCTGAGAAGGTAGTCCTGGGTACAGAATGTTTCAGTGTGAAGGTGATCCGTGCCTGAGACCAGAAGTGACCTAATCACCACGAGACCATAGATGGAGCTCCTGTTGTCTCCTGAAAAAGCCTCGGATCTGGGCGGCACGGGTTCGCCTTATCGACTGAACCACTCGGTGATATATCAGGGACAACAGAGGTCGCTCTTCTTCTCTTTGCCTCAAACAGGCTAACAGATAGAAAAGCATCGCCTGTGAACAGAACAGTCGCTCGGTTGATGACGTAAGGGTTTGTCACTTCCGTGTTTGTTGGATAGCGACAGAATTCCCCCCACACCACCACCTACTGTTTCGGCCCTGTAACACCCAGTCGTACGCGGGCACAGGCCACGATACGTGCTTGTGAACGCAACATCTGCGGGAAAGGTCATATCCACGTATGGCATGGATCTGGATTCCCAGTGTGAAAACAGCCTGAAGCAGAATAACATCACTATATAGCCCAAACTTAATGTGAATAAAATCTAAGAGCATCTAAAATAAGACTGAATGGTTGGATGTGAATGAATTTTTTACATTTATGGAGTTGTAGAAATGCCTTTTATACTGCTTTTTGTATGTATTAGTTTTTATTAATGTCTGTTTTTTCAATGATAGCATAAGCCTGCCCAGGGACTACATCTCTCCTGCTTAAAGTTAATGTATATTGTGCACTGTCCCTGTCTAAATAAGTAAATAAAATGAAACAAAAAAAAGAAAAATAATATTACTTTTTGTCACAACAAAAATATTTTCATAACTAGCTTTTGCAGAAACAGATGATCCTTCTATTACACAGGTGTCAAACGTGTGGCCCAGGGGCCAAATCCGGCTCACCAAAGGGTCCAATCCAGCCCGTAGGATGAATATGGCGAAATGCAAAAATGACACCAAAGACATGTCAAAATGATTCTAATTCAGATTTCACATACAGACCAATTAGATCTCAAGTGGGTTAGACCAGTGAAATACTATCATATTGAACCTATAAATAGTGAAAACAGCAAATTTTATCTTTGTTTTAGTGTAAAAAAAAGTTAAATTACACAAAAATGTTTATATTAACAAATTATCCTTTAAAAGAAAATGTGAACAACCTGAAATGTCTTAAGATAAGTAAATGCGATTTTACCAACATTCTGCCTGTTGTCGAATGTTTTGTGTATTTGTAATTGTAATGTGAGTTGTAATGCACATGTGTAACTGATAAACTGATAATCTGAGGCATAACATTGTTAAAATTACATTTGTTTTTCTTAAGATGTTTCCAATTGTTCATGTTATTCAGATTTTTTGTAGATGTAAACATTATCGCAATTTAATTTTACTTTTTTCACTCTTATTATTTTACTGGTCCGACCCACTTGAGATCATATTGGGCTGAATGTGGCCCCTGAAGTAAAATGAGTTTGACACCCCTGTTCTATTCTATACCATTAGAAAAGCACAACATACAGGTGCAACGCTATAACTGATAAATCAACGTAAGCTACCTCATTTGATTTTTTGAATACTGACAATTATCGGTAAACATAGATGCAAAAACATCCTCCATAGGCTAGTAATGTTTGGAGCTCTACTACAGCAACAAGGCAGCAAAGTTACTCTTTGGATTCTATGAACACACGTACACTTTGGCACATTAGCCAAGCAGTAGGTGGCAGTGCCACTGTGAAAGTTGGTCACTGTCCTCGGGGCCTTTTTCCATCTATAGAAACAGCATGGGGTCAAAAGGTCAGCTGCAGGCACCATGTGACCTGTGTCTTATGACATCTCAGCCCCCGCAGCCCCCACCCCTCCTGTACGCAACCGACATATTCCTTACAGCCATGTGTAAAACTGCCAGTGTTCGGCAAAATGGTGGGTGAACATTCTCTGCATACAAATGGAAAGAATGGGAGGAAAGAATGAATCGCTCTGAAGTGAAGCAGGCTAAAGAAGACAAAATGTGGTCTGATGGTCCTGTATTAGCAGCACTATAGAAGATTGACTCAATTAAGGCCGCGGCCATCTACTTACACCACCATTACATCAAACAATGACAAAGACACTCATTCACAGCGCCTGCCAGAAGAAGCTAGATGAGATTTTTAGTTTGTGGCGGAGTGTTACTTAAAAGTGTCTGCACGATTCAGTTCTCTAGATTTAGATGGGACGTGAGCGCTGTGTACGTGAGTCTACATGATCAAAATGGAGGCAACAAGTCATTCGCCAAGCTGAGGCGCACAAAAGTATCCCACTTTTCTCTATAGATTTGATCATTACATGAAGTACGGTGCGGCGTGTGGTCTAGCGGAGGTGATAACAGGTTACAATGGCACAGAGACAATAGAAACAAAGACACCTCTCAGTCCCCTTTTCTCTGTTCGGTTGTCACCACGCATTGTCTTCTTGTCTAAAAATCAACACGTCTTAAAAAGAAAGCAAATCCAATTCCTGCAAGTACAAAGCCTCTCGCTCCTCTTTTCTCTTCCTTTGGCTGGCTCTATTTTTTTCCTGCTTATCAGCGGGCATATTTCAAGCCCCGAGCATCCTCTTCAGTCTTAAGCGAGCCTGGTGTGTGTTATGTGTGTGTGTGCGCGCGTGCTTATGGGTACAAATGTGCAAGCAAGAGCATAAGAGGGAGAGCATCTGCAGCAGCTGTTATCACGGCTTCTACTCAACTCCTGGTTATCTGTCCTGGTCAGTCAGACTTTGGCTTGTCTGTCGTGCCCCTTGTTACGGCGCCCTGTAGAGGTGAGGATATGTGAGTCATCGTGCCCTTGTCAGTCACACTGCATATCTCTACAACCAAGAGCCTTCTTACTCCTGTTGCAATTAGATAAACACCAGCTCTGCAATGAAATCCAGTCCACCTCTTTCTGCTCTCCACGCTGGAGAGCCCTTCACCTCACAGCTACTCACTGTTTCCCAGATACTCACCAGATATGGATCTGTACTAAACAGAGCCTGAATTTTCACCTCGGCCTTTCAAGCATAACCTGAATGAAAAAGGACGGATGAGGAAAATATAACTCTATCAAATGTCAATCACAGTCTGACTGACAGTTTAACCCATGAAGACCCAAACAGCAACTGGCGACCGAAAGCATCGACTGATCCTGTTCATCCACTAACTCTATCACTACGTGGAAGTAATTATTTTTAAAATGCAGTGTCTAAGCTTTTCAACAGCACCACGTGTGTCTTTTTTGGATTTTCTCCATAGAGAACACGGAAACACCGTCATCTTCTACAACACTGATTCACCAGTAAAACCCCTGGAATTGGATCAATGACAGTGGATGGAGACGCTTGGTTTATGTTCAGTTAATGATAGATTTTACTGAAAAAAGTCACTGTTTCTGTAGTTTTCTCTATTTTTATTTATAATAACCCTCAGTTTTTATGAACATCTATGTGATCAGTAAATTCAGTCTAGGAAAATACATGATTTTCACTGAAGAAATGCAAAATACAGAGGACAACACTGTAGTAAATGGTGCTAAATCACTAAAGAAAGGTTAAATAGAGAGGAAAAAAGTCATTTTTTCTTCAGTTTGTTTCTGACTCAATAAGCCTCAACTTTAATCAGAGCTTTAATGAACATCTATGTGATCAGTGAATTAAATATAGGAAAATACACAATTTTCACTGGAAAATGCAAAATACAGAATATTATAATAAGCAGGGTTCTTATAGGTTTTTACAAGTTACATTTAAGACTTTTTAAGACTACTTAGAACAGAATTTAATGCCAGTTTCACAGCCTGTTTCATGGTACATACTGGCAAAAATTCGTGACTCCTAAAAATTAAGAAATTGTATTGATTTATGTCTTGATTTCCATCGTTCTGAGTCATTTCTCACCGGGGGCTGCAAAGTTAGCGATAATTGGTTCCTAATTTCAGTATAAATTGTTGGAACAGGTGGAAATGAATAGACTAAGGTTACTTTCTTTGCAGCTTGGACATTTAACAGACACGTTTAAACACAATACAGCGAACAAGTTTATGGCAACGTAACTTAAGACCTACCAAATCAAATTTAATCCATTTTAAAGACTTTATAAGGTATTAAATGCAGATTTCAAAATTCAAGACTTTGAAGACCCTGAATAAGGCAATGGCTACTGCCACGGTACCGTTGGATAAAATATCGGTTTGTCTATTGCCACAGAGCCAATCAAATGATCCGAATTCTGCACTCTGAACGTCGTCCCAGTGGCTGATTTTATATTCATCAAAAACCCGGTAAATTCCTCATAGGAGGCAAAACAGTCGCCACGTTTCATGTCGTTTGCCTGCAACTGCTGAAACTGAAAGTGTGAATAGGCGAACAAACTAGCTTCCGGTAACTGGTACCCTAGCCTTCTCCTGTAACCGGATAGGCCCGTGGCATGTGCGATGCTTATTGCCGCAACACTGTGGCAGCAGGGTGACGGTGCACAGGATACGAGGGTGTTGATTGGCTCTGTGGTAACAGACAAATGAGAAAGTAGTCCCACAGTGCTTCATTATAATAAATTGTGATAAATCATTTACGGAAGGTTAAATATACAGAAAAATTAATTTGGGAACAGTCACAAAAGTAGCACTGGGTCTTTATGGGTTAATGCCAGTGTAGGTAAAGGAGTTTATTGAGACGACATGGATGAACTAAATAGCTATGATGTGTTAAAAACGAACATTTCTCTTTGCCTTTGCGGGATCCATGCAGCATTTGGAAAATTTAATTAGCTCAGTAACTCGACATCTGTCTCACTCATTTTGTTCCCGCTGCTCCATGCCAGCGCGACTGTTGTTTGAACTCGCTGTACATTTGCATAAAAAAAGGATCGGGTCAAGACTTTAGACGTCGATGTCCGACTAAATAATGGTGACTGCAAAAGTGGCAGTCATCGTTAGTGTCACTGGAAGCAGCGGGTTCTGGCTGTGCACTCTAGATTATGTAAAGCAGGACAAAGGAAGGAGAGGAATATGGTACAAAGACATATGAGAAACAGGCAGTGAGACAGAAAATAAAGACAGAGACAGAGAGAATAAGAGCGAACGGAGCTACGGCAAAGAACAACAAAGAGAGAGAGAGAGAGAGGCAGATGGAGAGGGAAGAGGCTTTGCTGCAGTCCCAGCGGTGAAGCCAAGCCTATCTGTCAGCACCTATCTGTCCTCCTGAGGCTCGGCTATGCAAACCAGGCTCTTGCCTTAAGTCACCGCTAACATTTATATAAGCTCAGACAATAGTGAAATGACCTTTGAACTTTTCTGCACTGTAGGATGGGCCTTTGTGGTCTGTGGTTGGGCTGTAGAGCGGAAGGAAGATGGTTTTCCTCGAGGCACTTCACGCCAGGCTCATTTAACTCCAAACGCTGGCTTGGCATTTAGCCAGCAAATGCACGTGCAAACACAAGATAGACCAGAGGTGAAGACCCTGAATGGCATGTTGTTTTATATATCATAAACCATTTCTCCACTGTCTTTCTCACGTCATCTCTGTTTGCTAAAGGCTTTAAATACTCCCACATGAACATACAACTTCTATTCCAAATACCAGCCTCATTATTGTTGCATTCCTATTTGCCTATCGCGCTCCGCAGATACGGACCGTGCATTTCACATCTAGTCCTGCAGTAATGAATTAACACTTTATAGGGCACTAAAATATAAAAACACTCTGAAATTCAACATTTCAACCTTAGTGTCTTATTGGAGGATGTAACAAGACTTTATTTTTCCAATTTTTTTTTATTGTTATGTAGAAAATCAAGGTCAATGAAGTTACCATAATTGGTTGCTTACCCATAAGTGGCAAAAAAAAAAAAAAAAAAAGCACCAAGAAGTAAATAAAAAAATACAAGAAAAACATTTGT
>JAPQRP010000018.1:2686388-2702961 GCA_037367295.1 Apogon hyalosoma
TGACAAAAACAGTGCTTTTATTCATTCCATGTTTTCTTTTCTGTCTGTTTTAGTCACATGATACACACAGGAGCTAGGACTGGATTGCATAACCATTGTTTTTGATGACTTTTGATGGTCTAATAATTTTTTCCGTGACTGTATATACTAATGGAGGAACTTAGGAGGCAAACAGGCCTACATGTGGGATGCAAAAGTGGCCCAAATCGGACTTTTTGCCCATATGTGACCCATTGCTGATTTTTTTTTTGACAGTATGAACAGCAACATTTTTTTTTTTCCCAAGTCAGACCCAGGTCTCTTTCATATGTAATCCTAAATCGGATTCATATCTGATGTTTTGCAATGCGACTTCAGCCTGAATAGTCGTGTCACATTTCATTTGACTTTTACGTCATATAATGTGAATGTGATTTAAGCAAAAAAAACAGAAATGGGCATTAAGACCTGCAGTGAAAAACGTAATGATAGAAGTCTTTAAGTAGCACTAATGTGTAGTTAAACCCATTAAGACCCAAACATCCACCAGTGACCATGTACTGATCTAAAATGTGTCATACCTGTTAATCTAATGATCCTATCCATACATATCAATAAATGCAGTTTGTCATCTTTTCATGGTCATCAGATATGACCCATTTGGACATTCAGAAGCTCCATAGTTACCGTGGAAACACTGTCATCTTCTACAACATTGATTCACCAGTAAAACCCATGGAGTTGGATCAATGACAGTGGATGGAGACACTTGTTTCCTGTTCAGTTAATGATGTATTTTGTTGAAAAAGTAAATTTTTTCTTCTATTTCTGATATAATATTCCTCAACTTTAATCAGAGCTTTTATTAATATCTACATGATCAGTAAATTAAATATAACAAAACACACGATTTTCACTGAAACAATGCAAACACAGAGGATCATTTTGCAATAAATGGTGATAAATCACTTCAGAAAGGGTAAATTTTGAAGATAAAATCATACGGGAATGGCCACAAAAGTAGCACTGGGTCTTTATGGGTTAATCTGAGCTTTTATGAACATGAATGAATGATTTGTTTATTTTTAAAATGGGACAGTTCGTATTAATGAACACCTATCATATTAATGAACATCTATATGATCAGTACATTAAATATTGGAAAATACCTGATTTTCACTGGAGAAATGCAAAATACAGAGGATTATTTCATAATAACTGGTGACAAATCGCTTAAGAAATGTTAAATACAGAGAAAAAATAATAATTTGGGAACTACCACAAAAGTAGGACTGGGTTTTTATGGGTTAAAGACGGGATGGTAAGCAGCTGATAAAGCCAAAACCACTTTAAAAAAGCGACACTATTACAAATCAGTTCCTAGAAGCAGATACTCCTCTTAGGGGTATGATTTATTTTGACCTTTAAAAATCAGAAACTGTGGCATGGTTCCTACAAAAGAAGGTACAAGTGTCTATTCAAATCAGTGAAAGCATGAAATAACATCTGCCTCTGCTGAGCCCCGACTGCCTCCCATGTGAGGTCTGTTTCCGACTAGTTGAAAACCATTAGTGTTGTGGTTCATGAAAGCAGTGCAGCAGCTCTAGTGTGTTTGTCAAGCAGATGACGGTTCACAGGTACAGCTGGTTGAATGGCTCAAGGGCCTGACTTTGACCTTCAGGGCAACGAATCACATTCACACATCCACCATCTTGTGGTACAGTTGACTGCACCGGCATTAAAAAAAAAAAAAAAAAAAAAAAGCAGAGCGATACACATATGATTTCACACTCCAGAGCAAAGCCTACACTCCTACACTCCACATGGTCTACATGATCGCTAACTGCAGATTTTATTATCATTACTAACGTGCAGTATGTGAAAGCAAAATTTAATTAACAGACATAGACTAGTGTTTTCATCCTCTTATATAATTGTGGCATAGATGGACTCTACGCTCTAGGCATGTGGCTATAAATGAAAGTGTTACGTAAGGGACTGTTGTGTCTTAGACCATCTCCCTAGAAATGACTAAACCTGTGATGTTAGCTTTTATTTCATTACTCTCCATTATTTCTGTTTTAACCCATAAAGATCCAGTGCTACTTTTGAGGCAGTTCCCATATGAATTTTTCCCCAAGTGATTTAACACCATTTATTACAATATTATCCTCTATGTTTCGCCTTGTTTCAGTAAAAATCAGGTATTTTCCTACATTTAATTTAGTGATTATGTAGCTAACAGTTCACAAAAGCTCAAATTAAAGTTGAGAGTTATTATATCAGAAAGAGAGAAAACCGAAGAAAATAGTGACTTTTTCAGCAAAATGTATCATTAAGTGAACATTAAACAAGCATCTCCATCCACTGCCATTGATCCAACTCCATGGGTTTTACCGGTTAATCAATGTTGTAGAAGATGACGGTGTTTCCAAGTTCACTACGGAGCCTGTGAACGTCCAAATGGGTCATATCTGATGACCATGAAAAGACGACAAACTGCATGTTTTAATAGGACTAGTGGATCAATAGGTATTAAACACTTTAGATCAGTAGATACTTTTGGTTGCTGGTGGATGTTTGGGTCTTTATGGGTTAAATATGCTGCTACCATCCCCTTTGCCTATACATTTTCTCTAGCATGGCACGTAATGAAGAAATAGGGATATGTAGTCTTTCAGCGAACCACATCCTCCCACAACTGAAAGTCTGTCTTCAGTAGATCCTTCTTTTGCCAGTGAGAATTTCCTTGCCTCGATCTGACCCCTGTTCTGCAGCGATGATTCATCCTGGTGATCAGAGAGTATTGCTTTGTGATACGCATTAATGATGCAGACGAACTAACTGTTTAATAAGACGGTTAAGAGTAGTTTTCCTGCTGAGAATGTAAGTGAATTTGGCATTTCCTGCCAGCCGTCAGAGACAAAAGGAAGGCGATCTCGCGCTCACTTCCGAGCTTCGCATCGGAAATGGAAGAGAAGCATAGACTCAGGGCCACTGCTGGGACTCTATCCAGCACAAATCAGACAAGCTTTGTACTCAGGACTCATGAAAATCCAAAGCGGTGCTGGATCCTTGCTGTGAGCTGTAAATGAACAGCCAAATATTGGCTTCTAATTGAAGGCAGCAGTTGTCTGTGTGCACAGGAACTCCTGCTGTGAGGCTGTGGACAAACACACTAGGACACTAAGAGGCTACTTCCCCGATCACTCTCTGTTCTTTTGTTAGCACTTTCTTCTCTTCCCTTTAAGTGTTCTTGTTAGCCTTGGCATTGCTCTTTTCATTTCTAAATCATGTCTAGTTTGTTAAACACTAAATGGTAAAAATATATGTAAGGTTAACTGTCAGTATCATCATGAGGTGGATAAAAACTGATGAGTGTAAGGTGTGTAATGTGCCTAAAACGCCGACTTTTATTTTCTACTTTATGCTCATCTCTAGTCTTTCACTGTAGCCATTTTTACTCAGAAATCCCGGAAAAAAGGTGAGATGGTGATCCCACCTTTTTGCCACATCAGCGGATTTCCACAGCCAAGGCAAAAGAGTAACAGTTTGAGACAGGCTGGACTTTTACACCGCAGACCTGCATTCCGGAATCAAAGGGGCGGTGACACAGTGCAGCGTATAGCGCAACTTGCGCACAGGAAATACCCCGAGCATAGCGGTGTTGCTAACCTCTCCAGAGTCGGCCCATCTTTCACCGTTCCACAAATGTTAGCATGGATATAGTCCTCTGCCCGAAGTGACAACAGCTCGTGGATCTCAGCGTCTCCCTAGTTCGACATCTTTCTGGTCGCGTTGACATGTTTGTTTCCTGTTCACGGCCTGTGCAAATTTTTAAAATCCCCCCAGCGCAGGGGTCGCACATACAATACGTCATCAAAACATCACACCTTGTTTGCGGGACGAGAGGTGTTCCTTTAATGTAGCGTTCCGGAATCACGATTCCACCTTTATCACAGCTCTGTTACTACCTCCAGAGGAGTTACAAAGCCGCGATAAAGCTGGGACCAAATGATCCCACCGTTTCATTTATACAGACTAGAGCTGCACAGTATATCGTTTGAGCATTGTCATAGCGATGTATGTGCGCACAATAGTTACATCGCAGGTCCTGCAATGTAGGAGGCAAATGAACTCGACGTGTTCTCATCTAATTTCAAGGGTATGTGACACACACTGTACGTAGCGATCCACCAAATTACAACCGTTCTTAATCGGTTTGGAGTGAGTCGCTGGTAACAACATTGAAAAATGAACAACGAACAAGAGAAAATCACCGTAAATGAAGACTTGGCGCAAAAAAGAAAAACAACGTCAGTTATCTGGAATCATTTCAGCTACAAGAAGGATGATATTGAAACACGTGTTCTGTGTTGACAGTGCCTTGTAATTGTTGCCACAACGAGAGATAACACAACTAATTAGCTTGACCATTTACATCGGCACCACACAGCTGTTATATCTTCCTCGGTATTTTTTCATAATGCAAGTATATTGCAGGGTTAAAAAAATTGCAATGCCATTTTTTTCCAATGTCGTGTTCTAGAATAAAGGCGAAATATTCCCGTAACAGAAGTGCTGTGTAAAAGGGGCTAGTGTCTCCCCATCAACCTCATCCTTACTGTTCCGTGCAGTGCAGTCCAGTGCACGGAGAGGAACCAAAAGAAAAATGACAGCTTATGAATATCCTAATGAAAATACAGCACGTCTGTAATCGAATAGGTACATTTAAGTCTTGACGAGTAGGAGTCAAGGTGCGGATAGGATAAGCGCGCCATGCCTCCAATTTCTTCAACCTCTATCAATCAACATCACCACGACGACTGGGGCATCGGGCGTTCCACCTCAATAAGAACCCATCAATGAAAGAGAACAGAGTGAAGGAGAAGAAGAGGCAGACAGATACAGGGAGTGCAGTATTTTGCTTAGCTTTGCATATTCAAATGTAGTAAAAATATACACATGCACCTGCAGAGATCTTTTTTTTTTTTTTTTTTGTACATACAGGCACACACTCTTACTCTCTGTCTTTGGCCCGAAGCCACTGATGAGATCCCTATCCAGTTTTCTCCCGGAGCAGACCAAAGCTCTGTTGTCCTAAGGTAGGTATCAGGCTACATTTACCATCCAAACATACACATGACACCAGGGGAGTGGCGCGACCAGTCCTTAGGTTACCCTATTGTGCAGCTTATTTTGGCTTTCAGCTGAGAGAATATCCCAGGTCAGTCACAGGACACCACACTGCTGTGAGCCCAAAAAAAGAAGAGGGAAAGTACTGTAAACAATATAATTTAAGGCTGTATTACAATGTTTTTCCCCGCCTGCTTCCCTGGGTGTAATCATTAAGACTGTATTACCACTAAAGTCCTTACCTTAAACAAGTACTACTTCCACTTACTGTCCGTCTCAGTTTTCGTAGTCGACACATAAAATACTGCAAGGCTTAAGAGCAGGCATACAAAACAAAGCCTACACAAAATAGGATCAGAGGCGAACATTATGCGGTGAGTGACAGAAATCAAACACAGCAGTTGTGGTCTGGGTGTTTGGCAGTAGAGGTGTTGCATCACACTGAGCACAGTATATGATACAGATGGATGGAGACAAACGCTTAAAAATATCACAGAAGTGACAGAGAAAGAAGAAACAGACGCTGGTAAGAGAAAGGATAAAGTACAAATATAATGGAAAACGACAGAGATAACGCTAGGCAGAGACGCTACAGGTACAGCGAGTAGAGGCAGCGCGGCGTTGAAATGGGACTGTTTTTGCCATGTTGGCAGAAGAAGAGACACTGTCAGACAGGTCTATTTCAGAGACACACTAGTCGCCTTTCCATTGGACATACGCGCAAAACTTTACCGACATTTACTAGCTGTTAAAAAAACAGAAGTGCGTAATGACGTTTTTTCCATTAAATCACAAATGCGATAATTTGTTTATGGGTCAAAACACAGTAATGTTCCGTCAGAAAGCGAAGTTTAATTATTTGCCATTCCAACATTTATTTCAATATGAAGTAGCTCCTTGTTTTGGATAATCCCTTACGGTCCAACTAAAGCAAAAATGAATTTAAAAGTAAAAATGTGGGTCATTTAGCAACACGAATCTGTCAAATTGTCCCTAAAACGTCCCGTCAGAGAGATTTTGAATACCGTGTTTTGACCTTTATTTATTATCGTGAGATGTCATCAGAAGTCATTCCATAAACATGGCGACAAACATACATATCTGTTGTTTTGAATCTAGAATGTTATTCCCCCTCTATCCCATTCTAAATAAAAAAAAAAAAAAAAAAGATTGAGTTTCCTGGTGTGTCCACACATACTGCATTGTGTTACTTTTAAAACTCTTCTTCTTTGCTTGTTGTAACATCCATCAACATCCATTTTTTTTGTTCACATGACTCTAGTTGCATAAAAAGGTCTCTCCATTGCAATTTTGCACAATATACCAATTCCGCTTCACCCAAAAAACCACCTCCTGTCAGTGCAAAAACTTTTCATTGAAAAACCAAGAGTTTTGGTGAAATTGTCGAAATTGTCCATTAGGCAAATTTTTATGCGCAAGTTATATTCGCGCAATTTGAGGGTCAATGTAAAAGCGACTACTGTCAACTCATAGAAAGACCTGATGGTAACCTCTCATCTTTTGGGTGATAGTAAAAAGCAGACAAGGAGAGGAATGGTCAATGGCATTAATGAGAGAAAAAGGTCAAATATAGGGAATGGTGCAGAAGGAATATTGAAGGAACAAAAGAAAAAGGATCAAAGGGGAATAAAATGAAGATATATGCAATTGCTTGTAATTAGAGGACAATTTAGGAATACAAGTGGGGGGTTAGGTAGCCTTCTGCTAGAAGACTATGGTTTATCAATTAAAAAAATACTAAACTTTACATAATCTTTGACCATTAATATTAGAACCATGATCTGTGTACAAAAATTGAAAATCTACGACAATAAAAGTCGGAGAAACCATGATGTCACCCATTGGTTTCTGAAGCAAATAATGTACGATTTGGCTGTCATCATATTGGGGTTTTTTGGGCTGGAAATGACTATATTTGAACAAAAGGGGCTGAGCTAACTGCAAGGGGTCATGGATGAGTATTTTTAGAGAAAGCTTCAATATGTTTACGGGGGTCAAGATTTTTTGGAGCCAACTGCAACGGTCATCACTGGTATTACAACTTTATTGATCGATAGTGGCTTCATTTTGGAGATGACGTGTAGGAATAAACGATATCCGAACAAAAATTTGCTCAAAGAAGTCCACTGGCGACAACAAATAAACCTTGGAAATGTTATACACGGTGCCAGGAAAAAAAAAAAAAAACATGCACAAGAAAAACAAAAAGGCAAATTATCTCCAATTGAAACAGTGGTTGCATTGGAGGTTTGGGATTAAATAAAGACAAGATAGTCCCTTTAAAAAAATACCATGTAAGGAGACAGATAAAGGAGGGACGGAGGTGGTGGAGGCAGAGGCAGTGGGGACACAAGGAGCACCAGTCAGACTAAACTGAGCCCTGGTGTCCCTCTGTCAGGCCAGCTCAGTTAGACAGAAGCAGTATTATAGAGTTCTGGGCTTGGCCAAGAAGAAGAACAATAGTCCCAGTGTGCCGGAGCCTCTGGAGCATCCTAACAGCTGGGAGATAGGAGGTCTGTCAGTGGCTCCTCTAAATGGCATGTAAAACGGACAGTACACGTCGCACAATCACATAAATTCTCCCCACCATTCCCAGAATCCCCGGCCCTCCTTCCTCCCACTTTCTGCTCATGCCGGGCAGCGATCACTCATTTTACTCTCATCCTTTTCTCCTGGTTTTTATATTCTCTATTAGGATACCCTCTGCGCCCTCCTCATCCCTCCCAACCTCCGAAGAAACAAAAAGAGAGAGAGATTCTTCTTGCTAGCATGAGAAATTCAGAAACTGGCAGACGATCAGAGCAATGTCAACAAATAATGGGGGTCCAAAAGCCTCAGCAGGAGGCATGCCAAAGCTCTTCTATCACAAGGGCCTCTGAAACACGAGGAAAAAAAAAAACATGAGAACTGCAAACTGTGCAGGAATGTCACCACTTGGAGCAAAGAGTTCAGAAACAGCACCGGAAAAAAACTGTGACGATATGTTCTGTTCTGCTCTATTCTGGGTATACGTACCTGTAGGTAAAGGCATGCGCCAAATATAAACAAGCCACTATTTGTGTATCAGGGAGCAGGTTTACGTCTGGACCTGTTAACATTACACCTGTGTTTAATGATTTCCTGCAAGTGCTTAGTCCTGGCAAGAGTGGAGGCAATGAGCACGCCAACACACTTGCAAAAAAAAAAAAAAAAAGGAGTAACCCTCAACCATAATGACTACAGTGATCTGGGAAATACACTGGATTACGAAGGCAACTTTAAAAACCGACCAGTAGCAGATATTTTACGTAGATATGCGTGATCCCTCGGAGCTGTTTTGAAACTCACCCTATAGTTTCCACTCAGTCATGTGATAGTTTGGATGCCACTGTTGCAGACTGATAAATTTAACAGCTGCAAGGGGCCTCAGTATGTTTTGTTCAAAAAGGCTGTGCTGCTTTCACATACAGTCTTCTACGCACACATGGTTAATTAGGCTCTTTGCATTTCATTACATAACTGCCCAGAAACCATACGAGCAGAGATTTGTGGCTAATTTGTACGTTATGGAAACTGCGCTTTCTTGTTTGATTATTATATGATCTGCTGAATTTAAACAAACTCCCTCCCGTGAGACAATTAACTTAACAGTAGAGGAGTTATTTTGTCTTTAACCTCACTTCAAAGTAGGTGAAGATGATTAAAAAATACATGTACACACACACACACACACACTGCCTGCAGTCACTTCAACATCACCCACATCTACATCCCTCTTATCCCGCGTCTCTCAAGTATTAGCATCAAATTTGAATCCTGTGTTGGTACTAGAGAGACGCCGACTGAAGTTCTACCCCCACTAGGAACACTCAAAACAGGAACAACGCCACATGTAGACTTTATCTACAGCTCTGGATGAAACGCATTCGTTATAAACTACTGAACTGAAAGCATATAATTTACTAGACGGCTTCTGCGTTTAAAACAGCAAAAGAATTAAATGCGTGTTTTACTTCACAGTGGAGAAAAACAGTTCAGTCGGGTTAAAATACACACATAAAATGCAAAATGTTCAGTTTAAGTGTCTGGTAAGCCTCTGACCAGACAGCATCACATGAGCTGGCATCATGTAACGCAACAAATACCTTCAAACTGTGACCAGATATAAAGGATGATGCCTGCACACCAGTCACTAAACACTGCTCTTCATGCCCACTTTTCTTGCTGTACTTGAAGTAGTACAAAGAAGGTTTCGGATTTCACAAAGCATGATTTTCACTGGGCTGAAGCTGAAGGCTACCATCCCCCATGACTGCAAAACCAAGCTTGCTGGAATAGACCCCAGCCCCTATCCACTGTGAGGCAAGTCAATGCATTCTTAGTGGGAAAATTAAATCACGTCGAGCCAATGCCAGCGGTTCGTCTAATCACACTGTGGCAGAATTAGACTCTACCGCCAAAAATGACTAATATGAAACGCATTAAAGACTATTTCTGCAGCATGCTTAATACTGTAAGATGATTTGCTGGCTATAGCAAATATTTGCTCTCTGCTTTCTCACCAGCATGATATTCCTCAGACTGAATATGTCAAGACGCTGCAGCGGGGGCTCATGCAGATGTGGAGCTTTGTACTCCTGCACAATTTCAGCACTCTTATTATGAAATTGCATTTAAAAAAAAATAAATAAATAACGCACAAAAACACATAGAGTCGGTGCTTTTAAAGGCTTTGGAGTACTTTGCAGTCATAACCTTGTCAACATTGCCACGTTTGTCACCTGTGCACTGGGTTAATACGGTAATGTTATACAGTCAGTGATGGCCAGGCAGTGTTGGATTACCAAGACCGTTATTAGTGCAGTTTAAGTTTAATATTATTCAGGGAAAACAGCTGATATATGCAGGGCGTTTTCACCGTAACATTACTGAAGTCACACCTTGAGTTGAAAATGTGAGCATCAGTGCAAAACATACATAATGTAAAAAATAAATAAATAAATAAATAAATAATAACAATAATAATAATAATAAATACCTGATTCGTTTTTGGCGTTCTTTTTTATTTTCTATCCATCCCTTACTGTGCAGCAGAGCAATCCAGCGTGTCAAAGCATTTAAATCCCCGGGTCGAGTCCATGATTGTACTGTCTGTGATACCACTGTTAAAATAAACGCACTCCTGCTGGAAGAGGCGGCGGCGGGGAAGAGTCCACCCACTTTTTTCCAAAGGGATGTTCTGCAGGAATATGGACGAAATGTGCATTAAACCGGGTCGTCCCGGACCAGCGGCGGGTTTTAGAGCATATCAGTAACACCTAGATTGGGTCGTTCGAGGGGTGAAATGTCCTTCCCGCGATAAAAAACAACAAACGAAAAACGAGAAATTACGTTTATTCGTCAGAAATCATCCCCATTACAGTTAGTGATAATGGTACGTGCCACTCTATTGTTGGGGCGCGAGAAAGCGTCCCGTGCAACTGCTGCGCGCGTGGAGGCTGGAGGATAACGTGCGGTATTGGGTAGGTGTATCAGTCCGTCACGTTGTCTTGACCAATCGATTGCAAGTAAAGACGTCAATTTTATTTTCTTTCTTTCTTTTTTTTTTTTTTAAATTGTATTTTTATTTGGAATAGACAGGTAAATTCACCAGCAGATTAACACGGTAAACAAGAGACAAGTGTCATTCCAGTTTTTGTTGAGTCCAGGAGAGGCACTTCAGCATCTTGTAAGGCAAACGAGACCAAAAATAAATAAATAAATAAAAATTATATATATATAATAAATTAACAAAAAAGAAATAAATAAAAAGAAAAATTAATTAATTAATAAAAAAAAAAAAAAAAACAACAAATCGTCCTTATAGTGGCTATTCTCCTTCAATACCTTAAATTTAACAGCAATTGCACTCATGTAACCACAATGGAAATATATTATCCTCCAAAAGGTGATCTGGTTTGCCCAGAATAAACATAGCCACTTAGGGCTCACATATGCACTTCTGATACAACTTAATTAATTAAATTGAACATATACAGAACTGTATATAGAAATAAAAAAAAAGGGGGGGGGTCCATCTGTGTCCGCTGTCATAGAAATAATCAAGACGTCAATTTTCACTCACTGTATGTACATCACATCGTGTAATCACACAGTTAATAGTAAGTTGTTGTTGTTTTTTTTTTTCTCGGTTGCGATAAACTTTTTTTTTCTTTTTAAAGCTTCTCAGTCGTTTCAGATGTTAAAAATTAGAGGAGGTAGCTGAAGACTTGCATCATTTTTACTGTAGAAAATTTAGGAATTATTTTCTTTAAAACTTAAAACGTCCCCAAAGTACTGAAAATATTGTCTAAATTATGTTATTTTAGGTGTCGGTGTTTTATTGGCAGTCCAGAGCAGAAGATAAAAAAAAAAAAGAAATACACTGATGTAACATGTAAATAAGCAGGTCGTGACATTGGAGAAGTTGCAGGAAATATTTTATTTTTCAGAACTGATCGTCCATAACACAACTATTTGCTTTTTTTAGTGCAACGTTTGTTGAGTTACTTTACATTTAGAAAATATTTAGAAATAAAATAAATATTGGTTTAGGTTTTATAACTATCTAAGCTCAGTGAGTGAGAGCTCAAATTAATAATTTATTTTACGTCACACCGGAAGTACCGCCCTCCTACTTCTGCTGGATTCACAACATTCAAGATGTCTGCCGCCATAGCTTCCCTCGCTTCGTACGGTAGCGATTCTGATTCCGAAAATGAGTCGGAATCTAACACTAGTGCCGAGAAAGTGGACCCGGACGCCACGGCTCACCTTAAACCTTTGCAGTCTGCCCCACTGATGAGTTTAGCCGTACTCAATTCTGCTCCGGAGGTCGCCGTTAAGGTAAGCTAATATAGTTAGCTAACTTTAGCTACCTTTATACGTTATGAATAATGGTTACAAGTAGCCAGTCATCCTAATTGTACTTATCTTTACTGTCCTTTATCACATAACACCTTAGTTGGTCTTAACTGTTAACATAAAGCGAAACTATTTGTATATTACCTGTACCTTAAGCTGTTGTTATCAGTGTCACTAAAGAATGATAGTAGCATTAACTTATAAACTTAGTGGCGCGCAGGCGGTAGTTATAGCTGACATTATCGCTTTGCAGAAAAACCAACTAGGAAAGAAAAAAGTAGTGTTCTTACTGTTAACATTAAATATAGGTATATTTTGGTTATCTTTTTGCTGAACATTACGTGTATTTTCATTTCAGGAGGCTGTTGAAACTGGCACACACCTGGACCCTTCTTTGAAAGAAGTCACTTATAATCCATCCTATGAAACCATGTTTGCACCAGAGGTGAGTTTCATAATCAACATAAGTGAAATACACCTCGAGATACTGCTTTATGTATGTAATACATCTAGTGATATTTGGTTGAATATTTGATTGGGCTGTAGAAAAGCCCAACCAGGGACAGGAGTTGAAAATTAGCACCAGCTATAAACTGTATATGCATCCCATCACCTGCAAGCCTGTGATTATATTTGAGTGCATTGTCCCTGTCAATTAAATAATTTTAAGAAACACTTTATGTCATGAGGATAAAGTGTAGGGTTAGTTTTGTATTTTGCAGTTCCTGAATGCTTATAAGACTGGCTTAGATGAAGGCTACTCAGAGCTCTTCTCTGCTTAAGTTCTCATATATGTAAATAAAATGTTATTTCTGAAACGTCATTGCATTTCATTAATCCTCTAAACTGCTGTTAGTATCTGCATTTTGGTAGTGATACCAGAACTAGGCCTATGTTTTCTGTTTTTTACCTTCACGTGACCTTTTTCACATTACTCAACAAGATGAAGGTTTTATATGTTAAATGTCTACCTGGCATGAATTAAACTAACTACACATCTTAAACTTGAATACTGACAGAGGTATTTTGTTTTCTCTTAGTTTGGGCCAGTGAACCCATTTAAAACTCAGCAGATGGCTGCTCCAAGAAATATGTTATCTGGTTATGCAGAACCTGCTCACGTCAACGATTTTATGTTTGAACAACAAAGGAGGACTTTCTCCACCTATGGTAAGATACTGTGTGACCTTTGCTGATTGATTGCTGTGATCAATGCATTGACCTTGTTTAAATTTTAATGTGTTGTTGTACAACTCTCCACTATGCAAATAGGTTATGCTTTAGATCCATCTGAGGACACACACCAAGTAACCACTAATGCTTACATTGGAGCAGTGGACGAGGCTGAGAAAAATAAAGGTAATTACAAATAACATTGAGTTTAGTTTAAATTTATTGGGTGAATAAGATGTAATTAAATAAATCAATTAATAATGTGTGTTGTCTTTTTTTATTAGGGCTAACTGTGTTTGAGAGTGGACATAAAAAGTCAGAAAAAAGGAAAAAAATCAAAGGTGGAGATGCAGGAGAGATCGAAGGCTTCCTTGGACCATGGGCAAAATATGTAGATGAGAAAGATGTGGCCAAACCATCAGAGGTAATATTTGATTCACCGCATAACTTGTGCTTTGCAGTTTCTTCATGGACGTTTGTTGTAAAAACACAGTGATTTTCAGTATTTATATTAAGAATGAGCAATAGGATTTATTTATATCGCCAGGGTTTTCTGCAGGTTTTCAGACCGCTGAGGAGCTATCTGGGTTGTAGTGTTTTTTCTAAGTTAGGGGAAGTCCAAAGTACATAGTAGGGACATTTTGGCATCCACCTGGATGTAGTTCAACATTTTTCAGTGAAGAAACCCATAAATTCACATTTTGGACACATCTTTGTCATCATATCTCTGTATAAAAGTTAGAGTGTATGCTTAAGAACCTCTTATACAGCTGTGACCATTAGATGTGGGAAACATTATTTAGCTAGTTTTGATGCTGCCCACAAACTGTATCATCATTCCATTGCGTGCATATTAATGTGACTTAGTTGATGCCTAAAATATCTTAGGTTCTGCATCTGAGCCTCATCATGAAAACCTTGATCTTACAAGTTAGTTCTCGGTTATTGTGATTAATTTTATTTAACAGGATGAGCAGAAAGAGCTGGATGAGATCACAGCCAAGAGGCAGAAGAAGGGAAGGAATGAGGAAGAGGCTCCAGGAGAGGAGAAGACCATTCTTCATGGTACTGTGGTGTTCTTTCATGTACACACTTTAATGCCCTTTTCCATCAGTTTGTAAGTATTACATATCTATATACTGCTACCTCTTTATGTGAAATTTTCCCTTTTTGTCATTTCCACAGTTAAAGACATGTATGATTACCAGGGCAGGTCATACCTCCATGTCCCACAGGACGTGGGCATCAACCTGCGCAGTGCAGAGGCTCCAGACAAGTGTTACCTGCCTAAAAAACAGATTCATGTCTGGTCTGGACACACCAAGGTTAGTGGAAAAGACCATAAAGTATTTATTTATACGTCATACAATGCAATAATTACCCATATTCTTAGATCAAAGCATTTTAATGGCTTGCTGGTTGTGAGTTTTCATAATTTAGTTAGCAGTTTGATGTCTTTATAAAATTCAAGCCAAGAATATTCTTGCAGAGGTGTCTGTGTATGCTTGCAGAGAAAATTCCATTATGCAGTCTTTTCAGTCGGTAAAAACCTCCTGGGTACTTTAGAATTAAAATGATAACACGTCCGTATACAAGCAGCTTGTTCTTGAGACTAGATCTGAGATTATTCTGTCTCATTCAAGACACTATCTTTATAATTCAAATATAAAGGCAAACACTGGGTTATTTCAGGAAAGATCTGATTCAAGCCTCAGATCTACCAGCCTGCTTCAGGGAGCGAGAAATCACTCATGTCTTAAATTGCCTTCTATCCTTTTTGTGCAGGAAGTTACAGCCTTCAGAGTCTAATTTGAGATACAAAGAGGTTTGAAAAGATAATAAGTGAGGAGAAGTGCTGATGTTGAGATAATAGATGGCCCATAGAGTTCCACAGAAGTTTTGTGAATTTGTCACATCTTATTTGAGAAAGTTTGGTAACTTGAAAAATGTCCTCAAAATTGTTATACTTCATAATAAGACTGTCTCGGTTTCCGTAGCGTCATGAAGCAGCAGTTACTTTTCTTGAAAACTGCCATTCTTGCAAAGAGGCTTTAGATCCACATGTTCTTGGAAATTATTATCATATTTTAGACAGGGAGACATATGGTTTATCGTTTCTTTATACATTTCAGGGCGTCAGTGCTATCAGACTGTTTCCCAGCTCTGGTCATCTACTTCTGTCCTGCTCCATGGACTGCAAGATCAAGGTGAATATTCTGATAGAAAAACATGGTGTTTGGTTTTATATTAATTTACTCTAGAGTTTTCTCATTATTTCATAGTTGTTAATGTTGTGTTAATATCTTCTATGATCCATATACAATGTGTGTAACAAGTTTTGCAAGTATATATATGGGTACATTTTTTTTTTTTTTTGATGAACAATAATTAGTAAATATAATGTTTCTGTTGTAATTTCCTTTCAACAGTTATGGGAAGTGTACAATGAGAGGAGGTGTTTCAGGACGTTCATTGGTAAGTAAGCAATATTGAACCTGAAAATAAGTGGAAAAATTATTAGTAGAAATTTGCCATCAGTGTAAAGTTTTTTTTATAATTAGCAATGTCTGATCAGAGAACATGCTGACGTGAATTATGCAAAGGCCTGAAATGCACCCTGCAGTTTGGGAAATACACAGTAATGACAGACTGTGAGTTCAGCATTACTGAGCACTAATAACATGTCTGCTGACCGATGACAGAAAGTGTGGACTTTTTTGGGAGTGGAGAGGGCCTGGAGAGGTTAGGGTAATGCATGCAGGTCACTCTTACTCGCTTCACAGAGACAGCACGCTGTCAGAATAGAGATTGTTTGCAGTCGTGGTTCTGCTTGTCAGCTCCTTCACAGATTATGCATAATTCAGCAGCCCAGGGGCCGATGGGAACGAGGGGCAAGGGGAGGGCACAGGAGACAGAGAGGAACAGGCGAACGAGAAGAGAGGCATGGCTAAGGAGTGAATAAACAGGAAGAGCGAGGATGGATGAGGGGTTTGAGAATAGCAGAAGACCGAGATGCAGGAGATTCTTCATCAGAAATGTTAGAAATTAGAGGCTGTAAGGTGGAGAGCATGTAAGGTTTCAGTCCGTTGCTGCTTTATGTTCATTCATTTACTGTCTGATGATATTAACTGTTTCTACAGCAGTGGTTCCCAACCTTTTTTAGCTCGTGACCTCATTTTAACGTCACAAATTTCTGGCGACCCCAGACATGGCAAAAAACGGAGAGGCGGAGACAATTTTTTTGCTAAAATTAATTTGTTTTGATCATGTAATAGTTTGCTATACTATGTTGCAAATAAACGTTGATTTTAGAAGACATTTAGTCTATATAATGTATATTATTATGGACGGAGGCAGAAAAGCCAGGTGTAGATTACTGCAC
>JAPQRP010000018.1:2715272-2733639 GCA_037367295.1 Apogon hyalosoma
TGTGGAGTTGAATTAATGAAGAATTCAGACCCAAGCGGAGCATTTATAGTGTATTAATTAATTACATTTAAAAAAGCAAAATATCGCTCCGTCAAGTGAATTGTTTTCATCTGTTTAATGTCCTTTCTAGGAGTGAAAGCTCACATCTCTGACATTTTTCCAACAGTTTTATTCCAAAGCTCCACAGCAGATATAATGTTTTGAAAGTTCTCATGTTAAATACACAAAAATGCTGCATTTTCTTCCGATATTGTTCCCAAGTTTGAACATTGTGAAACACAGCTAAAAAAAACAAAACAAACAATCAGTTATTATTTATTCATGAATATCCCAAGTGTATAGATTGTTTGTCACGTGTTTTTTCTTTCCCATCACCCTACTAAATCTCACCAGACAAAAACAATATTCACACCGGTTATTTCTGGAGCTCAGGAGAACAGATCTGATAGCTCCGTTATCCTTTTAGTATTTAGCTTGGCTTGTCTGCAGACATTGGCTTGTATAAACCCAGAGGCCCCTTTAATGTCTGGCCATCTGTGTGTGCAATAATATGTGTGAGTGATTTTTTTTATTTAGCCAGCTCAGGTTTTTAGCCCATTTTTAGTCTTGTACACGATGCAACTGCTTTACTCCAGATGTTACTCATCACAGAGAGACTGAGACTCTTTAAGCAACTTCAAAGATGAACTACAGCTCTTTAGCAGTTCCTTAATAAACAGACGAGAGTAAAGCAGAATGGCGTATAAGTCGATTTATAGAGGGCATTGAGCCTTTCGAGCAGTGGCCCCCCCAGACTATGGAATGCACTGCCACTGTCACTTTGCACTTTAAACTCTCTTGAGTCTTTCAAAAAGCAGCTGAAGACCTTCTTGTTTCGACAGGCTTTTAGGTAGCTGCAGGTTTTATGACCGTTACAGGGTGCTTGAGCAGGTCTTGAAAGACTTAAAAAATATGGAATTTCGAAACGCTGTTTTCCAGACCTTGAAATGTCTGGAATTTTGTGTGAAAGTATGGAAATATGGTTCTCTCATAGTTGAATTTTAAAGTATGCTCAAAGGCACGTCATCTAAAAAAAGACTTACAGCCATTTGTACACAGACCTGTATATGGCAGTGTTACTATGAATTGGTTAAATTTGTTACTATTCTATACAGTTGCAGAAAAAGTTATTAGACCACCCCTTGTTTTTTTTCAATTTCCTGCTCATTTTAACGCCTGGTACAACTAAAGGTACATTTAGTAGCAGTTTTGAAAAAGTTTGGAATTATATCCCCGAAATGGAGTTTGCAGGGATATAATCGGGTGTGATTCTTTCAGAACTCCGGCTTTTCCAACCTGAAAATGAGGCTCTCATAAATCATGCAAATCTGCTGGGTGTGTGTGTGTGTGTGTGTGTGTGGGGGCACAGGTTGTCACAATGAAAACAGAGCTCCACCAAAGAGCCTGCAATTGTGGCAGAAGGTATCGAATGTGTTGTAAGAATTTTGGATGTGTGCGGTGCGTCGTATATTTTCCTGCTTTACTGTCCTTTGCAGATCACACCTATGATAGTGGTTTTACCCTGAATGCCACTGCCAGGTATCTTTCGTGTGAACGCGATAACTAGGACAGATTTGGTTGGATTTCTTCTCCCTTGGTAACCAACCACCCCTAGTGGAAGAACCCTATCAATTTCAGCTTCTCTGTGAGTATTATAATGTCATCCACATGGGGGCGCTTTAGTTGAAAATCATTTTTTTGGACATAAATCAAGCAATAAAAGGCCGATCGAGATACAGCTTGGTTCAAATCGATCGTCTTCCAAATGTCCATTTTCTGGCTACCATCCAGAGTTCAAATGGTGTCATCTTCATTCACTAGGTGGAGTTTTGTGGGGAAAAATTGGTTCTCTGACTATTATTCTACCACTATCAGGTCTAACAATTGTCTTTCTCCATGCCACTACCTTAAGTTTACATGATGTCATATTTGGACACTAGGTGATGTGTTTTTTCCAAATAGCTGGGAGAGCAGAGGATTGGGGGGATTTCGGCATTATACCCTTGCTGTCAGCCCCCGACAGCATAAGCCTCATTTTTATTTGGATAAAGAGCAAGCACCGTGAACCTGTGTATGTAGCTGTGTGTTTTTTACCTTTGTACTTCTGGTTTTATTGTAAAACACTTTGTGAATTCTATCTGAGAAAAGTGCTGTACGAATAAACTTACTTATCATTATTATTTTTACACATACTTTGCGGTAAGTCCCATTGGCCATTTATGTATAGACGACAAGAGAAACTTAGTGCAAAGTTTTATTGGCAGATGCAAAAACGCTTCTGCAAACCACTTAAGATTAGGCAGTTTTACGTGTCTATGGAAACAGAAGACGAAAAAGAAAGTACGGTGAAAGATTGACAAAGGGATTAATGAATAATTGGTTGCTGGTACAGTTGACAGTGCAGCATCAAACGCTTCTCGGAGATAGCTGGAAGTTATTAACATGGCGAAGCTGTAATGCTGCCAGTCTAGTTCTTCACTGTAGCTATTTTTCCGTTCAGTAACAAGCCTTTAGAGCTGGAGCGAGCAGCTGCGATATTACACAATTGACAACTCTGCGACTGTTTTCCCTTTGAGTTCTTCTTGCTTCAGGGTTCTCAGGGTGCTCTCTCATCTAGCATTTAACCCGTCGTCAAATGTACTCACACTGCTCTGCGCCTTTTTTTTTTTCTTTTCAGGGACATCCCAGTGGACTTCAAGTACATCGCCGAGCCCAGTATGCACTCCATGCCAGCTGTGACACTCTCTCCCAACGGTGAGCAGTCAAATCAAAACACTCACAGTCGAGCACACAGCACAGAGGACCCCGGGGAGTACAAATCTACACTGCCACATTGCAGATTCCTACCTTCCAGTTTGGTCAGTGTTCAGACAAATAAAAGCAGGAACGGGCCCAGTTCAGCTCTGCAGTTTTATTTTGAGAGGTGAATTTTTTGTTTTAGTCCAGAGGTCTCAAACTCATTTGCTTTCAGGGGCCACATTCAGCCTGATTTGATCTCCAGTGGGCCGGACCAGTAAAAATAATAGCATAATAACCTATAAATAATGACAAATCCAAATTTTGTATTTGTTTTAGTGCAAAAAAAAAACATTAAATTATGAAAATACTTGCTTTTATAAACTATCCAAACAAAAAAAAGATGTGAATAACCTGAAAAAACTGAAAATTCTTAAGAAAAATAAGTGCGATTTTAACAATGTTATGCCTCAATTTATCATTTCTACATGTGCATTATGGATCAGATCTACAAAGACACTAAACACTTAACAGTAACAGGCAGAAAATTGTTAAAATTGTGCTTAATTTTCTTTCTACATTTCCGGTTGTTCATATTTGTTCAGGCTATTCACATTTTATTGTTGCAGGATAGTTTGTAAATGTAAATATTTTCTTAAGTTTGTTATTTTTTTTGCACTAAAACAAAGACAAAAATTTGAAGTTGTCATTATTTACAGACATAATGTAATACTTTTTTCACATCAAACCGAGAAGAAAATATGGAGTCATTATTTTTTGTAGGTTATTACGCTGTTATTTAACTGTAGATCATATTGGTCTGTATGTGGAACCTGAACTAAAATGAGTTCCACAGCCTTGACTGTGGAATCTTTGCACTTTGTGAATTCATCTCACAGGCCGGATTGGGACCTTTGGCGGGCCGCATTTGGCCCCCGGGCCACATGTCTGTTTTAGGGGATGGTTACAGTTCGGAGATGCGAGCGACGACAGGCATTTTTGACGCATCGCTCTCAGCCGTTTAAAGCCCGATTCAATTCACATCATTTCTCTGTTTACTTTGGGTGTGCCAGCTGTCAAAAACACCTCACTCCGTGCTGTTAAAACACTGGAACGCCTCTTAATGCACACTGTTGTGAGGGAATAAACCGCAGAGCTCACAGCAGCCAGCAGTTTCAATTAATGACATGTCAGTGTGCATCAGAGAAAGATGAGAGGAGAAGCACAAGATAAATAAGTGTTTGTTTCTCCCACTAATTTAATGATTCGTCTTTGTGTCTCTAGAGGTTTTCTCGCATGAAAACTTTATTTCACTGTTTGTTTTTAGCAGTGACGAGTGAAGATGAGGGTTCATACGGGTGCTTGAAATCCTTGAAAATGCTTCAATTTCAGTTATGTGTTTTTAAGGTATGGAAAGTGCTTGAATTTTAGTTGAAGTGCTCGAAAGTGCTTGCAATTCTAAATCTGTGATGTGATTTATTTATTTATTTTTAATTATAGCTCTACCAGGTTAGATGTTAAGCCAAAGCTACTCACACAGAGAGGTGATACATTTGCAAAAATAAAACTTTATGTCAAAAAAGAAAATTACCAGGTGCTCTCATGTAGATTCCAGGCACATTTTTTTATGACTTGCATTTTTTATTTCCTTTTTCCAAACAAATCACATCGTCAGACATTGAATACTAACATTACAGCATTGGTAAATTACCCACATCTGTAACCAGAAGGGGTTTTTATATCGATATAGTGGCTTTTTATCCCACACATGTCAACATAAATATCTATACAGAGGTGTCTTATCATAATATACATACATACGGTATGTGATCATTGTCTTCTCAGTGTGAATCCTCTTGGCCTTTAGTCTTTGAGATCTAAAGATTCCAGGTATTCCATTTTAAAAGGTATTTTTCTCCAGGTACATTTTTATCAAGTGTGTCTGAAGAATGCCAAGTGGTTTCCTTTTTCCTTTTTTTTTCTTTTTTTTTTTCCATAAGACTTTGTGATCTCCTTTAATTTCTAAACTTTTTGCTATTATGAAACATATTTTTAAATGTTTTTAGCACAATACGATATACATCAATGTGATAAAAAGTGAAAAAAAAAAAAAAGAATAACCATGAGTATATGTGCTCCTGTAGATATGTATTTGACCCCAACGATAAGGTGCCGTGCTGGAAAAATTAGAAAATGACCCTTAAAAGCGCTTGAATGTGACCTTGAAAAATGTATCCGAAAGATGCGCCGTCACTCCTTCAGTCAGTTATGTTCAGCTCTCTACTTTTATTATCCCTTTCGTGTACTCTTACCATCATGCTTTTTTGTTCTTATTTGTCCCAACATGCTCCGTTTTTCTACAGCGCGTGAATAATAAATCGCTCTCAGTGGGAGGCCCTTCAGTTTTCCCTGACGCCTATATGGCACCCAGCCCCTCTTGGCATCACATCCCCTGTGTCTGCCTGTCGCAGCTCAAAGACTGTATGCGCTGCAGAAATCGGCCAAGCTGTTGTTGTTCTCCCTCACCTATCGCATTTGACAATTGTAGACAATTTTTCCATTATGTTTTGTAAGAGAAGATGAGACAGGAGCCCACACATGCACGCACACTAACATTATATCTCTTTCTCATAGCACATTAATAATTTCCATCATGTTTCCTTTCAAGACGCGCAGTGAGTCGTGTAATGCGTCGACTCTGAAGGGCTGCCTCTTATCGCTGTGTTGTGACTCTGAGAGCGTAACGCTGTCAGAAGCTGGAATGCTCTATAAAGTAGATTTCAACTGAGCAGTGACTGATGAAAACCTTTTTTGCATTTTTCTCTTAAATTGCCTTCATCTTTCCAGTGTAATGATGGTGAAATGATGAGTTCGCAGCTCTTATTTTGAGTGCAATCCACTCAAACTCAGATGTTTTTTCAGAGTGAATTTTATCCATCTGGCATTTCTTTCTACTAATTACTGTGAATGCTGGTAAAAATGTTTGACTCTATGTGATGTCCCACAGCAGCAGTTTCATCTGCAGGTCTAGAGCACACGAATAACAGAACAATTATGTCAATAGTAGAATAGTGGTTCATGCTAATGACACAAACTGGCAAACTCCTCCCCTGGCAACCCTTAAAGGGGTCATATTTTGCTAAACCCCCTTTAATTAGTCTGCGGTTCATTTATTTGTGTTTGGACCCTAATAGTTCCGAAAGTATGAATTTGAACCCTCCAGGTGCTGCAAAACTATCTTTATATTCATTTTGGCAAAAATTGAGTGGATTTCTACAACCTGTTTAATTCCTACTTAATTTGTTACGTTTTATAATTAGTTACGTCACAACATTTGCACATATAAGGTCAAGACTTCCGACGAACATTTCTCCGAGTATGACCTAATTGTTTATCAGCAGCAGCGGTTGTAGTAAAAACTGAAAATATGTCCAAACTTTGAGCCGATTACCTAAAATTTTCAGTTGTTGGTTGAAGGGGACAGAGCAGCACGGTCAGCAACCTGGAGGGGGCGGGGCCTGAAGTGGCTCATGTGCATTTAAAGGGCCAGCGCTACAAACCACCTTTCTGGTGTCATTACTCAGAAATAGGTTTGAAGATGGAGCTGTGGAGTTGAATTAATGAAGAATTCAGACCCAAGCAGAGCATTTATAGTTCATGTAGACAACAGGGAAAGGTTTTGAAATGCATAATTCCATTTGAAAAAGCAAAATATCACTCCTTTAAACATATCTGCATGCTGAAATAGTTATCCCATTAGATACCAGAGGTTTTTTTTTGTTTGTTTTTAAATATTCAATTTTGATATCAGTATTTCAAAACTTTACCTCAGGGTTCGTACGGGTCCTTGAAAATGCTAGAAGTTCAATGTTGTATTTTCAAGGTGGAGTTTTAGTTGAAGTGCTTGAAAGTGTTTGGTAATTATAACTCTGTGATTTATTGATTTATTAATATTAACTCTGTCAGATTAGATGCTAAGCCAAAGCTACTCATAGAGAGGTGATACATTTTAAAAAATAAAACTTTATGTCAAAAAAGAAAATTAGCAGGTGCTTTCAAGTCGACTCCAGGTACACTTTTAATCTTAATATTTGGCTCCTGTGTCTGAAGAAGGCCAAGTGGCTTCCCTTTTTTTTTTTTTTTTTTTTGGATAAAACTCTGTGTTATCCTTTAATATCTAAACTTTTTGCTGTTATGAAGCATAATTTTAGATGTTTATTGCATAATACAATGTACATCACTGGGATAAAAACAGGACAAAAAAAAATCATGAGTGTATGTATTCCTATAGATATGCATTTTACCCCAGTGATACAGTGCTACAATGGAAAAGTTTGAAATGACCCTTAAAAGTGCTTGAATTTGACCTTGAAAAATGTATACAAACCCTGTTTCTTACTAAACCAGCTCAGGCCTGTGCCTTTTAAACTTGATTTTCTTCTTCACTGTGAATAGAAACATCCCCTGAAATGGTGTAAGGATTAAATGGGTACATGTTTATTTATTGGTGGGAGGTGGTCAGGAGATCTGCCACTTTATCTGAAGCCATGGTCTGTTTCATTCCGTTTTGTTGCTTGTCATAATATTGTGACTTTGGCGCTTAAAGGGTGAACTTTGATTCTGTATTTCAGTATATAATGTAGATGCTTTTAAAAATCAGCTAATAACATTTTTATTCCATCAGGGTTTAAACTAGTCATGGACTTTGACTGTTTATTCTATGGTTTACTTACATAATTGTGTCCGTTGTGTTAACGTGTACTTTTACTCTCCAAATGTATGACTGGTGTCTATGAAAAATACTATAGAAATAACTTTCACTTACTTATTTACTGTTTATTTCTATCTGTAGGTAGATTTGTTTTCGGTTTTTAGATGATATTTCCCAAAACGTAGTGACATGTAACATAAAATCAAGACACGAGTTGATCATAGGCATGATACAGTAAAAGTGATCCAAGTTCCACCAATCAGGACATAAAAGATGAGAGAGATGGATCAGTAAAAGAACTGATAATTGACCTCAACAATACAGTAGAATTGTGTTACTATTTCAGACTACTCATGTACTGTACTTCTTGGCTCTTTCTAACCCTAGGCAAATGGCTAGCATGCCAGTCTATGGATAATCAGATTCTAATATTCGGAGCCCAAAACCGCTTCAGGCTGAACAAGAAAAAAGTCTTCAAAGGGCACATGGTGGCTGGCTATGCCTGCCAAGTGGACTTCTCTCCAGATATGAGGTAAGCCTTCACTTTGAAACTCTATTTTTGACGAAATGTTTGCAGTGGGAGACGAGCCAGAGAGCGTCTCAACAGTTGCCGATTAGCGAACGCGTAATTTGACCAAGTTTTGACCAATTCATACTTTGCCAGAAAAACGAAAAGAGGTTAGCGGAGATTGAATTACTGTCTTTTAATTAAATAGCTGCTTTAAGTGTTTCTAATAAGGTAGAGAGTATGTCCTGAAGAAGAAGAAGAAGAAAAAAAACACTGAAAATATGAAGGGGCGTAAAGAAAATTAAATGCATGAGGCACTTTATTGCAGTAAGTGAAAAATAAGTGTTAAAAGGGGTAAAACAGGTTGAAGTCAAATGACACAGCTGCTCAGACAGATGCAGTTAATTGTGCCTCCTTCCTGTCCTCTGTGTCTCATACGGCCGTCTAAAAATGCTTCTAAGATGCTGAAAAACAGCCTCTTCATATTTCCTAATGTATACGTTCATCAGGCAGCGCAAACTAGGACAGTCCAGCAGCCTAATTTTAGCAAAAAACACCAATTAAGACCTGTTTTCTACCCTCTCCTTCCCACCCACCACCACCCACGTCTACGTGCAGGTGTCCTCTGTAACTTTCTCTCGGTAACCATGGCAACGCTGCAACTTCTGGCTAGACTAAATATCAAAATACACACTCAAACCCTTTGGCAGGTGAAGAGGAGACAGAAGTGGATTTCAGCGAAGGGCTTTAGCGCTCCCTCCACTCCTTCTGGGTTCTCATCTCTTTTCTTCCGGATCTGTTTCTGTTTCTCTCCACCAGCTACGTGGTGTCAGGAGATGCAGATGGAAAGCTGAACATTTGGGACTGGAAGACCACCAAGCTTTACCACAGGATCAAAGCTCATGACAAGGTGTGCATTAGCGCCCTGTGGCATCCTCACGAAACCTCCAAGGTCATCACCTGCGGCTGGGACGGACAGATAAAACTCTGGGATTAGAGCTCTTCGGGGGGGGGGTAGTAAACGGGGTTGTTCGGTGAATTTTGTTAAAAGCTACAGGACTGGTATCCAGTCTTATTGTAACGGCATATTTTTTTATTCTATCATGAACGTGTGCTATTTGTACTCGCAAAACATGTACAAAATGAACATGTGCGTACTTTTAAAAGTTGTTACTACTGCAAAAAGGTATGTACAGGTGCACTATACGTTGTGTCTTTTTCATTTGTGATGTCGTGCTTAGAATACATCTGTAATCCTTAGCAAAAATTAATTCTCAATTGTTTCACCATGCCTTTGTGAAAATAAACATTCAGTTACTTTTACTTGTGATAACAACTTTCACCTCCTTTTTAATTTTTTTATTTTATGTCCACTTTTTGTATTTAGTTTGATCATTCAGAATTAAGTAGAACATGAATAACTCACAGACAGTTCTTTGTTGTTTTATATTTATTGAAGAATCCACAGATTTTTTTTTTCTATCAGACTCATTTTTGACAGTTTTAGAGGACATTTGTTGATAATGCTCTGCTGCGGCGGAGATAACGAATGAAGGTCTATCGAACAAAAGAAGAAAGAAGCAAATAAACTGTCGGTTACAATACGTCTTTGTGCGGATCTGAATTTTTGTTTTCTTTTAGAATCTGTGAAGCTGAAATATGCCAAAAATAATTGGGGAGATGTCTTTTTGTTACTCTCACCTGCATATTTTTATTGAAATACCTAAGCGGCACACACTGTCTTCAGTCAGTGTGGGTATATTCTTCTTTTTATTGTGTTTTTATTCCGAATACAATCAAATCAAGGTTCACCTACAGGGAAGCATCCGTTCAGCCACACATTTTTCTCCTCCCACCTACATGCAGATCCTATCTTTGCCTGTATTTCCCCTATTGCTATGCTGCTTCTCTTTGTCTTGCTGTGTAAGCTGCTCTAATGTGCTCCCACAGATATCCTTTTACTGTCAGCGAGGCAGGGTCTTTCATCTAACTGGCCCCTTTTAACATCATGTATCCATTTCCACGAATTCTGCTGCTATTGGGGCCGACATGGGCCCGCGCACAGCTCCGCCGTCGCCCCACGTTGCCGTAAAGGTTGTTTAATATCAGGCGGGAACGCTGGCTGTGGGCCAAGTCCAGAAATGGCTGCGATGACAGGGGTGACTGTGACTCCAGCTCCAACAACACAGCGCTGTGAGGTCGAACACGGAGAGCCTCTGGAGGCAATTACTCCTGCCCAGATACGTGGCCGAGGTCAGGCCAGGAAAGGAAGAGCAGGAAGATAAGTAGGAACAAGGATTTTAAGCTTTACCGAAAAAAAAAAAAAGAGGTCAGACCACATGAAAGTGATATGTCGGACAACTGAAAACACTTTACACTAAGCTCCACTTACGAACCATTAACTAGTTGTTCATTACAGGTGATGCAGTGGATAGCACTTGTGCCTCACAGCAAGAAGGTCCTGGGTTCGATTCCAGCACCAGTCGATGGGGGTCGGACCTTTCCGTGTGGAGTTTGCATGTTCTCCCTGTGTGGGTTCTCTTCAGGTACTCCGGCTTCCTCCCACCATCCGAAGACATGTTAACTGGTTAATCTAAATTGCCCGTAGGTGGGAGTACATTGATCTAATACGAGTTCGTGGGTGGGAAGTCACGGGTTTGACTGCCATTCCAGTGCATTTTCACCGGTAGAAGGTTGGAAAAACATTGGTTACAGGTTATTTGGAACATGGCATCAATTCCAACCTGACAATTTATATTGAAATTAGGAACCGATTAGCACTAACTTCGCAGCCCCTGGTGAGAAATGACTCAGAATGGTGGGAATCAAGGTATTGGAGTAAATAAGTACATTTTCCTAAATTCTAGGAGTCCCAAGTTTTTGCCAATATGGCTGTGAAATGGGCATTAAATTCTAAGTAGTCTTAAAAAGGTCTTTAAAATTTCACTTGTAGAAACCTGCAGGAACCTTTTTATTAGTCATTATAAAGCATTTAGTGTAATGTCTGACACATCATCATACACTATTTGGACAAGAATATTAGCCTAGAGCTTTCCTGTTGAAATGAAATATTATAATTTTTTAAAAAAAATGTTGAAAGTACAATTTTAAGGGCAATTTTTTTTTTCCCCTCAGTGACCGCTGAAGAAACCAGATGGTTATATGCGGTCTTAAATGATATGTAATATTTAAGAAACCCAGAAGTAGAACCTTTAAAACAATTAAGAAAGAACATCAACATTTAATAAAAATTAAGAGAAAAAAAAGCACTTTGTTTTAGCTTTTCAAATAATACTATAAACACAATTAGCCCCCAAGACAAAATTACATGTTTATTGCAGTGATATTTATGACAATATACTGTGATTTTTGTCACACGTGTTTTGTAGCACCTTAACTTTTGTCTGTATATTGGATTCAAGTACTACTATTCCCTTAACAGCTGACTCTCAATAACCTTCTCGTTACTGTTTGTTGATAGCAGGTGAAATGACTTATAATCTGAATATGCTTTGTTCTGTATAGACTGTACAAAGTGGTAATAACACAGGAATAGCCGTTCTCCCTTAACCCTCAAAGACCTAAACAATTACTGAAAACCAGAACCATAACTTTGAACCACTAAACCTATGAATACATGTAAATAATTATGGTAAAATGCAGATTGGCAGGTTTTCAGTGGCTGCCATATATGATCCGTTTGGATGTTCAGAGGCTCTGTTACGAGTGCGGAAATGCCATCGTTCTCTGGAACATTTAGCCCGGTAATATCCACACTAATACTCCGATCATTATCCGATTTCTGGAGTTGTGGAATATTTTTCGAACTTTGCAAATTCATCCCACGGGCCGGATCGGAACCTTTGGCATGTTTGAGACCCCTGTTGTAGAAGATGACGGTGTTTCCATGTTCACTACAGAGCCTCTGAACGTCCAAATGGGTCATAGCTGATGACTAGAAAAAGACGACAAACTGTATTTTACACCAATTATTTACATGAATTGATAGCTTTAGTGATTTAAAAGTTATTTAAGATTTCAGATCTGATGATTTTGGTCACCAGTGGCTCTTTGGGTCTTTATGGGTTAAAGTGCTGTTATTGTTGTGGTTCTACATATGTACCTTTTAAGGCCCATACTGAACCGATCATAATTAAAGGTGGGGGGCAAGATGTTTTCCTGGAGCATTTTTGATTGTATTGCTGAAAATCCCCTTCACACCCTGATTACAACCAATTAATTAAATGCTCGAACACAAAAATGGAAAAAAAAACCTGTGGAACAGACAGGACGGAAAAAACACCATCCAATCATTTTGAGCGCCCAATCGAAATGATTGAACGGTGATACATCTGTCAAACTCAACTGCCATTTGTCCCTCCCCCCTCTGTGCGTACCCCTCTTGCTCGTTCTCAGAGGCTTAGAACACCGGGACAGGAAGCGAAGCCAGAGTTTGGCTAGCTATATTAGGATGTAAAGTTCACCGGAAAACTGTTTAGTCACGAACATAAATCACTAAGAAATGTAACGTTAGTCAGATAGGTATGAACTGGGGCTGTTCTGGAAGAGCGGGGGTGTTGGGGGAGACTGAATGAGGTATGCATGGGTTGGAGCCTGAGCCAGGGCCGGAGCTGGAGCTGTAGCTGGGCAAATTGTTGCTGTGCAGCCCTCGTGAACCCTCTGGAACAAGCGTTGCACGTGCCAGTATCCTGGAGGCGTGGCTTCGGGGGGATGTCTGAAGAAAGGGGTTTGGACTCTTGAATTGTGTGTTTTCAAAATGTAGCTTGCTCGAACTGTTTATCTAAGATCTCGTACCCCACCTTTAATGTAGAGAAGCAAGTGCAGCAATTTGGAGGTTATTGAGGGGACGCTGTTATTTAAAGGCCTAGTACTTGAAGGAACATGGTCGACATCAATGACGCATAAATAAGGGGTTTATAGTCACTACAAAAAAAAATAGTATGCAAGTAATGCCCTCAAAGTTTATACAACCTCGCACATTTCGGTTCCTGCAGCCAAATAGCAGTTCATTTTTCAGTTTTTTTTTTCGACAGTCTGACATTCGTTAAGTTTTCCACTGCGTGTTGACCCAGCCTAACGTGTAGGCACTGCTGGCGTTGAGGACGTTCTTATGCAGAAAGAGGTGTGGTTTTGTCGGGTCACTGTGGACGTAAAAGAGGCGGAAGTTAGCCCGTTCCAGTTCCTTTAGCAGGCTGAACCAGTACCGCACCACCGAGGGGTCGTCCCCGGGCACCTCAAAGCCCGCCCAATGCAGGTGGAGCTCCAGGAGCAGCTGACCCACCGAGTCCACGACACTTTCCAGGATTAAATTTTCCAAAATCTTCCACTCTGCGCTTTCCATGTCCGCCTTCAATACATCCACCTAGCATAGAAAAGAAAAAAAAAAAAAGTCACTTGTAGATTTTTTTTTTTTCTTCAGGTAATAAATGAGGTCTATTATAGCACTGGAATGACACTAAACTACATGGAGTTATTGGACGCAAAACCTATTAAAAGATGAAAAGCAGTAAGTGAAGCTTGGCCTTTGTTCTTGCTCTAGTGATGTTGGTGATGGATTGAGGGAGAGAGCAGTTTGACAAGGCATGCTGGGTAGGAGCGCCGAGGAAACGCTTCAGAAGATGAATGTTAATAGCACCCGTAGGTCATGTTCATGTACAGAGGTTCATGCGTGCCCACAGTTTAATGCACATCTGCAGGACCTGGGGATATCTCCGAGGACTTTTAGATTAATAAAGATATCCATGGTCTGACCCTGTATCTGTTAAGACTCTCATTAGTGACTCTGTTTTTATTCCGTCTAGGTTTAACAAAGTTTCTGTTAGCGGCTCGTACATCACGTCGGCATTTAAGGCAATTGTACGACTTGTAGAGGACCTTTCGGATTGAGGCTCAGAGGTCTCAAATGCTGGATAAATAACCTGAGACGCCATGTAGAGGACACTGTTTTTACTGAACTGAGAACTTTACCTGGTAGCATTACAGTACCAGTGCACCATCTCATCTCATGCAACAGCCCACTTGTAGAGGTTTGTTTAACTCACCAGAACCCACCAAATATTTCATGCATTAAAATAAGCAATGCAGTGTCATTACCGTGTAAAAACTAATGTGAAATATTTTAAATGACTTTGTGCATATTGGTTTGTGGTCATCACTGCAGCATTCCCCTTTTCAGTCATAAAATATACTATGTAATGATTATTGCACTTTATTTATTTATTTATTTATTATTATTATTATTATTATTAGACCTTTATTTAACCAGATAAAATCCCATTCAGATCGAGATCTCTTTTACAAGGGTGACCTGGCCAAGAGGTCAGCAGCACACGCCATGAAAGAAAAGAGGTTTTACAGACAGGTAGTAACAATAAACTAAAACTAACAGTAATAATATTGTAATAACAGAAAAGTGTAGTTGATAAAGTGCAAAAATGTCGCTGAAAATTTCAAAACACAGGCGTTGTTCGATTGACTCTCGCTGTCTTGTCTGTAAGATGGAGCGAAAAGTTTGAAATGACACGAGTTCTGGTGTTTTCAGCTCCACTTGAAGCGTGTTCCAGGCCGAGGGGGCGGCAAAGCTAAAAGCTCGCTTCCCCAGTTCAGTTCTAACTTTGGGTACATTCAAATAATATAGATTACAAGACCGTAAAGAATATTGACTGGTTGACCTTTGGAGGAAAGAGGATAGCTATGATGGTGCCATACCTAGAAGAGCTTTGTAGGTGAAGGTTAAACAATGGGTCAACCTTCATGAATTCAAAGACGGTCACTCAGCTTTAGCTTAGAGTTCACAGTGATGAGTGAGGCGATTACAACCTGTAAAAAAGCCTAGTGCATACTGGTAAACAGTATTTAAAGACTTTAGACATTTGGCTGAGGTACTATGATACTGTTAGTTAGTATGCATGGGGTGTCCACCACTGTATGCGAAACAGAAGCAGATTCAGTTGTTGCCGTCGTGATGATTCCAAACACATTTCAACTCTAAATATAAAAATTATTACAATTTAAAAAAATTACTATATAAATTACAGCTGTCAAAATTCATTAATTAATCATCATGATTAATCTGATTAAAAATTTTAATGCAATTAACCCATCTCCAGCACAGAATGACTGAAGGTCTCTGCTAACGCATTTGGGTCAGTTTGTCCAAGTAGAGTTAGCGTCGTGCATGTGCAAATGGTCAGTTGATCGGGTAGTGACAGGCAGCAGAACCAACCCATTCAGATGGAAGACGCTAAACAGGACGTTGGCCTGTGGATGGAAATATGAGGAGAAAAAAACACAAGATGGAATATTTGTTACTCCGCCCCCCCAAAGGGGAGGCAAGAGGTATTGTTTTTGGTTCGGTTTGTTAACACTTTAGCAGCAAAACTATTGGTCGAATTCATACTACATTTGGTTTATCTATTGCCAGTGACCCAGAATAGATCTCATTACATTTTGGGAAAAATAGGTCAGAGTCAAAATTTTTTATGAATTTTTTAAGTCTTTTTTTCCCTCCATTTACTTATAATGGGCCAAAAATTAAATGTCTGTAGCAGCAAAACTATTGGTTGAATTCATACCAAACTGGGTTTATAGATTGTCAGTGACTAGATGTGATTACATTTTGGGAAAAGTAGGTCAAAGTTAAAAAATTTTATGAATTTTTTAGAGATTTTTTTTCCTCCCATTTCAAATGTTTATAAAAACATCAGTTTTGTTTCAGTTTACTCCAAACTTGGCACATATATAAAGGCAATTGATACGCTGACATCAGCACACGCATAGACATGATGACATCAGCTGGATCGATGCCAAAATAAGCTACAATATGTGTGAGGGGCGGAGTTTGTTGTACTTTGCATCATTTGTTTCAAGTTGTTTTGTTGAAACTGTTAATGTTAAGTGCATATATATTCCCTTCTTTCTTGAGTCTGTTTGCTCATGTAAAATATGATTAATATAAATTAACAGTGAAGTGTGTGTGTGTACTTAGTTCAGAATGCAGTATTTTTTTGTAAATGACCTACAGTACACAATATTAAACTCATGAACTGAATCAGAATCAAAATACTTTAATGGTCCCTGGGGCAAACTGACCTTTGAACCTTACACTGACGTGAAAGTGGCCATGGAATTCATCTCCAGCTGAGGCCTGTGGTGATGCTTCAGAATCCCTGGTGCTCATTAGTAGAACTGAGCAAGTTTCAAAAACTCAGAAAAAAAGGGAAAACCATCAGTCTGTGGACAACAAGTCTAAATGTTGTCCTCTGTCGTCCCAGTGGAATTCAGATCTCCCTCAAGCAGCGATGTTCCTTAATTGGACAGAAACCTCGTAACGGAAAATAATCATCAAGAGCTGATGAATGGTCTCTGAGGACTGTGCGTCTATCTGTCTCTATTTGATGTGTTTTAGGGATGCTTCTTTCTCAGAGCTTGTTTTTTTTTTTTTTTTTTTTTTTAAATCAGCAGCTCTTTCAGATATAAAGTCATTTTTTTCCCACTAAAGAGCATCAACATAGAGAGGCTGCAAATCCGTGACCAGAGTCATGACGTGTGCGACGACCATATGCCGTATTAAAGCTGTTCGTCGACATTATGTAGCCCTGCCATGACGCTTTATGCAAAATGAAATTAGTAAAGGATTTCTGCACAGTTTATTTACCTATTTATGCAAATGTTTTCTCTCCTCCCACTGATTTATACAGCATGTGATCCATATACACAGTAATTATTTCTGTAAAGCAGGCCTAGGATTAGGCATCATACTGTGGAAAAAAAAATTTAATTTACAGACACTTTGATTAAAAAAAGTTGTCTGAGTTTATGTAAACAAACAAGTTTTCTGTTTTGAGAAAATTAAAGAGGGGGTTTACACTTTGGCTTGTTAATCGGCCTGAAATGTGTTGATTCAATAGTGGGCAAATCCTCGCCATTACCAAAACTTTTGATTACTTCCTCTGTTGTTCCACAAAGTTGGTTTTGTTAAAATAAACCCCACTTACTATTTATTTTTAATCATTTTCATATATTCAATGCTTTCTAATTAGCCTGCTTGTCGCCAAGAAGATGATGCCACTTTAAGATATCTAATTATATTTAACAAATCTTAAAGGTTTGACGTGTCTGAGCTGTTGTAAGCAATTCAATAAATGCTCTTTTATTAATGTGGAGCCTCTTGGAACTGGTTTTATCTCTAAAAAATCTGAAGGTTTGAGGGATAATTGTGAAGAGCCTCATTAAGATAGTTCTGTCAGCTTGAGTTTTAAATGTAGGGACTGGAAAACAAACAAAATCATCCGTTACCGCGGCGTTTTGGGGTTTTAATATGGATGCATACAGACAGCTTGGCAGGAATAGTTAAAGTAAAAGCATCAAAGAGCATCAAATGAACGGTTACTTCAAGGTAGCAGATAGAAGTCTAGTTATCTTGGTTGTTAGATGAAAGTGCAGTGTGCCGGCTTTGCCCTCTACCTCTTTTAATTTGCGCTTTCTCATTAAATTGAGCACATACCCCTGGGCAATGCTGATACTGTTGTACTGACCAATTACTGGCATGATCAATAGTCCAATATGCATTTCCTTTCAATAACTGAGATGGGACTGTCAGCGGCCGACCTTTGTCACAGTGGTAATCTGGTCGTCTGCCTCTGCCTGCCGCCGGAGTTCAGTGAATGAGTCATCTGTGGAACTTTCAACCGACACACATAGTGGGAAAAAAAAAATGTTTCACGAATGCATATTTCGACCTTTACGAGTGATTCTGTTTCTTTTCTTGTCGCAGACGCTGGGCAGAAGCTTTTGAGGAGAATCTGTGCTGAATTCCGCCGCCGCTTCCTCCGGCGCACGATGTACTCGCATTAAAACCTCATTACAAGGAGGCGTGTGTGGCTCTGCATTTAAAACAGGTGCGTTCTGTCGTCTATGAAACAATACCAGCGCTCCGTACGTGCACGCACTTGTCAGACGATGACATCTTTTTGTATCCTTTGTACCGAACACGTGTCAGTCTGTATTGTCTCTGGAACCAACAGCTCAAACGTCTACGCTTGTACTAAAAAAGGCAAAAATAAATAAATAATCAGTGTGTAATACACTGTGCTCCAGAAAAAGATTTAAAGTGACACTGCTTTTACGTCTACAGTTGTGCTCATAAGTTTACATACACTGACTGAACGCACATGGGACTGTCTTAGATGTTCCAACATGACAATGACCCAAAACATAAGGTCAAGTCGACCTGTCATTGGAACAGCAGAAAAAAGTGAAGGTGAAGGAGTATCGGTATCATTGATCCACTTTGGGGAGGAGTCAAACATGCAGTTCATGAAGAAAACCCCAAATCTGAAGGAACTGAAGGG
>JAPQRP010000018.1:2741965-2756475 GCA_037367295.1 Apogon hyalosoma
TGGTTCATTTATTTGTGTATTTGGACCCTAATAGTTCATACAGTTTGGATTTGAACCCTCCAGGTGCTGCAAAGCTAGCTTTAGATTCATTCTGGCAAAATCGAGTGGATTTCTACAACCTGTTTTAATTCCTTTTTAATTTGTTGCATCTATAACTAGTAGCGCCACGACATTTGCACATATAAGGTCAAGACTCCTGACGAACTTTTCTCCAAGGACCTCTTCAGGACCTCTTTTGTGCATGTGGGTCACTTCTATCAAAACTATCAAAACTGATAGAAGTCGCATTTAATGTGTAATATGAACGAACACACAAAAAAAAATCAGATTTCACGAAAAAAAAAAAAAACCTGAATTGTGCATTAAATAAAGTTGGATTGGACTGGATTGGCTTGGATTGGATTAAGGCCTGCTGTCCGAACGTGGTCTAACTCTCACCTGTCTGTGTCCAAAGTTGTTCAGGATGGTGGCCAGCTTCTTGGTGTTGCTCTGCTGACGCTGGGCGATGGCGGGGTTGGGATCTCTCCAGTCTACAGAGAGCCGATGAAGCCACATCTCAGCCTTCTGCAGGTGAGACTGTTTCAGACTCGGATCAAAGCAGTGCACATCACACCCAGATCTGGCAAGAGAATTCTCCAGGGACCAGTCATCGGCCCCCAGCCTAGACGAGACAAAAGCAAGAGTATGTTAGAATCAGTGTGATGGTGAAAGATCAGCGGAGCTTTAGAACCTTTAGTAGAAAAGCCCTCAGATCTCCACCAAGGCCACTGGTTAAAACCGTTTCCTTTTCCGCATAGTTAACCCATAAAGACCCAAACAGCCACTTGCGACCAAAACCATCTTCTGATCGCATCAGGAGCCTGTGAACGTCCAAATGGGTCATATTTGATGACCATGAACAGAGGATAAACTGCATTTACACCAAATATTTACACGTATTGATAGAATTAGTGGATGTACAGGTTTTAAACATTTTAGATCAGGAGATGGTTTTGGTCCCAGTTGCTGTGTGGGTCTTTAGGGGTTAAATGGAGCTTTTGGCCCATGCTCTACCCGTTCCACTTTGTGTGAAATTCAATTCAGTAGTTTTTGTATGAATCTTCTAACAGACAGATGGACCAGTGGGAGTGATCGCATAACTTCCTTGGCAGAAGTCATTAGATTTTCTGCATTTAAGCCTATGCCTGTAAGTCAGATTTCAGAGGAAATCTAATAGATGGATCATCGACTGAAAATAAAACCACCCGCTTTCCCATCGCGCTTTCACTGGCTAGCATTTGATACAACCGCCAAAAAGAAGAAGACAGCAACTTCTTCCATTTACATCCATAGAAAGCAAACCGGCATGTACTGAAACGCTGCATGTTTAACCCTTTGTAGTTCACTCGTAGAAATACTCTGAAATTAAAAAGTTAAAATTTTATTGTCATGCAGAAAACCAAGGTCAGTGAAGTTACCGTATTTGGTTCCTTACCTGTAAGTGGCCGAAAAAGCAAAAGCAGAATACAAGTAAATTTGGAAAAAATACAAGAAAAACACGTGTAAGGTGAAAGGAACATGTATTTTCGAACATTAAACCCACATCAGTGCTGATCCAGACCCCTGTCCACATTCACATGACCCCTTTGAACATCATTCCTGACATTAGTACCATTACTTCATGGTACCGAACAGAGCAGGTCCACTCACTGTTCATGCAGAGGTGGACCTTACAGACCCTGGAGACCACTATAATTTTTTCCCTCCTTGGAGATAATATTGTACATTAACAATGTTCGCGAGTCTGGCCCTCGTTGCCACTCGTATATTTTAATAAATAAGCATTTTAAGATGGTTCCACTTCATACAACCAAGACACGTACTATACGTTTTATTAACTTAACCCTTGTTGGTTCACTCATAGAAATCCTCTAAAATTCAAAATTTTAACCTTAGTGTGTTATTGGAGGACAGAACAAGACTTTATTACTTTAGAGGAATGTTTCTAATTTTTTTTTTTTTTTTTATTATGTAGAAAATCAAGGTCAATGAAGTTACCATATTTGGATCCTTACCTGTAAGTGGCAAAAAAAACAAACAAAAACAAACAAAAAAAAAAAACCAAGAATTAGATATAAAAACACATGTAAGGTGAACGGAACATGTATTTTAGACCATTTGTAGACCACATTGGACCTGATTGTTGCCTCACTCTAACTGCTGCTGCCACTGTCTTGTAATGTACGTGGAAATGACCAAAAATAGTCACTTGCCCGATAAAGGGTTAAGCGCCTTCCCCATTCTCCCCCACGTTCCCACAATCTCTCCCGCTGATAAAGCTCTGCTCATCCGGGCCCCTCCCCTCGTCTAATTCTGGGATTTTCTCCTTTCTCACTTTCTCCGTCTCTGCATTTCCCTGGTGTCTTGTTTGTGCCGCGGCTGTATTGTGTAATTGTGGCGCAGGGAGTACATTTCACAGTACGCGTCTTTTACAGATGAGACGCCAGGCCCCCGAATGCATCTCACTAGCCGGAAAATGAGAGATGAGTATATGGGCGAGATATAGATGCAACCAGACGTCTCCTTTACTGCATTAAATATTTCATTGCGAGTTTCCCAGGCGCTTGCGGTGTGCTTTGGCTATGATTTTCTACCCTGACACTTAAGATGACAAGGATCACAGATTACTCACGGAGCAGCATGGGGAGGGGTAAAGTGCATCCGAAGCTCTTGTGGATCACAGCGCCGATAAAGTACCCATAATGCCCTTTTCTCTTGAGACGGCAGAGTGCACCAATGGCAGCGCTCTGGTTGAATGTCTGCGTGAGCGTACGTGCGCTAGCTTCGCAGAAATCCCACCTCAAATATGTGGTTTACGGGGGGTTATGAAGAGATCCCTGTTGACCAGAATGTCATGGCAACCAGATGCGAGGATGCGCTGTAAATCTGATCAGCGCAGCGCCGAGTCTGCCTGTTCTCGCTTGAAATATTAGGTCAACAGCCTGTCTTGGATGTTGTGAGCGCTAAAGGCGAGGCCGGCTAACAGGTGTCGGGGATATTTAACTTTTGCCTGTGTTCTCGCTTTAACTTCAAAATGTCCTTTTTCACGCTCTGATGTTTGCCGCTTCACCTCCCGTCCGTCCACACGTCTCTTCACCTACAGACCCTGTAGGATCAGTGGATCCACTGATGGCATCATATGTAGATACATTTTAATTGTAATCCCATTTGGTTATTATCAGTTATTTATTTATTTATTTTTTATTACTCCCCTGTTTTCCTCTTTTTTTTTTTTTTTCTCTTCTTCTCACTTAGTTTCAGTTTCTTGATGATTGTCTTTGGTCATATCCCTGATTTTTTTTATTTATTTATTTATTTATTTATTTTTGAGAAGCTCACATCACAACATTCACACCACATTTTACACACTTCACCACACGCAAAACATTAACACAACCAGGACAGGACACTGATATCTACTACCTGGTCAGTCATACATTTTTATTTATTTATTTATTTGTACATTACATGCCATTTATCTTAACCCCCAGGACCCTCCCTTCCCCCACATTATATTGTATATTATTGTACATAAGTTTTCCTGTCGCTTAAATAAAGGTTATGGGGAAAGAAAAAAAAAAGTTGTGGGTCATTGTGAGCATTTTGTCTCTTACCTTTACTGGAGGTTTATCATGTGAACTTATCACTAGTGCTGTCAAACAATTAATTTTTGAAAAATCAGATCAACACATAAAGACCCAAACAGCCACTACTGACCAAAACCATCTACTGATGCAAACTGATATATAACTGTTGATCCTCTAATTCTATCAATACATGTAAATATGTGATATGGGCAAACACGTGTGGGGTTACCATGGAAACTGCAGACAAACCCATGTGGGACCCTTCTTGGGCCCACGTGGACATGCTGGCTGGGTATGTTTTATTTTTATTTACATATTTTTTTCTCTCTCTTTTCATTGATGTTGTTAATTGCCTGTCATAGAAAAAGATGACAATAAAGTAAAAAAACCAAAACTTTTAAATCAGATTATCATGATGATAGATTAATCTGTGTTAATTTTGACAGCCCTACTTATCACCATTTTTTTTTTTACGTTGTACGCTAAATATACCTTTCAGGTGTCGATATACAGTCATAATACACTGCCCGGCCCAAAAAAAAAAAAAAAAAAAGGACATAAAGCGGTATTTGTTCAAAAAAGGTTGAGAACCACTGTGCTAGTTTATACTAAGTTACTTCCTGTGCTCTTCAACCCTCGGTGAACAAACTTCCTGCTGTATTTCCCAGCCCCGCTCTAATATCACGCCTGCATATTGACAGCTGGAAGGTATTTGAAATGTGCGACGTAACAGAAACATTTGGTAATATGTCAGTTAACATGATAAATTTCCAGTAAAGGTAAGAGGAAAAAAATGCTCAGGAATACCCATGACTTTTCATACGCGCCGTCCTTCCTTTGACATTGCTGCACGTTAACGTATGCATGATTGATAAGAAATGACTGGGAGTTATTTTTGGAGCCCGTGCCCTGCTTTTCGCCTACAGGTTCACGAGCGCAGCCGTGATGTGTAGACCTCTTTAAATCCAAGGAACAAAAATCTTTCAGTGCTTTTTTTTTTTTTTTTTTTTTTAAAGAGAAGGTCAGGCCCATCCAGAGCAGTGGATCTATTGTGTTCTATCCCGTCTGTTAACGTGATCCTCGGGGCAAAAAAAAAAATTAGACAGTATTTGGTTCAGGGAATTTTGTTTGTGCCTTAAATGTAGCCTGAGAGTGGGAGGAAGAAGTGACACTCTGAGAGGCTTTTCAAGGCACAAATTATACTTGTCAAAGCATCAAAAGTATAATTAATAACATTAATTTTAGATTAGCTGCCAAAGAGCAAGAAAGGCAAGAAACAGGCTCATTCAGCTTCAATTCAGCTAAACCACATTGTTGTCAACATTATTAATATCTTTTCTCTTTGTTAACTCCTTTATGGTTTTTCATACAAATATTTCAAAAATCCTAAGATGCTTTTATTTCACCGTCTAAATGAACATTGGTTTTCTCTGTCATCTGTTTTGAAGCACAGAACAGCAATGGTACCAGTGATTTTGATACTCATTCATTCATTTATACTCGACGCATTACTTTTAACCCTTTAACGCCGAACGTATCATATGTGACATAAGTTTCGAAGCCCTCTACATGATCAGTGTCATATTAGTTTTCTTGAAAAACCTGATGTATACAATTACAGGGTGTAAAATTAACACCCGCCAAGTGCCAGTGGCGGGTAAAAAATTCGTTTGGCGCGTGAAACAAAAACACACACACACCCGCCAGTGAACGACCGGCTTCCGCGACCCGCCTCAGAGAGCCTCCCCTGACTAGGCGGCCAGTTCCTCCACACTGTGTGCAGGTTCGAGTTTGCGGCCAGGAGGACTTCCCACAGGGGGGGGGGTTTCCCTACCCCTCCACCTTCTGCACCAGAGCCAGCGCGAGCGAGCTCGAGTTGCCCGTCTCCCCAGGGACCCGCGAGACGGACCCATCGTTCCTGTTAAAGCTGTGACAGACATTTGACTCAAAGGCTGCACTTTTGAATATTTTTATTACTACATGATGATGCAGCACTCACCTTGAAATGAAATATAACCTAATAAAATGGCAGTAATTACATTTTATCTGTACATAACTGTATTCTTTTAGTGATGCTTAAGTTGGATTTTCATAATAAAAATCTAAAGCAATTATTTTAAGTCAAATAAGGCATGTAATTTTTATTTGGCCGGTGAAAAATAATTTTGGCCGGTAAATTTTTGGAGGTCACTAGCCAATGGCAGATGAGGTAAAAAGTAAATGTTATGCCCTGCAGTTACATTTATGCAATACACGGATAATCCACCAGGGGAGAGGAATTCGTTCACCAGAGGCCTTTAGTGACACTACAAGACTGTCATTAATGAGGAAGGAGGAAGAACTGTGACAATTTTGAAAAGGAATTACCACTTTGTTAAACATGGTTGTGTTATATTTTTGTTTGTTCAAAAATAATATTTGAGCATCGAGACCCGATGTATCAAATATCAAGATGGAAAGTCTTGGAACAAGTCAAAAAACGCTGTTAAAGTAATAAAAACCCTCCATCTCTCTCTCACCGACTCCACTCTGCTCCGCCCATTTCCACCCCTCCCCCTCAGCCAATGCGGACCTCTACCCTCAGACTGATCTCGTGAAATCGCGTTGGATGTCACGTCAGTTCTTATGGTATTTGGTGCGCGATACGAACGCATTTTCATCCTTTCGCGTGTTATTCAACGCCATTGATCATGTGTCAATGTACGCCAATATCTCCGGTTTATATCCGTAACGGCTAATCCAAAGCCTAACCCTAACTGCTAATCGCGTTAATCGCTAACCCCTAACTCCTAATCGCGTGTTATTTTACGCGGCGTGAGCATACACGCAGAAAGCTTATAATGCGTACAGATAACACGCCAATTAAAAGTGGCGTGTTATCTGTACGCACTTCATGATATCACGTCGCTGCCCTAATGTGTTACACGGCAAAAGAAAGCTCCCCATCTCAGCGTTCAGATGACGCTTGGATTCTCTCAATAGTGCAAACGGTTCAGGAGTTACTGTAAATTGGATGACGGTGGATGTAAAAATGCGTCACCGGAGACACAGTCGTCCTAAAAGGGTTGACGTCATACATCTCTGACTCATTAGAATACTTTTTTTAAATAGAAATGCATGACTCACGGTCACATTAAGCATCTGCCGCGCTACTGCATCGGCTCAGGCAAACAATGAAAACCCACCCTGTGATCAAACAGGGTGAGATTGAAGAGGAGGAAGACGGAGGATGATGAGAGAGGGAAGTTAAAGTAAGAGAGGTGAAAGGTTGATAATCGGTCTTTCATGTGGAAAAATACGATGCGCTCCCCCCCGCGCAACCTTCATTCCACCAACCACGTGACAAGCCAATCGGAGAACAGCTGCACATCCTGCCCAGGCACGGCCGTCCACGGCTCGTTTAACACCATGCAAATGAGACATAACTACTACTGCGCACACGATAGCATGCCAACAAATGTACAGGCAGAAGTGAGCAAACCTGGTAAAATAGTACATTTCACAGTGTACACGCACCGTTTATGACACTGGACAATTCTACAGTCTGCAGGCATGGAAAAAATTATTAGACCACCCATGTTTTCTTCAATTTCTTGTTCATTTTCATCCTGGTCCATTTGTTTGGACAAAAATAATGATACCAACAAAACTAGCTCATAGTAGTTGAATTTCAGAGCTGATATCTATCCATTTTCCATGTTTTCTCGATAATAACCAAAATCACTTCAGTTCTTCCATCAATATCTATGTCACTGTATAACAGGATCAAATATTCTGCAGTAATGTGGGTGTGCAAATAATTGCAGTAAATAAACTGCAGTCGGGGGAAATTTCTGTTTTAGCCTCTGCAAATTTCCTTTTTAAGTGAACTGGCTAGCTCAAAGTTTCTGTGAAGTACCTACGATGTACTAAAACACATTTCTGTCTCTAATCTGTGCAGGGGCAGGATTTATGAAACTCGCTGACCGGAGGTTTTTGTATTTATGCTGCTTTTGCCTCCAAAGTTACACTGCAAAAATCCAAATCTCACCAATTGTATTTTTGTCATTTCTAGTCCAAATATCTCATCACACTTAAAATAAGACAGAATCACCTAAAGAGGAACTTTTCAGTGAGATACAAGAACTTATTTTTAGACAATAGAGCTGGAAAATCTTATATCAAGAACTCTTACTGAGATCATTTTCGTTTGTTTCATTGACAGATTTTTTGCTTAATTCAAGCAAAAATATCTTCTGTGAATTTTTTTACTTGTTTTTAGAGGGGCATTTTTTTCCAGTGCAAGCTTTTTTTTCCCATTTAGATGAAAAATAAGACAAATGTTCTTAAAATCAGGCTTTTTTCACGCTTTCTTTGAAATAATTTTTTGCAGTGTAGAGGAAAAATTCCCCCGTATCTGGAAAATCTTATTTCAAGAAATCTTACCGAGATACTTTTCATGTATTCCACTGGCAGATTTTTGTGCTTGAATTAAGCAAAACAATATTAAATTCAGCAAAAAAGAACCTGCCAGTGGAACAAGTGTAAATTATCTCGGTAAGATTTCTTGAAATCAGATTTTCCAGATCTATTGTCTAAAAATAAGTTCTTATATTTCACTGAAAAGTTACTCTTTTGGTGATTCTGTCTTATTTTACTGTAAGTGTGACGAGATATTTTGACCAGAAATGAGAAAAATACACTTGTTAAGGTTTAGATTTTTGCAGTGCATGATCAAAAACAAATTAATTTTAGCAAAAAAAAAAAAAAGTCTCTGTTTTGAACGTCTGGGGTCGCCAGAAATTTGTGGTATTAAAATGGGGTCACGAGCCAAAAAAGGTTGGAAACCACTGAGCTGTGGCATTGTACTGCCAAAAACAGTGCTTTTATTCAGTTCATGTTTTTTTTTTTTTTTTTTCTGTCTGTTTTAGTCACATGATCCACACAGGCATTAGGACTGGATTGCATAACCGTTGTTTCTGATGACTTTTGATGGTCTAATAATTTTTTCCGTGACTGTATGTGGAACAGTAGTTAAGGGCTTTGCAAGTCTCCTGCACAGTGGAGCAGAACCCTCCTGAGAATAGGATACGTGGCATACCTGGCATCGATTCAACAACAGTATGACCAAGACGTTTGACTGTGTGTGTGTGTGTGATGAATCTAGGTCAGATAGGGGACAGAACACTCGGTGCATCCAGAAAAATGAAACTTCAGAGAACGGTTTGACTTGATTAAATGTTCGACCAAGCTCTGAGGATTTTTCTGTTACTCATGAATTATCTGTTTTTCTTAGAATTCTTTTTTTTTTTTTTTCTTAGGTTGGTGCACTGTTAGTGTATTAGCCAGACTTGAGGGGCGACTGAGCGTAAATTGAATTCATTCCAGAGGTCTTAAGGGATCAGTGAGATAGGAGGAAAAATGGTAATGCAGCTTCCATTAACATGAAAAATCGGAGGAGAGTGAGTCACACGTTCCCCAGCTCCTATTCAGGTCAAACGTTAAAATGTTTGCATACGTTAGCGACAGGACACATGATGAAACTTCTCTCGTTGTTGGTGCGTTTGCGTGTTTTCGTCAACAGGAGCGACTTCCCGTCTGTCAGCCAGAGCATTTCAGATACGTTTTCCTCCGATCTCCGCATTTGACCTTTGACCTCCTGCGTCAGTGCCAACGCACCTGTGCTTTCTCTCAACAGTCAAATTAATAAGCTCTGTGTCTGTGGAGCTGCCAGATCCCCTCAGACCCCCGCTACACCCCGGGGCAGTGGAGGCCCAGCATGCGGTACTTGGCCCGGCTGATCCAGGACACGAAGCAAACTGGGAGTGATTGACTCTCCAATCTAAAGAGGGTCAAACAGGCCGTGGCCGGGAGACTGGACTCAAGATTAGTTGCCAAAGAAGGAGAGGAAGTAGACGTGTCATCGTGTCTACAGTTCGGGTGAAATGAAGGTTATTTTTTTCTCCTTTTGCGTTTAAACTAGGGCTGTCAAAATTAATGCGTTAACGCGGATTAATCCGTCATCGTGGTTTATCTGATTCAACATTTGAACGCAATTAACCCATCTGCAGCACAGAATGACTCTGCACTGCAAAAATCCAAATTTACCAAGTGTAGTTTTCTCATTTCTAGTCCAAATATCTCATCACACTTAAAATAAGACAGAATCACCTAAAGAGGAACTTTTCAGTGAGATATAAGAACTGATTTATAGACAATAGATCTGGAAAATCTGATTTCAAGAAATCTTACCAAGATAATTTTCACTTGTTCCACTGGCAGACTTGTTTGCTTAATTCAAAAGAATAAAAAATAAAAAAAATTATATATATATAGATAATGACAGAATAAAAAGTTATAATAAAGTGATAACATTAATAGTAGTTATGACAATGATATATGAGTAATATAATAATAACATAAGTAATAAATGATAATAATAATAAGAAGAAGCAGATGTCAGAGAACTAAATTAGTAACAGCAAGAAACAAATTATTAATATTGCGTCTATTCATGTTTTATGTCTGTTTTTATTTTTTTCTACTTTAGTTCTGGTCTTATTTTAGTTTTTGTAAAGTTTTATATTCTATTTCCTTATTTTACCTTTTAGTTTTTGTAATTTTGTATCCTCTCTATTCTTATATTATGACCTATCTATTGGTTACGCTGACTGGAGTAGAGCTCCTAATTTCATTACACACACAATGACAATAAAGACAATTTTATTCTATAAGTCAACAAATTAAAAACAGGTTTTCTACCGTTTTGGCTCAACCGTATTTAGCAAAAACATCATTTATAACTATTAAATGGCTTAAAATAATCAGCTGAATATCTTGATCCAGTTTCAGAGAAGACACATGGACAGAAGCTGAATACATTTAAGCTCAGTGACCAATTAGTTGTTGAAATGTGAAGACAAGGCTAACAAGGGACTCAGAGACAGCCCCTTTCCTGTTGTGTGGGAAAACGCCGTCACTCTGATGAAAAGGAGGAACAAAAGCTGAATTTTACCGGCTGTACGAGAAGAAGAAATCCAAAATGATCATTGGTGAAGTGACATCCGCCACGATTGGGGCGAGATACATCCCAGCCTGTCACAGAACAGATGCTCGGAATAACTTCATCACATCGGTAGATAACGCGCTGACAGCCTCGGAATTAATGTCGTGGATACTGCCATTTTTCCGCAGATGATATACATCGTGTTATATTCACTCTGTGACGAGATCAAACTAGATCATTTTGTGTGGGTGGGGGTCACATTTCTGCTAGAATATTGCTAGATTTTAACCCTATAATGCTGAATGTATCATATTTGATACATGAGTTTTGAAGCCCTCAACATGATCAGTGTGATGTTTTTCTCTTAAAAAAACCTGATGTATACAATTAGATACATGCAATACACAGATAATCCACCAGCGGGAGGAGTTTCATCACCAGAGGCCTTTCCAGTGACACTACAAGACTGTCATTGATGAGGAAGGAGGCAGAACTGTGACAATTTAGAAAAGGAATCACCAATTTGTTAGACATGTTTGTGTTATATTATGTTTTTGTTCGTTAAAAAAATAATAATATTTGAGCATTGAGACCTGATGTATCAAATATGATACAAAATTGAAACTCATACATGGAAGTTGACATTTGAAAAAAAAAATTTTTTTTTGGTTGTTCAGAAGGACCAATAAAGGCTCCAGTTTCAAAGAACTGGAATTTTCTGTCAGTGATTTAATGGTTCAGGCTTTACGGGGTGAACATATATGCTCCTTCTGTAGCTCTCTCCTCTTGGGCCAATTCTAAAGAGTAAATATAAACATACACAGTTGCTTTGTTTTCAGACACATTCCTGTTTTTAGTCCTATTTATATATAATTCTATACGCAGTCCCAATTATACTTTATTTATCAAAAATAAATAACACCCTGTGACCCTAGTGAGGATAAAGCAGGTTCAGAGGATGGATGGATGGATGGATGGATGGATGGATGGATGATTGGATGGATGGATGGATGGATGGAAGGAAGGAAGGAAGGAATAAATCACTTGGTCACAATCATTTCATGAGAAGACGTAAACATATTTGTCCAACGTCATAAACATTAGCGTAGATGAACATCTGCCATTTCAGGCCTTTTCCAGGTTTCCATGTTGAGCCACTTACTAGAAAAGCAGAGTCATACCTAAAGAAAAAGTGTTACTGTCAGTGGCTAATTGTAGCTGTCAGTCACATATTTGGGGATACTTTTCGCTCTACGTCGCACATATTTCTACTCATAGGCATATTTTTGTACTGAGTCATGTTTATACTTCATATTTCTATCCAAACTGTACATTTACGGTCTGTTCAGAAATGAGGCTGGTCCAGTGCGTGATGTGACATGTATTCTTGGTTTCCCAGTTTTGGGGGATTACTTTTTTAGCGACAGCTAGAGAAATGATTAATGGATTTTTGAATCTGGATGGGAGGTGTACATCGGATATATCGCCAAGAAGACAAAAAGTGGTGCTGATGCTGGGATTCTGGAACTCAAGACGGTGGATAGTGTTTCAGTGACCTTTATCCAAGGGGTGTGTACTGGGTGGCAAAGCCAAATGGCATGAAAGCAGCTGTTGTTCTCCCTGATGTGCAACGGGAACAGATATCAGCATCTGATGTTCTATTCTTTTCTGTTCTATCATTTTCTGTTCTATTCTGTTTTGTTCTATTCTATTATTTTCTGTTCTATTATTTTCTGTTTTATTCTGTTTTGTTCTATTCTATTATTTTCTGTTCTATTCTGTTTTGTTCTATTCTATTATTTTCTGTTATATTCTTTTCGGTTCTATTTTTTCTGTTCTATTCTATTCTATTCTATTCTATTCTATTCTATTCTATTCTATTCTGTTCTGTTCTGTTCTGTTCTGTTCTATTCTATTCTATTCTATTCTATTCTATTCTATGGCTCTTTGTTTCCTCTCAGACCACAGCACATCAGAATATGCTGGTAGGTAGGCCTCATTAGCGAATTTTTGCTGATTAATGCCAAAAATCTGTCAAGTAAAGCATTTGTGTGTGTGTGTGTGTGTGTATTTGTACACACCCAAAGGAGTAGACCCTGCAGTGTTTGCTGTGTATCCTGTGGGTCAGGCTGTATTTGGGGTCCAGACACACAGCCCAGGCACCTTCGCCCCCCCCGTGGGTGGCTTCATCACCCGCCGGTGACAGACAGGACACCTGCACACATAACAACATGCACATAATTCACCCACAAAGACCCACTGCTACTTTTGTCTCAGTTCCCAAATGAATTTTACTCTGTATTTAACCTTTATGTGACTTATCACCATTTATTTTACTTTTTTTTTTTTTCAGTGAAAATTCGGTATTCTCCTGCATTTAATTTTGTAGATGTTCATTAAAGCTCAGATTACAGTTGAGGGTTATTATATCAGAAACAGAGAAAACTGAAGAAAGAGTGAGTTTTTCAGCCAACGTATCAACAACTGAGTGTAAAAACAAGTCAAACGCCATGGGTTTTACTGGTGAATCAGTGTTGTAGAAGATGACGGTGTTTCCACGGTAACTACGGAGCCTCTGATCGTCCAAATGGGTCATATCTGATAACCATGAAAAGACGAAAAACTGCATTTTATACCAATTATTGACATGTATTGATGGATTGGTGCGGTGGTTCTCAAACTTTTTACAGTGGAGTACCCCCTGAAATATACAGACTTTTTTTAACCTCGTACCCCCAACTCCGGCTTCAGCATTTTTTTATTGAAAAAAATTAGGCAAACTGTGTTCCTGTGCCGAAGGTGTCTGTTTATATTTTCAAAACTTTGTAAACAAACAACACATTTTTAACGTTAATATATTAAAAATTCCAAATCTTAAAAGCAAAGCAATTTAGTGCAAAATATAAACTGAAAAGCACCCTTTTTCATTGCTAAGAAAAATCCATTAAATGGTCGTGAATGTATAAATGAACCTTTCATCAACAAAAAATAATAACTTATTACTTCAAATAAACTCATTTTGACTAATATAAAATAGAAATGTTCTTAAAATGTCACCGAAGCTTAAACGAGATGATTGACAATAACAGTAATATAGAAAATAAAAATAGTGAAATAAGGTTAAGAGTGTCTATTATATGAATGTATTTATTGTGTTTTATATTTCAGTATTAATCCTTGTTATTTTTTTATTTTGTATTCGGTACATTTTAATAAGCTCAAGTAGCCCCCGGGCGTCTTCCTAGTACCCCTGGGGGTACGCGTACCCCACTGTGGGAACCCCTGAATCAGTGGATCAACAGGTATTAACCCTTTCATGCATCGTGGTCACTGCAGTGGACAGCTGCTCAAATCTGTTCTCTTGTATATTTATGGTTTTGTTGTTTTAGTTGCGTATCAGCCAATGGGGTGTACGCTGGTGCATCACCCACAGAACTCTCCTGTTCTTGATAAAAACTGATCTGCACTAACATATTTAGTGTAAATCAGTTGCTTATTGTTATTAGACTATAATTAGCAGTTTTTTTATATTATCTGAGTGAGTAATAACTAGTATTATAGTATGTTAAAATGTGAGAAAACACGTTAAAAATGTTTTTATTTCATAGTTTTCACACAGAATATCAGTAAATGCATGTTTCTTTGCTTCAAAAATTAAATGCATGGTATCCAGCTGAGCGGATAATTTTGTAACTGCAAAAAAATAGGTTCATAAAAAAAAAAAGTCAATCACATTGTTTTGTACGGAGCCCCTGTGGTGACGTGAAAAGAAAAAAAAAACACATGCATGTGCACGAATTATTAAATGTGCACATGAATTATTAAACGTGCGCACGTTTTATGATTTTGTGCGCACAAAATTTGAAATCGTGCGCACGAAATCATAAAAAGTGCGCCCG
>JAPQRP010000018.1:2773897-2785994 GCA_037367295.1 Apogon hyalosoma
CTTACAGACCCTGGAGACCACGTTGGACCTCAGAGGTGGACCTTACAGACCCTGGAGACCACGTTGGACCTCAGAGGGGGACCTTACAGACCCTGGAGACCACATTGGACCTCATTGTTGCCTCACTGTAACTGTTGCTGCCACTGTCTTGTAATGTATGTGGAAATTACCAAAAATAGTCACTTGCCCGATAAAGGGTTAAGAGTTAGTACCAGCTCAAATAGCGATTACTCACTTGTGGTGTTGTGATGTATTTGAGGAACCGTCTGGCTTCATCCTCCAGAGAACGACTCTCGCTGGCCCAGGGCTCCAGGTCTATATGCCACCGAGGAGCCTACGGAACAAGCACGCACACTTGATTATTAAAGAGCAATAATTGATAATTAACTAACATCAAAGTAGGCCACTTAAAAAATAAGTCAGTGCAAGGACGTTGACAAAGGGAGCTTTATTCTTTCAGGTGCTCTAACCCACTTGTGCGTAGTCACTGATGGAACTAGGTCACAGTGTGCTCACTGGAGGATTTTCTTTCCCCACCTGTGTACTGGTGACAAATAAACTACAAAAGTTCATATTCATTGTTATTTTAGTACAACGGAATTGCTATTTGTCCTCATGCAGGTACAGAAAACAATCTATGGGAGAAAATCCAGCTGTGTTTCAGAGGAACAAGGAGCTCAGGCTTCACCATCAGCTGGCAGCTGCACAGCCTTGAGAGGTGCTGCTGTGTGAATGCATTCCTATAAGCTGCCAGGACTCCGCTCTGTAGCCCGGTCCATTTCAATAGGAATGTGTCTGTTTATGATTAGAGAGGCCTTGAGATGGAGAGCCAATCAGGAAGAGAAGGCAGGACAGCGCTGTTATGATGTATTTGTTGGTTGCACAACTGCATCTTGGGTCAAACATCATGGCCAAGTGTTGAGTTGCCCTTACGTAAGTCGACCTGGATGACTCCGACATAGAGCGCTTTCAGATCCGTGGGTCTAAATGAGTATTTTGTGTGTATTACAGTTATTACGCTGCAAAACATGATTTCTAAGAAGGTGGAAAAAAACCTTATTTCTAGAACTCTATCCAGTATTGTTCTATTTTCCAAACCCACATGCCCCCTTCTGCATGTGCGCTGTTCTGTCAAGGTCCAAACTGGATGTTTCAGTAGATAATGAAACACATCCAGGACATGACATGTTGAAACTGTCAAGAATTTAGTTTGGTTATTTTTTTCTTATTAACAATTAACAAAAAAAAAACCAAACATTTGTTTGTGTCTGTTTGATGCAGCCACGCCTTCTGAAACACAAAAAATATTTTTATGCAAATATTTCATGATAATATTTGAGATTATGTAAAATTTTAAGGGTGTTCAAAAACTTTTTTCAACTATTGTATATAAATGACTTTTTCTTAATAAGATTTTCCGGCTGGACATCAGAAACTCCACAGATGAAAGAATGGGTCGGTGCAATGGCTGAAACTGCGTCCTATGAGTGTATGCTTAGTAGATTAAGCGATGACAGAGGGGAGGGGGTGACCCTTTGGGATTACGTAAAGGTAGACAGGTATGCATGTACAGGTGTGTGTGTACAGATACATATTAGTTAGTATTATATATCTGCCTTCTTTTGTATTTGCTGCCTGTCTTTTATCTTTGATCTTTTATGTTTATGAGACAAAAAATATGTTGAGTCTGTCGCCAGAGTTAATTAATTATATATTATGGAGAAAAATATTAAGTTCGCCAAGCACAAAGCCTTTGAAAAGTTCAATGAAAACTTGAATTTCACAAAAATAAGATTTTCCAGCTGATATCAAGGTGATTTGATTTCTTGTCCTAACCACTGTTTGCTAAAACTCTAGCATTTTTGTCCAGTTTTAAGGCACATTATGGTTTTGTAGTCGATGGACTTTTACGTTTGTTTTAAGAATTCTAGCCAAGATTTTTTTTTTTTCTTACCCCATTGGCAGAATGATTTTGCTCAATATAAGCCAGTTTGACCAGATTGAGGAATATTAGACTTATTTCTAGCAGAGCATATTTTGCAGTGTACCCTGCCCCCCAAAGGATATTATTTTTGGTTCAGTTTGTTAACACTAGTCACTTTTCCATTGAAACTGCGTGAATATAACTTCCATATAAAATTTACCTCAATGGAAAAAATGACAATTTCGCCAAAAGTCTCGTTTTTCGATTAAAAGTTTTTGCACTGGCGAGAGGTGGTTTTTCAGGCGTAGCGCAAATGGTATATTGGCAAAACTGCAATGGAAAGACCGTTTTGCGCAATAGAGTCATGTGAATAAAAAACAAAACAGACGTTTACGGACGTTACAACAAGCGAAGAAGAGGAGTTTAAAAAGAAACATGGTGCGGTATGTGTGGACACACCAGGAAACTGAATAATTTTTCAAGTTAATACGAGACAGAGGGGTAATATATAATAATAATGAACATATCTGTAAATCAACACGATATTTACATTCGTCACCATGTTTATGGAATGACTTCTCATGTCATCTCACGATAATAAATAAACAAATCATCTCATTTGTGATTTAATGGAAAAACCAACATTACGCATTTCTTTTTTTCCGACATTTAGTAAATATCGGTAAAGTTTTGCACGTACGTCCGATGGAAAAGCGACTAATTTAGCAGCAAAGCTATTGAATTCATACCAAATTAGGTTTATAGATTTCAAGTGACCCAGAATAGATGTGATTATATTTTGGGAAAAGTAGGTCAAAGTTCACATTTTTACACCCCCCCCTCCTCCTCCTCCCATTTGCTTGTAATGACTGAAATTTGTCTGTACTGTCAATGTCTTTGCTGACATCAGCACACGCATAGACATGATGACATCAGCTGGATCGATGCCAAAAGAAGCTACAATACGTGGGCAGGGGCAGGATTTCTTGAGCCTGGCACTGCTCATATCCAAGTGGATTTGCACAGGTACGTTTTGGCTTAGCTGACAAGATCTCATTTGGCTTTAGGGGATTGTAATAAGATCGTGTCTGTTTGGGAAAATAACACCGTTGGCTTTCAGTCCTGTATTTCCATGCCTCTTCCCTTCTTTCATATTCCGTGCTGTTGTTCTTAGTCTAATCTCAGGCTGTCCATGCGAACAAAAGACGTTCTGTGTGAGTTGCTGCGCAAGCGGAATTAGTCGTCTTTGATAAAAGGTCAAATCTTGTATTTTAATTTCTGCAACAAATGAGTGCATTTACTTAGTGGCGTGCACCTACACACATCCACACACACACGGTGTATAATTTGCCTCATGTCTGTTCAGTGAATAAATGATCTGTGTGAATATAATGCATTATCTGTGACAGGGCTGTGTGTTCTTTCCTCCTCCAGTGATCCTGGACCTGCCAACACACAGAATCAGCTGTCCCTTTAATGGCTGCAGAGCCTGATCCACGCAGCACCATTCATTGTTTGGCATTCAGCCTTTAATCGATTTGTGGCGTGTCAAAACATTTCGATGCTTGCCGTGCCTCGACTCTTCCCTCCTTTCTCACTCATGTGTCATCTCTGTTTCTCACTATTTCTCTTTCCCCTTCTATTGCAGGCTTGTTTTCTCTCTCTCTCGCTCTCTTTTCTCTTTCTCTCTCTTTCCATTGATGCCTGATGAACTTAATTACCCTCTAGGACACATTTGACGGTAGATACTGCTTGTTCTTGATTCAGTCTGTAGGTTTTATTTGCTGTAGTTTGATCCAGACACACAAATGTATGTGGAATAAAGATGAACACTATCAACTTGTAAATGTTCATCAGAAATGTACAAATTATGGCTCTATGATAAAAATATCTGGTTAAAACTGTGTCGTGGACACTTAGAAACACAGCTGCGCAGTTTTCACCATCTACAAATCATTTCTGAACTACATTAAATAATAAATATGCATGTCATTGATAACAATAATTACTGAATTTGCATTAACCCTTTACATCGGTAATCTCTTCGTTGCTGCATTTTGCACTTTACAGCGTTCAAATGACTGTAACTCCTGGACCGTTTGCACTATCCACAAAACTGAAGTCAAATCAAAATCCAATAACAAAAAGTATGAAGCGTCAGTATGGATACTGAATGTTCAAGACCAAAAAGCATGTTTGAGCAGAAGGAAAATAGTTGTAAGTTATTTCTGCAATCTAAAAAAGTTTTGTTATGGACATTTATAGTTGTTTCTGATGATAAATATGTTACAAAATTAAAGTCTCTTTTTTTCTAAAAAACAGTTTTAAGCATTTATCTTTATCATAATACTAGAGGGGTTCGGAGCATTTGTGTGTGTGTGTGTGTGTGTGTATCAGCACAATTCTGATAAATTGAGCTGTTTTTCTCCGGCCGATTTGGTACCTACAGTTGAGGAACAGTCCTGTCTCCACATTCAGTATCTCGGCAAGTTGATAGGACCAACATTTTCGGAGATAGTACTCATTTTGGAATCATGGAAGCAAAGTACCACGCTGCACGATGGAACGCCTCATTTACTCCCGCAGTCCCAGCATATTGGTATTAACATGGGTGCCTGCAGCCTGAGCTGCCGGTGGGGGGGGGGGTGAATGTGACAAATTTATGGGACCCAACATTCCTGGGGGGCCCACTCTGACAATCACGGGCCACTACACACACAACAACAATCATGGACCAGTACCACCACCGCCCCCCCACCCCTGAATCATGGGACACTGCAAACACACATGCGCACCTCCCCCGACAATCATAGAAAGCCGCGACCGCACATACATTGACAATCACGGGCTGCTTACCCTCACTTCCCCCGAACAGTCATGGATCACTAACTCCTGTCCCCAACAACCACAGGTCGCTAACACACACCCTGACAATCACGGACCACTCCCCCCCCCCCCGACACACACATCTACAACACATGCTTACCCGTACCAGTTAATTATAATAATGATAATTAATGGCCAGATGTTGACGGCTAAGTTCTTCCTGAAAACAAAGGTGCAAAAAAAAAAAAAAAAAGGCAAAAAAGGCATTTTCTGACACTTCTATTGCAAAGAAAACCTGAAGACACCCAGGAGGTCTGTTCTAATGCCAGTCTCCAAAGGGTTAATGGCTCGTTTGTTTGTTTGTTTGGTTTGATTCAGACTTTGATGTTCTTTCCAAAAACATTGACATTCAGATCACAGAGAAGGAAATTCTCTGCAATCTGACAAACAATCCTTGAAAATAAAGGGTGAAAACAGAAATACCAATTCCAATCAACACTGCAGTGGTACGACCAGGGTAATTTTAAAGGCAGGAATGTCGGATGTTCCCCTGGGAGGCACTTATTTACAAATATGTTCCATCTACGTCTCTGCATCCCAGGGACCTCTCCATTCTCTGTGTCTCTGAGCTGCCCTTTTTTATCTCTTTACCCAATCCTCCCTGCGACGCTCAACTGTCAGGCTCCATACATCAGGTCGGTACAGTTCGGGTTGGGGCTGCAGATCGGAGGGGCAGATATCTGGGACAATGGGCTCACTGGGAGGCTGCAGCATAAATGTGGTTGAGTAGGAACACAGTGGGAATAGGTGGACAAGGAAGGGTTAATGCCCTGTAGACTATTACAAATTTACCTCCATATTCCACTGCTCAACACTCTTTGAGAATCTCCATATCGTTAGCCTTATAGCATAAAAGTCCTATTTTTTTCAGGTCATAGCCAATGATGGAAAATAAAACAGCAGTGTTATGAGAGTAAAGTAACGCAGATATCACAGTTTGGCCAGAAATATGAGGCTAACGATATCGTACCTGGTTAGCTATAATCCCCGATGTTCACGGATCAGTGTGGACGTCCTGTTTCTATAAAGACGTCACCAATTTCGTGACATTTTACTGATGTTTGTAGCATTTTTGTTTGGTTTGGATTGTTGACTGGAGGGACTAATTAATACTATCATCAAGAAAATAACCCACATAGGTGAGACTGGAAAATGTGTTTAACCCATAAAGACCCAGTACTACTTTTCTGGCAGTTTCCAAATGAATTTTTCTCTCTATTTAAACTTTTTAAAGTGATTTATCACCATTTATTACAATATTATCCTCTGAATTTAACTTTTTTTTTTTTAACTGTAAATCATGTATTTTCCTATATTTGATTTCAATGTTCATGAAAACTCACAGTAAATTCAAAGGTTATTATATCAAAAGAGAGAAAACTGATGAAAAAGGGACTTTTTCAGTGAAATCTATCATTAAACATAAAACAAGTGTTTCCATTCACTGTCACTGATCCAACTCCATGGGTTTTACTGGAGAATCAATGTTGAAGAAGATGATGGTGTTTCCATGGTAACTACTGAGCCTCTGAACATCCAAATGGGTCATATCTGATGACCATGAAAAGATGACAAACTGCATTTTACACCAATTATTTACATGGATTGATAGAATTAGTGGATCAGCAGGTATTAAATGGCTGCTTTTGGGTCTCTATGGGTTAATTACTGCCAGCGCGTTGACAGGTTCTAGATGTGGTCGTTTTTATGCTGTTGCATATTCGTGCATGCGGTAACACATTTGTCCAGCAGTCACCGCCAAAGCATTCTGGCCATAGCAACGTGATTGTAAGGCTATTGTATTCCAAAATTATTAATATCTCCCAAAATACTGATCCTATCAACTTGCCGTTTTCACTATGGTCTTCCTTGACCAAAAATACATACGTATGCCAAACTGCAGCAGTCAGCTCTTTCCGGATTTTAAGTGAATCCCTGGACACACACACTCACACAGAGTCCACTTGGCCTTAATAATATAGATTATGTCAATTATGCATAAGGTCACTAATTTGCATCATTGTTATTGTACAGCTGTGGAAAAAATCATTAGACCACCCTTGTTTTCTTCAATTTCTTATTCATTTTAATGCCTGGTCCAACTAAAGGTACAAATATAATGATAATAACAAAACTAGCTCATAGTAGTTGAATTTCAGGGCTGATATCTATCCATTTTCCATGTTTTCTTGATAATAATCAAAATCACTTCAGTTCTTCCATCAACATCTATGTCATTGTACTGACGAAAACAGTGCTTTTATTCATTCCATGTTTTCTTTTCTGTCTGTTTTAGTCACATGATACACACAGGAGTTAGTATTTAATTGCATAACAATTGTTTTTAATAACTTTTGACGGTCTAATATTTTTTTTCCCTGACTCTATGTGCCACTTAGCATCTCTTTGACAGAAACAACTGCTGTAATTGTAACTACATGTAGGAGGAAAGGGGTTAAAGAGTGGGTAGATGGCACCAAAAAATGTAAATATTTGCAGGTTTTGCCGAGGAGGAATGTGCATCTGAGGATTTTAGTTCAGACAACAATATCTGAGGATTGTGAGGCTGACTTATGAAATTCAAGCTTTCAATCTGACACTGTTTTGCTCACGGGCAGCAATTATTTTTCTCTGCGTAAAGTTTTTTTTTCCGCACAAAATAAATCCATCATCTGACAACATGTTTAAAAAAAATACTCTGAAATAATGGAACGTGGAACTCTGTTAAGTATGCGAGGCAGAGGTTTGTGTCTATGTGTGCATTATAATATGGATGCCCGTGAGCTGTTTCTAACTGCTGAATCATCGCTGAAGGGTGATGAGGTTAGTGTTTGGCCCTGTGTTCAGTCAAGCAACAACAAGTCATCAGCACCTGAGGGGCAGCAGAGGAGTGTTTAGGCCTTCATCCTGTGATATTAGATATAAAAACACCCTCGGCATCAGCATTTGAGTTGGTTACAAATACATGAGAGGAAGGACGACTGGTGGAAAGACTTGATTATGTGGTTTATCACACGAGGCGTTGCTGAGATTTCATATTTTTTGGGATATATTAAACCACATAAATGTTACTTCAGGGTTAATCGAACTGTATTTCACTTCATTATTCAACGCCGCTTTTAATCGGCGCGTTATTTGTACGCATCATAAGCTTTTAGCAATTAACAATAAGCCCCGCCCCCCCTCGTACTGTGCCCAGACCATCCGTTTGTACAGTCCCTTAAAACTGTGGATACTTTGGCGTTGCTTGTGGTGAAGATCCAGACAGACAAAAGCTCCTCCTTGGTGGTTTTATGGCTTCAGTGGGATGATAATCTACCGGGGGGGGGGGGTCATGTATTCGATCAAATACAATGGATTTTTAAGGCAAGTATTGATCTTGTTGATAACATTTACATGTCAGAACCTGTTGTAGCAAAAATGATACAAATGGCTTTATAGGGTTAAGTTTTGGTCCAGATTATTCCACCCTCTAACAGAGATACACTGGCTTTTTATATTTGTTCTGCACTCAATTTTCTTGAAGATTTCAGTTCCCCTTAAATTTTAGTGACTTTGTGATTATCACCTTGCTCTGATTCATTCCGGCTCGTCTCTGCGTTTCAAAGATTCCGTCCCTTTGTTTGATGGCTCTGTTATGGAATCTTTCCGCGTGGCCCATGCGTCTTATTAAAGCTGGATGTTTCAGTGGATCTGCGGCTCTCAGCTTGGGCGCGAGCGGCCAGGCCGAGCACGACTAATCCCCCGAGGAGAGGAGGATAGACAGGTGAACAAGAGATGACTGGATACAACAAGAAAAGGCTCTCTGCCAGAACAATGAGAAGCAGGAAGAAAGAGGACACGGGCTGACGAACACGCTCAGGGAGCTCCGCACCCAGATATAGATTTATACCAAGAATAAACCGAGTCGATACGTGCTGATCGATGCCGGCGTGGCCAGGGACACGGAGAAATCGGAAAAAGAGTAAACAAATAGTCCCCGGCGTATTAAATATGATGCAGAAGGCAGCCACAGGTGAGCAGTGTCTGCCCATTTGGACAGCGTAAGGCAGAACGACAACAGAACCGACGCTGCCAAGTCGGTCCTGTCTGTTGGTGCAGAGCCAGTTTGGACAAATATGAGACCTGCTGCTCTTTTTTTTTATTTATTTATTTATTTTTTCAGTCCAGACGCTTTAGAAAAATACCAGCAAGCAGTGCAGCCAAGAGGTCAGACCTTTTAGTCAAAAAGCATGTCATGTTTCTCAACACCGTGCAGTGTCTGGGCATTAGGCGGATTTACGTACCGGTGACCTTGATGACCCCCCCCCCCCTTTGTTTGAACATGTAAAGTAATCACATTGGTTTTACTGGGATTTCAACCTGATCTCATGAAATCACGTTGTCTTGTACGTCACATCAGTTCTTACAGCATGTAGTGTGCTATATGTGCGCGTTTCCATCCTTCAACGCCATTTGATCACGTGTCATTGTACGCCAAGATCTCCGGTTTACTAATCCTAAGCCTAACCCCCAGCTGCTAATTGCGTGTTATTTTACGTGGCGCGAACATACACGCGAAAAAGCTTATAATGCGTACAGATAATGCACCAGTTAAAAGTGGCGTGTGATATGTTCGCAGTTCATGACATCACGTTGGGGATTTCAACCCTGGTCTTCCGCATCCTCAGACGGATCTCGTGAAATTGCGTTGTATGTGACGCCGGTTTACTGGATTTGGCGTGCTATACGTAAGCACACGAGTGTTATTTAACGCCATTTGATGATGTGTCAGTGTGCTAGCCACTAATCACTAATCACGCTAATCTCACTAATTGCTAACCCTAATCACCAATTGCTAACCCTAACCACTAATTGTTAACTCTAACCACTAATCGCTAACCCTAACCACTAATCATTAACCCTAACCACTAATCGCTAACCCTAACCACTAATCGCTAACCCTAACCGCTAATCACTAACCTTAACCACTAATCGCTAACCCTAACCGCTAATCACTAACCTTAACCACTAATCGCTAACCCTAACCACTAATCGCTAATCACACTAATCGCTAACCCTAACCGCTAATTGTGCTAGCCGCTAATCGCACTAATGGCGTGTCATTTTACGTGGTGTAAATATACATGCTGAAAGCGTATAATGTGCACAGATAATTAAAAGCACTGTGTTACCTGTACCCAATTCGTGGTATCATGTTAGCATCCTAGACCGGCGTGTTACCTACTGAGCTAAAGTTATCTGTCCAGATGTATTTTTGAGCACAAATGTATGCATCCAAAGCCTCCTCTGTCTCTTGTGGGGGGGGGGGTCTAGTGTGCACGTACCTAGACTAGACTAAAGTCCAATCATGAAGACACAACCGTCTATTCAAGCAGCATTTGGGTCTGCATGCCGGAAAAACAACAGGGCAGCTATAGACGCTATGTAGGTATTATCACGCAGTGGGAACTATAGAACTGAATGGACTGAATATTAAATATCTTTGAGTTGCCGTGGAACGCATAAAGTTGTCAAACAGAGGCCTACGCCGCTGCTGTATCCTGTTGTTTCTAATTTTAAATGATATGGAATACAATGTAATTCAATGGCATAAATGAGGTCAACTTTATTCAAGCCAACCCCTTTGTTTTGGTTCCAAAACTGTTCACATTAATGAGGTTAAAGTGTTTTCATTTTACTATGTTATTAAAGCCAAGTGGCCTCCGTGTGCATTTGTGTGTGTGTCCGGGGATTCTCACAAAATCCAAAAAGAGCTGACAGCTGCCGTTACGCATACTCATATATTTTTGGTCAAGGAATAGACTAGTGAAAACGGCAAGTTGATAGGAGCAATATTTTGGGAGATATTAGTCATTTTGGAACGCAATAGCCTTACAATCTATAGTACAAAAGCCAAGTGGACTCTGTGTGTGTGTGTGTGTGTGTGTGTGTCCGGGGATTCACGCAAAATCCAGAAAGAGCTGACTGCTGCAGTTTGGCATACATATGTATTTATGGTCAAGGAAGACTATAGTGAAAACGGCAAGTTGATAGGATCAGTATTTTGGGAGATATACTAGTAATTTTGGAATACATTAGCCTTACAATCACGTTGCTATGGCCGGAACGCTTTGGCGGTGACTGCTGGACAAATGCGGTACAGCATGCACGAATACACAGCAGCATAAAAACTACCACACCTAGAACCCGTGGATCCCCATGGGTCAATTATTTCATTTTATTAGCGTATGATAATTAAAAAAAAATCTGTAATATGTGATTTGAAGCATTTATTATGTTAATTTAGCTTCGCTTCGTCCTGTGGAACCTTCACCGGGACTCCGACCCTGGACCCTCGGATCCTCCTACACCCCCCCTTCCAGTTTTTCTTTTTTTCTCTCGGCAGCTTGTGCGAAGTTGTAGTGGTACCTTTGAGCTAAATGAAGGTTAAAACATGCAATAGTCAAGAGGGTAGAGAAGGATGTGGCGATTTAATTAAACAGCTGGATTCACATTAACCACCCACTGTTTTCCAGTTGTGGACCCAAATGAAATGCTGTATTAGATATTCACAGAGGACTGGGCTAAAGCAATTAAAAACATGCTGCGTTTCATAAATGCCAATGAGGAATTTAGTATGTAATTAGACTCGAAATGTGGAGGAGGTTTTTCCAAACGCCAGATTTACTTGGCTGTAAGTGTTCGACATGATCAGAGGTGGCTAAAGCGCGTGAGTTAACGGACACACACATATTACTAACACGGCCACTGATTTCATCTCCTGGTCATTGTTCTGCTTTCATTTGCCTTGTTTTTCTGTTTTCTCTGTTATCGTTTGAGACGCTAATACGGTTTAATTTGATAATGGTTTGGTTTTCACTGAATTAGTAAGAAAACACAGCTTTGGCAGGCGTATACATACTTAAAAAAAATAAAAATAAAAATACCTGAGGAAATTATTCTTTGGCTGCCGACAGACTATTCATTATGCTCACATACACCAAATGAAAGGATCTGGTGGAAATGAAAACAGCGCGAATATTATCCAAAGCGAGAAATAAATGACTCTTAAGTAACGTATAGAAAATATTCACAGATTTAGAGGGTGTTTACGACTACAGATAGAAACTAAATATGAAGCATTTCACTACGACAAACCTTCAGTGGATGTGCATTTCATGTGATGGAGTGGTTTTGTAGGACATCAATTATCAGTTACCGTATTTTTCGGATTATAAGGCGCATTAAGCGAAACAAAACAGTCAGCTCGGACGACACTTGAGCCTGATACCTTAGCCCAGGCAT
>JAPQRP010000018.1:2789410-2799534 GCA_037367295.1 Apogon hyalosoma
TCAGTTCTTGTATCTCACTGAAAAGTTCCTCTTTAGGTGATTCTGTCTTATTTTAAGTGTGATGAGATATTTGGACTGGAAATGAGAAAAATACACTTGGTAAGTGTTAGATTTTTGCAGTGAAGGTACTTTATTATCCCCCAGGGGCAAATTATTGTACAGCCAGTAGTTTCACACACATCACCTACAAATGACAGATAATTCTATGGATGTAAAACATATTATGAACCTTATTGTGACGCTACCTAAGCATTATGTAGCAAAAAACATGTCCCGGTGAATGTCTGCTGTGATCAAAACCCAAGGTGGTGCACTCAAATATTGCATGTGCGACTTGTTTTTCGGCCGGGCTGTGTATTATTCAACGCCCAGGCTTTGCATCCCTGCGTCACGTGTTTTGTTTTATCCCAGAACACACTCCCTTTTCATTCTGCAGGCTACTTGGCAGAAGCATTATCTGCCCACGTGCCATAAATCAAAGCTGATCGAAGACCAGCGTACGCCCATTCTCTCTCAACAATTTGCCCATCGCCTACAGTACATGGCAGCAGCGTTTTCTGTCCATCTTGCTTGAATCAAAACTCTAAAAAAACTGTCTCTACAAAGTATCATTTTCCTTTTTTTTTTTTTTTGTTTTGTTTTGAGTTGCACCGTCATGAACATCCAGTGTACTGCGCTGAATCCACCGAAGCATGTTAGTCCCGAGGCCCTCCTTCAGAGCGCCTTGACAGAAAGATTCACACTGTTCGTGCATTCATCTGTAAAATATCAGTCTATCAGATACGTCGGGCCTGAATGGACGCTGGTGGGCCGCGCTGACAAACCTCTGTTGTACAAAACTGTTGTGCAAATAAAGATAAATACATGCAAAACCATTAGAGCTACTTTATCCACTTGCACAAATTCACCATTTTCCACCTCTGATCTTGTTGTGATTGCTGCGTATTTTATTCTCAGTATTTATGTAGAATTCAAGTAATGGTACATGCAATAGAACTATCTGACAGAGGGACATTTAACCCTTTACAGGGCGCTTATTGAAATACTTAGCGCCAAATCTACTAAAGGCTGGCGTGTATTAAAACTAGAGGTGTAAGAAAATATCGGTTCTGCAATATATTGTGATATTTCATTTCACGATACTGTATCGATATTTTTAGGTATTCATTCAAATGCAGATATAGCAGAAGTTCATTTTTGTTTTTTTTTTTAATTTTATTTGTTATTATTTAACGCTGTTTTATGAAATACTGGTTATTTGAAGCATCCCAAAATCATGTTTTACTGTCTGAGAGGCAGACGTTAGTACCTTTGTTAATATTGTACAAAAATAATGTTATGATGTTAGTGACGAACGAATAAAATATGACCATCTGAGCAGGATCTTAAACTGTAGTGTTTGTAAAACATAATTTTGTGATATAGCATTAGATCCTGTTCTGATCAAATAAAAATGTGTTTAGTATTTTTGCGTATTTCTGGTGTAATTCAATCCCTCCAGGAAATAATTATTAAAAAAAAAGAAACCAACAAAAAATTGCGTTAACAGTATCGTGATATGTTGTGATGTATTGTATCGTGATCCGAGTATTGTGATTTGTATCGTATCGCCAGATTTTTGCCAATACACACCCCTAATAAAAACATGTGCAAACTCATTGCACACAGAAAAATGTAATAACTGATGTACTTATTGCACGTGATTCATTTATCAGACTGGGGTAGTTGTTTATTTACCTCCTTTACTAGTTTCATCTACTTCCTGTAGCTTTCGTCAGAAACATCACATGATGTAGCTGTGACATGTCTTATAGGCTCTCAGGAGGATTGGCCAACCAGCAGGGAGGGTTTACGCCCCCCTGCTGTCTGACGTCTTCTCCAGGACCACATCCCAGGTGTGCGATAAGGCCACAGGAAGTAGATGAAACTAGTAAAGGAGGTAAACAAACAACTACCCCAGTTCGATAAATGATTTACCTTGAATAATTATATGTGGACGACAGTATGAGCCTTTACCAGAAACTGATTTACTAACAGTGCGCACTAAGGGGGCGCGCCTTTCAAAGGTGCAAAATGGTGCATCTAGTTTGTACGTTTGCTCCAATGAATTTGTAAAACGGGGAGTTTACACAATTATGCATGTGCTGGGAGGAGAAAATGTAAATATATTAATTGAGCACACACAAAGTGATTTATCGAACCTGAAAGCAGTTTTGCCGATAGAAGCCGCGTCTATATTTAACACGTCTCAAAGGGAGGGGCAAAGGGTTTGGATGCGTAACTGCGCACACACGGATACGGTTATTGTCGCAAGTAGGAGACATCGAAACGATGAAACAAGATGCAGAGAACGCATTTTTCACCCTCGTGTGAAAATTTTTGGAATGACGAAAGAGGAAATAATTGAGACATAACACCCCCACACACACACACACACACACACACACACACACTTTATGGTACTCTTGTAAAGGCAAATATTTCCACTTGATCTGATGATTGTGATTAAAAATACTCACGGACACAGTATGTTAGTCTCCCTCCGCTTGCCATAAAAAACATCTGAGCAGCATTTGCTAAAAAGTAAACAAGTGTAACTGTTCTAAGGTCATAAACCAAAATTATGTGCACCTGACAGTCATTCAATCCAACGACCCCCACACCCCCCCACCTCTAAAATGAATCCGGTACTGCTGTCCAGTAATGCCATTTTAGAACTTCTAGATGAACTCGGGGATGATTTTGGGGCCACTCACAAGGAGGAGTCATACGATACCTTCTATGACAGAATCTGAATCATTCCAGCGCACTGTCGTCATTAGTGCTGGTGTAGCGTATTGTCTCCATGACGACAACCTGTAGCGCACGCAAAATCGTCATTTAAATAGGGCGGTGTCCAAGACTTTGCACCTGTTGTCATTTGCGCAGGCAGGCAATCTTAGTAAATCACCTGCAAACTGCGATTCAACCCCACACGGAAAATTCTAGCTCGTGCACGCAAATTGGGATCTCAGTAGATCCGGCCCACAGTGTGTTAGCCTCCCTCCGCTGGCCAGAAAACATCTGAGCAGCACTTGCTAAAAAGTAAACAAATGTAACGCTTCTAAGGTCAAAAAACACTCATATTTACTATTTACAGCTTCAAAATGTCAATAAAATCTCTCTGAATCACTGTATATTATAAAATCAACATGCTTCTGGACCTCACTGAGGCACAGGATTTGCCCCATATTTAGTGACCAAAAATAGTCACTTGCCCGATAAAGGGTTAAAGGCATAATATGCATGATTTTCTCATAAAATGACCAATAGATTTCTATAATGATCATCCAACTCATCTCAGTCATCGCCTGAAATGTGCTGTGGTGTATTTTCCTGCATAGACACAGGTTCTGCAAAATAAAAATAAACACATGCGAACGCTTTAGAGCCACTTTATTCACTTGCACAAATTAACCGTCGTTCACCTCCGATGCCGTGATGATTTGTGGGTGTTTTATTCTCAGCGCTTACACAGAATAAAAGCAGTGGTGCAATCGATAGATGTATGTAATAGAGTGACATTTAAAAGCACAATATGCATGATTTTCCTATAAAATGACTATTAGATTTATATAATGATCGTGTATTTCCTTGCAGTCGTCACTTACAGCCCAGTAGAAATGTTCTGTGTTGTATTTACCTGCAGACACACAGCTCTCTTCCTTGTGTTTTTTATTTCCCTCTTGTTTTGCTGTGTTTGGGATGTTTATGGGTATAGACCTTTGGGCAGTGTTTGTAGCCCCCAGTCAATAACAGCGCCACGCAGGATGTACCGCAGGGACACTATAAAACTGAAGCAACGTTTGTTATGTGGCTGCCAACTCGCTCTACTCTGCTGCCGGTCTCCGTCTCTGCAAATCCAAGTGCAGGACGGAGATCCGGCTCGACTCAAAGCAACGGAAACCTCTGTTGTGCTTCAACCACATTCACTCAGAACCTTCATGTATGGTTGTGCGTGGTGTGAGTGTATTTGCCCGTCGGAGCAGAACTGCTGTGAAACAATCACGAACAATGTTTGACTTCTCTTTCTCCACTTTCAGTCTCAAGAAAGAAAGCGCAGTTAAACGGTAGCTATTGGACTTCTAATCGGGACTAACCGAGCTAGCCATCTGAAAAAAAAGCAGGAAAATTAAATCGTGAGCGAAACTAAATAAAAATTAGTAAAAAAAAAGACATTTATAAACTATCCTTTCACAATAAAATGTGAATTGCCTGAACAAACACGGACAACTTGAAAAGTCTTTAGAAAAATAAGCGTAATTTTACCAATATAATACCTGTCAGTAAATATTTTGTGCATTTGTAGATCCATTGTGATCTGTAAGTTGTGTTAATTATAAACTGAGACCAAATGTCGTTGAATTTCCGTGTACTTTTTGTAAGAAATTTCAGGATGCATGTAATCGTTCACATCCATTGTGTAATTGTACTTTTTTCCCACTAAAACAAATGATTATTTATAGGTTATTATGCCTATTATTTTACTATATATTTATATAGCCTCATCATCAGGGACAGTGTGTGAATCACAACCACTTCGGTCAGCCTTATTTATTCATTTATTTTATCTGACCTTTATTTTACCAGGTAAAATCAATTGAGAACAGCTTCTCATTTACAAGGATGATCTGGCAAAATGCCCCGGCAGCCAAAAACAAAGACGAAACAAAACAGTTCAGATGAATCCAGGCCTCGCAAACAATGGTGAAGAGACTATGAAGTATTATTATTATTGGATCGTATTATAAGTATTGTTTTGTGCAACAATATAAAGTTAATTAATTCATTTTCTGAACCAATCGTAGGAATGGACCAGATTTATACCGAGAAACATTCACCCTCACATCTGTCTTACACACCGTCACCTTCTTAAAATAATCTTATTTAAAAATGATCAAATATTCAATTTTTTTGTTAAAAAAATCATGAGAAGGAATGCTTCTCGGACCAAAAAAGAGTTTGTTCGAGGTGCTCTTTGGAAAAAGGGATTCATGAAGTAGGTGACAAACAGGAAGAAAACTCCAAGGTACTCTGTTTAATAATAATAATAATGATAATAATAATAATACTAATAATAATAATATTAAATTTTATTTGTAATGCACTTTTACATTTCAATGAAATCTCAAAGTGCTACGGTACAAAAATATAGCATGGTTAAAAACAATTTTATAAACACCATCAATCATCAGTTAACAAACACTAAAAATCACATAAACAACATTAAGCATTAAAATGCCTTTATTCTCATGGTACGGTCATATGTAGACCTGAAAAAACACTCCATCAGGAAGTCAAACCAACTTGTTTTGCATTTTAATGCTTAAAGAGAGTGCCTTGGAGTTTTCTTCCAGTTTGTCACCTACTCACTTTTTTGTATTTTCTGAAAAATCTGAACAAATGACACAGGCAATAATTTTAAGAAGGTGATGATTTAATAGTAAAACTATACAGATAACAGTATTTTTTTTTTTTAATGCCACAAGCACGCGGTTTGCTTTCCTATCTCTGTAGCCTTTCCATAAACCAAACATTACAAAGCCACAGTGCAGGTTATGCTTCTGTTGAATCCCTTATAAAATATACACAACTCTGCTCCCTGCATCATGTGGTTTTAAGAACAACTTAACTGCACGGCTTTGCTGGATACCTATCCATCATTCATGTGCTCCTCCGGGCTGTTAGAACTTAGATAACCCGAAGCTTCTCTTACTATAGTCATATTTTTTCCCTTTTTACACGCGCACGCACAGATCTATACTTATAAAAACACCAACGCGCGCATACGTATTGAAAAGCAGATCCTTTAGGGGCCTTTGATTCATCGCGGCACATGCTGTCACCTTATATCTCTGTAGAACCGACCGTTGCCTTGGAAACGGCTCTCACATCATTTCACGGTAAGTTCTCCCGTGGACGTACGCGGGCAGATCCAGATAATGACAGATTAAAACAGCTGTGCGGCCCAGAAGTGACAGAGGACGCGTTGTGATCTGATCTGCCCACATCGTGTTGGATTTTGCCCTTTTTGGCGAACGTCTCAAGAGACAGATGGGGTGTTATTGTTAGCGGGCCTGTACTTAAAACCTGCGTGTGTGTGTTCTGTCGATGCAAGTGTGTGCCCGTCTTCCTGGACAGTATCCCAGAGATGAGATCTGTGTTTGATGTCTAGTTGGGAGGAGCAGAGGGAGCACGCTGAGCACCATATGACACTGCCCGAGACTGAACGGGAAAACAGAGAGAGCGAGAGAGAGAGAGAGAGAGAGTGAGACGACACGAAGCGGCGATTTTCTTTCTTGGCTCATCATTGCGTTATTTTGGCCAGTCTGTCTGTTTGTTTCTTACACATAAATGATTCCTGAGATATGAAAACGGAGAGACGGCAAAGGAGATGACAGTGTACATTTCAACTCGTCCTATAGCAGAGCGCAGGGGCGTCAAACACATCGCCCGCCAAAGGTTCCAATCCGGCCCGCGCGATGAAAGTGCAAAAACGGGTGTTTTTTCAGCCCTGTCCGTTCCACAGGTGACTACATTTTTTTTAAATTTTTGTGTTAGAGCATTTAATTAATTGGTCGTAATCGGGGTGTGAAGGGGATTTTTAGCAATATAGTAAAAAAAAAAAAAAAAAAAAATGCCCCAGGAAAACATCTTGCACCCCACCTTTAAAGGGGTCATATTTAGTTAAAGCCACTTTGGTTCATTTATTTGTGTATTTGGACCCTAACAGTTCAAAACGTTAGAATTTGAACCCTCCCGGTGCTGCATTTTAGCCAAAAAAAAAAAAAAAAAAAAGCAAAATATTACTCCTTTAAGTAGAAATTTTGGTTATCTATACTTGACTGGGTTAAGGTTAGGGGTTAGACTTGTTTTGTTTTTTGTGTTTTTGATATTTGAAATTTTAAAAAGTAAAATAAAAATAAACAACCCTCAGCTTTAATTCGAGCTTTTATGAACATCTACATGATCAGTGAATTAAATACAGGAAAATACCCGATTTTCACTTAAGTATGCAAAATCCTGAGCATAATATTGGAATAAACGGTGATGAATCACTTAAGAAAAGTTAAAAATTGAGAAAAAAAAGTCATTTCCTAACTGCCACATAAGTAGCACCGTGTCTTTATGGGTTAAATAAGGAGAGGCTTAAAGTAGAACAAGCTTTTTTACATGATTATTCTCGGGGTTCAGTGGCCATCTGTGTTGCTCTGGGGCCTAAACAGTCGTCGTGTGCTGTGTTTGTAACCAGACACAGGTAGTTGAAGTGCGTGACGAGCGCTACTGAAAGGAGCTTCTGCTACAAAAACAAACCGCAGGCTTTTTGGTGACACACAGAGCGCCATTAAGTCGAAGCAGGTATTTACGGTCTGTGTGAGCGTATGCGTCCGCGGATAGGCTGCAGAGGTGTGTGGTGAGCATGGGAGTGAAGGCCTCCCATTTCAGAGGTCAATGCACTCATTCATATCAGCTGGAAGGGAGGCTGAGAACTTTGTGGAATGTTCCAGACAAGGCGGCCGCGTCTGAGAGGAGTATTGTCCGATCAAGAGCCCGGACTTGACAGTTTGACACCGACTTTTCCCCCTCCAGCGGGCGTCTTTGTTTGACACAACAGAGCCTCTGTTTACTCAGGCAGGACCCTCAAGTGAATCAAACGGCTTCAGTTTCTTTATCAGCACCACATGGGTTTAATCATTCAGTTTTAAGCTGAAGTTGTAACGGATCCGCAGCTAAAACTCTAAGTCTAAGTCCAGGGATCCGCGTGTTACGAGTCGAAAACCAAACCGGCGGCTGATCGATTATCTGAAAGGTCTCTTTGTGCTTCAGCTGTAATTGGGCCCAGATTCCAGACCGTGGTGTTTTCGTCGGTCAGTCGCGGACACTTATCTGGCGTTGAGCAATCAGCGCTGTGTGGCCGCAGAGCTGATTACTCGTCCAGGGTGGCTGCTGTGTGCACAACAAGTGATGCAATGTCACTGTTGGAACGTGATCTTAAAGCGCAGGAAATCGAGCAGGTTTTAACGTCAAAACGGGTTTATTTTCCTACTTTGGTTTACACGCCTGGATTTACTACACACGAGGCGCCTGTGATCTCACACGTGATCCGAAGAAATGACGCAGAAACACGGTTTCACCAGTTTTGCGCAGCTAAACCGAGTGAATAATATCAGCTATGGCAAGTTTATACTTATTAAAGATAAGCTCCGGCATCCTTACTGTCTATATTTATATTTCATTGTCACCTTTTAACCCTTAAAAACCTAGGACTATTATTACCCCGCCCCCCCTGAAGGAGAGGCAAGGGGTGTTGGTTTTGGTTCGGTTTGTTTGTTTCTTTCTTTCTTTGTTTCTCTAGCAGCAAAACTATTGGTTGAATTCATACCAAATTGGGTTTATAGATTGCCAGTGACCCGGAATGCATGTCATTATATTTTGGGAAAAGTAGGTCAAAGTTCAAATTTTTTAATGAATTTTTTAAAATCTTTTTTTCCCCCCCTTTACTTATAATCGGCGCAATTTCAAATGTCTGTAGCAGCAAAACTTCTGGTTGAATTCACACCAAATTTTGGTTTATAGATGACCAGTGACCCAGAATAGATGTGGTTACATTTTGGGAAAAGCAGATCAAAGTTTACATTTTTTACAAGTTTTTAAAATCTTTTTTTTCCTCCCATTCACTTATAATGGGCGAAATTTCACGTCTATAAAAACATCAATTTTGTTTCGTTCAATTCACCGCAAACATGGCGCATATACAGAGGCAACTGTTATGCTGACATCAGCACACGCACATACATGATGACATCAGCTGGATCGATGCCAAAATAACTTACAATACGTGCGAGGGGCGGGGTTTGTTGTGCCTGGAAACACTTATTAAAGAAAAGCTCCTGCATCCTTACTGTCTATATTTATATTTCAATGTCACATTTAACCCTTAAAAACCTAGAAGTATTTTTGAGATGACTTCCAACTTATATATAATAAGAATAACATATATAATGTATTTATATAAAAACACATCATTTTCAGTGAAAAGCCCATCATTTCCTATGTTAATGTACTGACCGTGTAGGTGTTCATTAAATCTCAGTGTAAATTCAAAGGTTGTTTAATGAAAACAGAGTGATTGAAGTGAGAGAAATTAAGTAAAAAACATCTCTGAGATACTTTGGAGGCAAAGAGAACAATCATTCATTCATCAGCTGAACCCGTTTTATCTTTGCTAGGGTCGCGGGGAGCAAAAATAATAATTTAAACAAAACTAACCAGTGCAATGCGATGATATTTATCACAATATAAAATTATGTTAGGACATTTGTTATTATCGTTTTGAAATCAACAGTTCTGTTAAGGCTCCCACACACTGCATGATTTTCGTCCATCTGAGGGAACTGTGGCGATATGTTTGGTCTTGGCCCTAAATCGGTGATTCTGTCGCACTGTGAGACGGGTTCGAGGACGGCTGTTGTCACGGTTTTGCGACCAAAGACAGTCTGCGATAAAAATTTTGAGACTGTTAGAAAATCGGGGTGATCGTCTCACAGTTTGACCGCTGCTGCGACCTACGTCCGCTAACTGACCAATAGAAATGACGTACTGATCAGCGTGACACTGAAAGTGACAGACCATAACAGTAAAAAAAAGAAAAAAAAAACAAAGAGAGGAGGAGGTGAATGAAAAAAAAAGACAGACCATAATAGTAAAAAAAAAAGAAAAAAAACTAACAAAAAAACAAGAGAGGAGGTGAATGAAAAAAAGACAGACCATAGCAGAAAAAAAAGAAAAAAAAACAGAGAGAATGACGTGAATGAAAAAAGACAGACCATAACAGTAAAAAAAGGGGAAAAAAAAACAGAGGAGGAAGTGAACGGAAAAAAAAGACAGACCATAACAGAAAAAAAAGAAGAAAAAAAAACAGAGAGGAGGAGGTGAACAAAAAAAAAGATAGACTATAACAGTAAAAGAAAAAAAACAAAGAGAGGAGGAAGTGAACGAAAAAAGACAGACCATAACAGTAAAAAAAAAACAAAAAAAAAAAAAAAAAAAAGAGAAGAAAGTGAAAAAAAAAAACACCCCGACCA
>JAPQRP010000018.1:2799634-2812103 GCA_037367295.1 Apogon hyalosoma
TAGTGAGAGAGAGAGAACTGTCCACTAGAATAAATATTCTAGCTCAAGCCACCTCCCTGCTGTAAATAAATACATCAGACAAGTGCTAATTATCTTCCCTCATCTCACTCATGCCATCCCAGACTATTATATCTCCAATGAGATATTTTCCTCTGATTTTCACCCACTGTTTCAGAAAAGCATCAGATTCTTTCCCACGTCACCCACTCATTAATAAACCCACTTCTATAGGAGCGTTCATTGAAGTCTCTCCATTTACCAAAGTCACTGGAGGCCTCATTGTCATCTGTGTTGCACAGCACAGTCCCATTATTTCCTCCATGATGCAACAACACAAACAACTCAATTGTAGTTTTCTTACTAACTATGAATACGCAGTAATTAGGAGCTTATACAGGGCAAATTCTTAATTAAGGGCAGAGTAAAGTATTAATTAATGATTTATAATTAACAAATAGCTATATACTACTAATATACATGTTAGTAAGAAGCTAATTAATGGTGAATAAGTGTCTCTTGATATAAAGTGTTACCATAAAATTTTCTGTTTAATCACTTTTGACTTTAACTCACTCCTTTTCTTCACTTCCTCTTTCTAACGTTAGTCGCTTTTCCATTGGACATATGCGTAAAACTTTACTGATAATTTCTAAATGTTGAAAAAACAGAAGTGCGTAACGGCTGTTTTTCCGTTAAATCACAAATACAATGATTTTTTTATTTATTATCGCGAGATGACACAGGAAGTCATTCCATAAACATGGCGACGAACGTAAATATCGTGTTGATTTACAGTTATAGTCATTATTATTAAATATTACCCCTTTATCCTAAATTAAAAAATTATTCCGTTTCCTGGTGTGTCCGTACATACCACACCATGTTTCTTTTAAAACTCTTCTTCTTTGCTTGCTGTAACGTCCGTCAACATCCGTTCTTATACTATTTGCGCGACGCCTGAAAAACCACCTCTTGTCAGCGCAAAAACTTTTAATGGAAAAACAAGAGTTTTAGCGAAATTGTCGTTTTTCCATTAGGTAAATTTTTATGCGCAATCTGTGGCGCCGATAAGGGGGGTAAACATGACAAATTCATGGGGCCAGTGTTTTTGGGGGCCCAGTGGATGCCAGTTTGAAGTTGTGAAAATGTTGTGTATGATTAGCTGTGTAAGAGAGGAATAGTAGTGAGGATGCAAACGGTTTCATTTTCGTTTTCACGCTATGAATGGACGTACATATATATACCCCCCCCCCCGAGATATTAACAATATAGTCACTTGGGGTCTACAACAATTAGGCTTTCATGGGACCCTTAATTTGCTAGCGGCGCCCCTGTAGTGCAACTCATATTTGAGCAGTTTGAGGGTCAATGGAGAAGCGACTAGTGATCAGCCCAGGTAATCTAGAAGGGTGGGTCATCTTCAGTTTCAGCTACTCTGTCTGTCTCTCTCTCTCTCTCTCTCTCTCTCTCTCTCTTTACTTTCACCTTGAGCTCACAAACATCTCTCTCGTAGAAGAAATATTCTATCTCAAGAGCCTTCCCCTGCTGTAAATAAAATGCCCAAAACACCTGCCAATTATCTTCCCACATCTCACTCACGCCGTCCCGAGATGTGAGCTTTTTTTTTTACGTCTGATTTTCACCCACTGTTTCAGGAAAACATCAGCTTTTCCCACATCACCCGCTAATAACCCTCCTTCCATCGGAGCGTCCCTTTAAGCCTCTGCATTGCCTTTCATCAAGGTCACTGGAGGCATCTTTGTCATCTCCCTCGCTCTGCAGAAGTCCTGCTTTCCAGCCCATTATTTCCTCCGCGATGCACGAATACGCGCCGTGAGGAACGAGGAGGGAGCCCCAAACGAAAAGAGAGAAAAGAAGTAGAAAGCACGCGTCAGGAGTGGGCAGGAGTTTAAACGGAGACAGACAAGACCGATGAAAAACAAGAGGAGAAAAAAACAGGGACGAGGAAACATGACAGAGCGAAAGAGCTGCAGTGATGTTCCAGATGAGTGCCTTAAGGGAGAAGAAGAGAGGAAGGGTTGTACGGCAGAAAGAAAGACAGTTAAATGGTAGCAGCATGTGACACAAATTTCGTCGGGGCCCCTCCAGGGCATCTTATGTGACAAATTTTTGTGTTAAGAATCAGGGGGAGTGAGCATATGGTGGGATGTAATATTGATGGTGCACAAGTGCCCATCGCTCGGTGTGCTACGATAGCCCTGCAGTGATTTTCATAGTGTTTAAAAGTCGGCGCAGTTGTTACTCGGTGTCTGGTTGGTTTAAGGCATTAAAGATTTAAAGACAAGAGTGAACAAGCATAACAGGATAACAGAAGGAGGAAATTCAGAGGAGGGAGAAAACAACGCAGCAAGAAAGATAGATTCAGTGTGTGTTAACTCTTTATAGTTCACTCATAGAAATACTGTGAAATTCAACATTTCAACCTTTGCGTGTTAGATGAGGACATAACAAGATTTTATTACTTTTCTGTTTTTATTGTTATGTGAAAAATCAAGGTCAGTGAAGTTACCATATTTGGTTCCTTACACATAAGTGGCAAAAAAAAGAAAAAAAAAAATCTAAGCGTATGTATAAAAAATACAAGAAAAACACACGTAAGGTAAAAGGAACATGCTGCCTCAGACATTAAATGTGCTAAATCTTATATACTTTATCAAGATGAATCAGAAAACAAGTGACGAAAGTACTGGTTAGTTCATGTTTTCTATACATGTGATGGTGTTTTATGACACATACAGCCGCGGAAAAATGATTAGACCATCAAAAGTCATCGAAAACAGCGGTTATGCGATCCAGTCCTAACTCCTGTGTGGCTCACGTGACTAAAACAGACAGAAGAGGAAACATGGAATGAATAAAAGCACTGTTTTTGTCAGTACAATGACAAAGATATTGATGGAAGAACTGAAGCGATTTGGGTTATTATCAAGAAAACATGGAAAATGGATAGATATCAGCTCTGAAATTCAACTACTATGAGCTATTTTGGTTGTTATTATTATATTTGTCCAAATAAATGTACCTTTAGTTGAACCAGGCAGTAAAATGAACAAGAAATTGAAGAAAACAAGGGTGGTCTAATAATTTTTTCCACGACTGTAGATAAATAATCGTTTAAATTATCAAAGGGAATCCAAAGATCCTATTCAAGGCTGGATCAGGAAAAAAGAGCTGAAAAAAAAAAAAGCCTATTTCTCTGAATTTATAATCTTTCAACTTAATATTTGTGACGTTGATATGCACCCCCTCACCTTGTTCCAAATGGTTTCAGTTCTAAAATGATTATCATTAACTATATGTTATTCGCTCCATACCTAAGCGGTCAATAGAGTGCATTTATACAATGGATTTATAAAGGTTCCATTAGAAAGAACCTGTAAAGTGAATGTATTGTCAAACATTCCTTTTGAATTAAACCCATTCGCTCATTAATTTTCAGAATTTCACATTTTGGCCCAAATCTGTGTCTTAGAAACTACAACCAACTACCACTTTGGGCTTAATTTTTCTTTATTCGTGACTCAAATTTGGTGACGTTTGACTACTTTTAATCCGGAAGCATTTTACTTGTCGACCACAAAGTGAAATTGTTCACATTTTGTTATTGTTATGTAGAAAATCAAAGTTAATGAAGTTACCATATTTGGTTATCTTACCTGTAAGTGGCGCAAAAAAAAAAAAAAAAAAAAATCCAAGGAATGAATATAAAAAATACAAGAAAAACACATGTAAGGTGAAAGGAACATGTATTTTAAAACATTAGACCAACATCAGTGCTGATCCAGACCCCTGTCCACATCCACATTAACCCGTTGAACATCACTCCTTACATTAGTACCGTTACTTCATGGTACTGTCTTATAATGCGTGCAGAAATGACCAAAAATAGTCACTTGCCCGATAAAGGGTTAATATATAGATGTATAGAAAACTCATTCATTCACAGTACTGCACCTGTATGTATCTAGTGTATATTTATATATATTTACTTCCATTTCCTGTAGATTTGTACATATGCAAACCTTGCATTTTTTCTGTTGTATTAGTCTTTTCTATTTATATTATTTATTACTTTTATCTCTTCACACTTACTTTCATTTTTTGTTTTTTGCTAGCGTTTATTCAAGAGTGTTTTTGTGTGCAACTGAGGTATTTTGATGAAATAAATTCCCTTGTACGTAAATAAAGTTTGTCTAAGTTTAAGCGTGTGTGTGCGAGTGTGTGTGTGTGCGTGTGTGTGTGTGTGTGTGTGTGTGTGTGTGCGTGTGTGTGTTGGCTGAAGGAAACAGGGAGTGAAAGGGAACAAAAGCGAGATGGATTGATGGAGAGATCAAATGACAAAATGAAAGCAGACACAGGCACAGAGTGAAGAAATAAAAGACATGGAAGTGGGAGTTTTGTTAAGCTCCTTTAACACGCTTTTCAGGGGTCAAAGGTCAAGCCTCTGGTTTGTGTCCGTGTTTGTGTGTGTGAATAGCTGTGTTTGCTCTAATAGACGCTGCATTTCAATGGTCTTTTGTTGAAACTGACCACGGACCAGCTATAGATTGGCAGCTTCTACAGGAAAAAAAAAAAAAGAAAAGAAAAGAAAAAAAACAGCAATAGGCAAAAGTGTGTGGGTCTGACCCATAAAGACCCAAATATTCACCGGTGACCAAAACCGTCCACTGATGTAAAATGTTTCATCACTTTAGAACCACTGATCCTATCGATCCATGTCAATCATTGGTGTAAAATGCAGTTTGTCGTCTTTTCACGGTCATCAGATATGACCCGTTCGGACGTTCAGAGGCTCCGTAGTTACCGTGGAAATGCCGTCATCTTCTACAACATTGATTCGCCCGTAAAACCCACGGAGTCGGATCAATAGTCGCTTTTCCACCGACCCTCGAACTGTGCGAATATACAGTTACAGCGGAAAAAATTATTAGACCGCCCCTTGTTTACTTCCGTTTCTTACACCTAAAGGTGCATTTGTTTGGACAAATATAATGATACCAACAGAAATAGCTCATAGTAGTTGAATTTCAGAGCTGATATCTGTCCATTTTCCATGTTTTCTTGATAATAACCCAAATCACTTCAGTTCTTCCATCAATATCGTGTTCTTACGTTAACCGTGTTTGATTGCTGTTGCTCACTTCGTCTCGTTGTTTACTTTATTGTGTGTTCATTTTGTGTTGCCTTCAAGGATGTATGTATGTATGCATTTATTTATTTATTTTTTATTTTCCTGGTATGTCAATATAGGTGTGTATGTATGTATGTACATGTGCATGTGAGGATGAGGTGAACTGATCCAAGGGCCTTGACTTTTCATGCATTACGTTGACAGGAAGCTGAACGATAGGCTGTTTTGTGGAGAAGGGGTGGGATTAAATAAGTTCTACTGCCTCCCGCTCCTTTTCGAATATGCAAATGAAGTCATATTTTGTTTTCATACGTATGCTTTTGTTCTTTTGTTTTGTTTTCTTATCTGTTTCATTGCAAGGACTAAGTAGGATTACTGTGTTTTGTTGCATATTTGAAATAAACTACACTAACTACAAAATATCTATGTCATTGTTCTGACAAAAACAGTGCTTTTATTCATTCCACGTTTTCTTTTCTGTCTGTTTTAGTCACATGATACACACAGGAGTCAGGACTGGATCGCATAACTACTGTTTTCGATGACTTTTGATGGTCTAATCATTTTTTCCGCGACTGTAACTTGCGCATAAAAATTTGCCAAATGGGAAACGACGATTTTCGCCAAAACTCTTGTTTTTTTGATGAAAGGTTTTAGTGCTTGCAAGAGGTGTTTTTTAAGGAGTAAGCAAATTGGCATATCATGCAAAACTGCAATGGACAGACCTTTTTGTGCAACTAGAGTCACGTGAACAAAAAAAAAAAAAAAAAGCGGAGAAGAAGAGTTTTGTATGTGTGGACGCCAGGAAATCATTTTTGAATTTCAAGCAAAAAAAAAAATCTGCCAATGGAACAAGTGAAAGTTATCTCGGTAAGATTTCTTGAAATAACATTTTAAAGATCTGTTGTCTAAAAATAAGTTCTTATATCTCACTGAAAAGTTCCTCCTTAAGTGATTCTGTCTTATTTTAAGTGTGATGAGATATTTGGACTAGAAATGAGAAAAATACACTTGGAAAGATTTGGATTTTTGCGGCGTATAAGGTCATCAAGTGACAAAAAATTACTCATATTCACTATTTGCAGCTTCGAAATATCTATAAAATCCTCTCTAACCAACATGCAACGCGTTTGCCGAAGTGACCAAAAATAGTCACTTGCCGGAGAAGGGGTTATAAAAGGTTCATAGAGAGAAAAATTCATGTGGGAACTGACACAGAAGCAGCTCTGGGTCTTTATGGGTTAAATCGTTGTTTAGGGTGAAACTGATTAATTGTATTCTTGTGTTTATATAAAATGAATAGATGCAAACAGCTTTGTGTTGGTAGACTTCATGGTGACAAATTCCGTTTTTGAACTTCAAAGCGCCTCCGAGGCGTTCATTGAACACGCATTGATCCTGCTGTCTGTTCCTCCTTCATCACCCTCCAGGGATTACCGAGCTTTAAGCCAGTGACTCACAGAGACGGAGTGAATGCCTCTTATTGAGCCGCTCTGTCTCCCACCGCAGTGTTTTAGCATCAGATAAACTGAACGACCATCTGAACTGCGCCGATTAAGACCAGGGGTGACCGGAAATACATCGCGGTATTTCATTTCACGACACTGTATCGCAGTTTATTTCCCGGTGTTTTATTCAAATGCAGATATTGTTTTTTTGGTTTTATTTTTTGCTTATCGAGCCCTTTTATTTCTATATCCCCATTTTGTTTGTATACTACTAAAGTACGATTGTGATATTGCAGGTCATATACGTAGTTTTTTCAAATTGATAGCAGCGTTTTGTCAAATAGTGGTTATTTCGAGCATCCTAAAGCACTTTTTACCGTCTGAAAGAGGCAGATGGTAGTTCCTCTGTTGGGATTGCGCAAAAATAATGTTCTGATGTTGGACGATTCAGGGACTGTCAACTATGTATTCTATTCACAACTAATAGAATATGAACATTTGAGCAGGATCTTAAACTAATGTCTGAGAAACATATTTTATTTATTTATTTATTTATTTTGTGTGTGTTTTTTTGTACTTGTAAAACCACATTATAACATCATTTATCCAAATCCTACATTTTAAGTTTTTACAGAGGAAAGTTTTGTGATAAAGCATTAGGTCCTGTTCTGGTCAAATAATAATAATAATAATAATAATAATAATAATAATAATTTGTTTAGTATTTGTGTATATTTCTAGTCTATTTAAAATTTTCCAGGAAATAATCTTAAAAAAACAAACAAAAAAATCTTCTTGTCAACAGTATCGTGATAGATTGTGATATATCGTATTGTGATTTGTATTGTATCGCCAGATTCTTGCCAATATTCACCCCTAATTAAGACCTCAAAAGTTGGTGTTATTAACCTTTTATAGGGCACCAGCTGAAATACCATGGAGTTGGATCAATGACAGTGGACGGAGTTGCTTGTTTTTACATTCACTTATTAATATGTTTGTGGGAAAAAGTCACTTTTTTCCTCAGTTTTCTCTGTTTCTGATATAATAATCTTCAACTTTAATCTGCGTTTTCATGAACATCTACATGATCAGTAAATTGAACATAGGAAAATATGTCACATGCACTTAAAAAACACAAAATACAAAGGATAATGTTATAATGAACAGGGATAAATCACTTAACCCTTTGTCGGGCGCTCATTGAAACACTCTGAAATTCAAAATATCAGCTTTAGTGTGTTCGTCTCCCTCCTCTTACCATTAAACATCCGAGCAGCACTTGCTAAAAAGTAAACAGATGAAATAAAACGACTGTTATGAGGTTATAAACTGACAAAAATCACTCATATTCACTATTTACACTGAGGCATGAGAATGGCCCCATTTTTAATGTTTGCGGAAATGACCAAAAATAGTCACTTGCCCAATAAAGGGTTAATTTCCCTGTCAACGCATCTCCAAAAACCAGCCAGCCTCTCACCACTTTCACTTCTCAAGGTATTTCATTAACTTTGTCATCCAGTCCCCCCCCCCCAACACTGTCTTTTACTGTATGCGGAAATTACCAGAAAAAAAATAGTCACTTAAGCGAATTTCAGACTTTTTTTTTTTGCATTTTCTTTAACACATGAAATGAAGAAACGCTCAAAGGCTGTTGCAACGAATCCTGTTTTTTTCCTGACATTATTGACATTATTTGTATTTTTGTATTTTCTTTTACTATGACTACTCGCAAACTGCTGAAATTAGCTCCTCTGCTTTAACCCTTTCTGGGGCGCTCATTGAAATACTCTGAAATTCAACCTTTCAACTTTAGTGTGTTCGTCTCCCTCCTCTTACCGTAAAACATCCGAGCAGCACTTGCCAAAACGTAAACAAACGCAATAAAACGACTGTTATAAACTGACAGAAATCACTCATATTCTCTGTTTACATCTGCTTGACCTCACTGAGGCACGGGATTGGCCCCGTATTTAATGTTTGCGGAAATGACCAAAAATAGTCACTTGCCCGATAAAGGGTTAAAGGCATAATAATGCATGATTTTCGTATAAAATGACTAATAGATTTCAATAATGATCATCTAATTCCTCTCAGTCATCATTTGAAATGTGCTGTGGTGTATTTTCCTGCATAGACACACTTCTCAAGGTATTTCATAAACTTTGTCGCTGATTTCCCTTCATTTCTCTTCCCCTAAATCTGCTGGTACTTATAAACAAATGGATAAAGTGTCCCGTTCATTGAACCATATGGATATTTTTGGACTAAACTAGTTCATGTAACTAGTATTAAAAAAACAAAACAAAACACCTGCTTCTGAACCTCACTGAGGCACAGGATTGGCCCCATATTTAATGTTTGCGGAAATGACCAAAAATAGTCACTTGCCCGATAAAGGGTTAATTTCCCTTTTAGTAAATCTCCTAAAAACTAGCCAGCCTCTCGCCTCTTTCACTTCTCAAGGTATTTCATAAACTTTGTGACTGATTTCCCTTCATTTCTCCTCCCCTAAATCTTGCTGGTACTTATAAACAAATGGATAAAGTGTCCCGTTCATTGAACCATATCGATATTTTTGGACTAAACTAGTTCGTGTAACTAGTGTTATAAAAACTAAACATGTTTCTGGACCTCACTGAGGCACGGGATCGGCCCCATGTTTAATGTTTGCGGAAATGACCAAAAATAGTCACTTGCCCGATAAAGGGTTAAAGTAGAATGTACCTTTTTGTGCGGGTGTAGAGGTGGGCAGCACGCAGGTGAGGGGTCCTCTGTGCCTCCATCAGTCTTTCGAGTCGGTCTGTCCTTCTTGAGCGTGCGAATGTAGGAGATCCTCCTTTTAACGCTTCCGTCCCGGCCCCGCGTCTCCGCAGACGTGTGTTTGCTTCTGCTCCCTCTGACCTGAATAGTACGTCCCTGCGTCAGAGGTGCTGCGGGCTTCTGCCAACGCATCTCCAGGTAAACGTGAACGCACAAACCGACGGCACTGAGCGCGACCACCAGACGTAGCGTCGTCCCCCGGGTGAGCCACTCGGCGCCCATGTCAGTGGGTTCTGGCACCTATCGGGTCGCGTCCCCCTGGCTCGGCTCGGTCCATCTCTGCGACCGGACTCTTCTGTTGTTTGGTTTCCTTTCCATTCTTCTTCTGGTGTCGTGTCGTTTCTCCTGTCAGTCACACCTCTACTCTACGGGTGAACAGAACCACATGTGAGCGTGCATCTGGATCTGCGTGAATCTGTGCATGTTGTGTGTGCGTGTGTGTGTGTGCGTGTGTGTGTGTGTGTGTGAGGTTCTGCAAACAGATTCAGAAGTACAATGCTTGCCACCCTCTTTGAAAACTTCAGCAACTCCCTCCTCACGTCGTCAAGTCCCCCCTTTTCTCCAAACATGCACGCCCCTTTAATTTGCTTTCCTTTTCTTTTTATCTGGCTCACATCACACACACACACACACACACACACACACCCCTCTGTTGCTCTGTCCCCTCCTTCGGGTTGTCTCTTCCGCCCCGTTGACTCTCGGGTTACTGTGTAACCCTAGATATGGGCGGGCCTGCTCCTTAGCCGCCAGTCCGTGCAGATCTTTCTGAGCCTCTACATGTTGAACTGGATCGCTCAACATTATCTGGACAATGCATTTTAACCCTTTAGAGGACACTCATGAAATACTCTGGAATTCAACATGTCGACCTTTGGGTGTTAGATGAGGACATAACGAGACTTTATTACTTTTGTGGAAATTTTCAACATTTTTTACTGTTATGTAGGAAATCACGGTCAGTGAAGTTACCATATTTGGTTCCTTATACATAAGTGGCGAAAAAAAAAAATCCAAGTAAACATAAAAAATACAAGAAAAACACATGCAAGTTGAAAGAAGCATGTGTTTTAGAACATTAGAACAACATAAGGACCGGAGATTGTTGCCTCGCTGTAACTGTTGCTGTCACTGTCTTAGATTGTATGCGGAAATGACCAAAAATAGTCACTTGGCCGATAAAAGGTTAACTTAACTCTTTATGAGTCACTCATAGAAATACTCTGGAATTCAACGTGTTGACCTTTGGGTGTTAGATGAGGATGCGGAAATGACCAAAAATAGTCACTTGGCCAATAAAGGGTTAACAGTCTTAAGCCAGTTTCAGACTTTTTTTTTTTTTTACTTTTTTTAACACATGACACGAAGAAACGCTCATAAGCTGTTGCAACGAATCCTGTTTTTTCCTGACATTATTGACATTATTTGTATTTTTATATTTTCTTTTACTTCGCCCTCATGACTACTTGCAAACTGCTGAAATGAACTCCGCTGCTGTGACCTTGTCTAGGGCACTCATTGAAATACTCTGAAATTCAACCTTTCAACTTTAGTGTGTTCGTCTCCCTCTTACCGTAAAACATCCGAGCAGCACTTGCTAAAAAGTAAACAAACGCAATAAAACGACTGTTATAAACTGACAGAAATCACATATAATCACTATTCACAGCTTCTTGACCTCACTGAGGCACGGGATTGGCCCCATATTTAATGTTTGAAGAAATGACCAAAAATAGTCACTTGCCCGATAACGGGTTAATAAAAGGGTAAAAGGGTTCCAGCTTCTCGCCTCTTTCACGTCTCAAGTGATTTCTTAAACTTTGTCATTGATTTCCCTTCATTTCTCCTCCCCTAAATCTTGCTGGTACTTATAAACAAATGAATAAAGTGTCCCGTTCATTGAACCATATCGATATTTTGGACTGAAACAGGACATGCATTAGTCTGCCAAAGCAGATTAGGTTTGGAGGGAGAAAAGTACCACTTTTGACCGTTTTACTTGAATGGGAAGGAGGATTTGCCTGGCTTCACGCTGTGTCTCGACAAAGCGAGGATAATGATAAGGCTTCTTCTTTTTGCTGCCTTGGAATCAATGACAAACTTGTTCAAGGATTTGCTGCATAGAAACAGCTCTTTACTGCCCCCTTTAGTGCAAAAATGATACTTTATTATATTTGTGTGCTGGTCTTGTGATGCAGAGTGTCACTTCTTTCTGATGCCGTGAAAGTCCTGAAATTACTTTAGTTTATAAAAATAATAAATATCCTCATGCACGTCCCTGTAAAGTTTATGTATGTGTGAAAAGGCGCATGATAACAGCTCCATTTATGCAAGAAAAAGATTAGTGGAATGTGCAACGAGCAGGAAATTAGCTCTTAAATATATGAATACAGCTGGAATTAGAGGAAAAATGATGACATAGATGAGTTTAATGTACAAACAGATCAGTATTTAGACCTTTCATACAACAGTGCATGGACGTGTACTGATAATCTTTACCGCCATCTAGTGGTGACTTAACACACTTGTCACTTCCATGTGGATTGAATTAAAGTACAACAGTGTTTTATGAGAGCCTGAGGTGATGTAGGTCAAGTGATGACTTAACTGGAAACAGAAATGGAAGCAATGAGAGAATGCAGAAAGAATGTCCTCGATGAAAGTCCGCCGGGTAACGACAAACATCCGGTTAAAAGTTTATTTGTTTGTGTCTGAATCGGGAAATCGTTTGTTGATCGTCAGCTTTAGTTCATTAAAACATCAGCGTAACAGAGGACGTGTCACCGAGCGTTCCTGACAGTGGTGCTTAAAGCCCAGGTGGTGCACAGAGCACAGCTTTCAACTGGACGCAGGAGCTTCCAGAAGAGGCTTCGGTTCTGGTTTATCAGAAGGAAACCCAGGAGGAAAAACTGTGCACGGCTCTGCACACGATGGAGGGAGGCGTCCAAAACCTGCAGCTGCACGGAAAGAATCCTCCTCTCCTCTCCTCTCCTCTCCTCTCCTCTCCTCTCCTCTCCTCTCCTCTCCTCTCCTCTCCTCTCCTCTC
>JAPQRP010000018.1:2831045-2849076 GCA_037367295.1 Apogon hyalosoma
AATGAAGCAAAAAAAAAAAAAAATCTTGAATTAAGCAAAAAAAATCTGCCAGCGGAGCAAGTGAAAATTATCTCGGTAAGATTTCTTGAAATCAGATTTTCCAGATCTGTTGTCAAAAAATAAGTTCTTATATCTCACTGAAAAGTTACTCTTTAGGTGATTCTGTCTTATTTTAGTAAATATTTGGACTAGAAATAACAAAAATACACTTGGTAGGATTTTTATTTTTTCCAGTGTAAAATACATGCTCCTATCAACTCACATGCGTTTTTCTTGTCATTTTTTTTTTTTTTACATATAGTTCTTGATTTGTCTTATTTTTGCCACTTATGGGTAAGGAACCAAATAAGGTAACTTCATTAACCTTCATTTTCTACATGACAATAAAAATTTTTGAAAATTTCCCAAAGTAATAAAGCCTTACGTCCTCCAATAACACAGTAAGATCGAAATATGGAATCTCTGAATATTTCTCTGAGTGTCCAGTAAAGGGTTAAACTGTATGTTCTGTTGGTACATGCATGGATGTGCAAATGTTTACTGAAGGAGAAACTGAGTGGAGAGTGGGTATGCAAAGGCATGTCGCTGAACGGTTAATTGGATTACAGTGTCACAAGATCCACAGTCCTGCCGTGGGCTAGAAGCAGCTGCATAACTAGTCCTAACTACAATGATCTAATCAATACTGCAGCACGGGCCTCATGAACACTAATGCGTTTAAGTTTTAGTCTATATGTTCCACTGAAGCATCTGAACGCTAACATAAACTAAGCTTTTAGTAATCGAATATTCCTACAATGTCAAAAAAAGATAATATATGTATGTTGTATATTCAGGGTTCCTACAGGTTTCTAACACTTTTAAAGACCTTTTAAGGACTACTTAGAACAGAATTTACTGCCTATGTCGCAGCCATACTCGCAAAAAAGTGCGACTCCAAAAATTCCCACCATCCCGACGTATTCCTCATTAGCGGCTGCAAAAGTTAACGATAGCCGGTTCCTGATTTAAGTATAAATTGTCGGGTTGGAACGGGTGGAACTGAGTCGAATATCGTTACTTTCTTTGCAGTTTGGACATTTGACAGACACATTTAAACACAATGCGTCGAACAAGTTAACAGCAACATAACTTAAGACCTACCATATCGAATTTAATACCTTTTAAAGATGCTTTTAAGTTAAACGCAGATTTTTAAATTCAAGACGTTTAAGATTTTTTAAAAACCGGCGGGAATCTCGTATGTAGCGTTTATTTACCTCCATTTCCTGTAGATTTGTACAAATGCAAATCTTGTATTTTCTCTGCTCTATTAGTGTGTTCCATTTATAGCTTTTATCTCTTACACTTTCCTTTTTCGCTAGTGTTTTTTAAAGACTGCTTTTGTATGCAACTGTGCTATTGTGACCAAGTAATTTCCCTCGTGGATCAATTAAGTTCGTCTAAGTCTGAGGCCCAATCCCAATTCACCCTGTGGCCCTCCCCCTTACCCCTTACCCCTAACCCCTGGCCCTTGCACTTGGCACTAAACCTTAAAACAGAGGGGTAGGGGTTGAAACATTCCCCTATGAAATGAGACAACCCTTCAAGACCTGTTACGTCATCAGCAGTCGTCGATGCCGCTACAAACAGACACGACGACTTTGTTTCCGAAATAATTCCCCATGCCGTCAGCAGCTGTAACCGTCTCTGTTCCGTGGGCTCTGGGCATCTTTTTTGCAGCTATCAACTGCAAACCACAGAAATGCGATCTATAACACATTAAAACGACTTTAAACGGTCGATCAAATGATTAAGTTGTTTTACGAAGAAAATGCGTACATTTGCGTCTTTCTTTCGTCACGCTGCTGCACTTTTATTGCTGTGTTTCCCTCCATCTTGCCGATGATTCAAACAGAATTATGGGAGATTTCTCACGCCCCTCCGTCTGTAGTGTGCTCCTGAAAAATCTCCGTTTCGACGGCCAAACAGCCCTCCCTCTTAGCCCTCCCCCTCCGAGAATCGGGACACCCCTACCCCTTCACCTGAGCGCGCAAAATGGAGGGGTAGGGGTAAGGGGTGGATTGGGATTGGGCCTAAATTTAAATTTACAATCACACAAGACGTCTTCACACGTGAAGTTGTTTTATGATTTCCCCAAAACAAGTGTGAAAAATCCGAGTTAAAATCTCATAATGAATGTCTTCGGAGTTCCCAGCTGTGATATTACCCAGTGAAATTTATGCACCAAAAGGGAAGTGTGGAGGTTTGTGAAGTTTATTGCTGGAAAGCTGTTCGAATTGGAAAAGCCTGCAGCTCAATTTCTCTTTTTCCAACAGATTTTAAAGCCCTGATCACAAGACACTAAACCACTATCTACACCGCCAAGGCCAACTGCTGCTCCCGTCAAGGGGTCTAAAGCCTCATTAAAATAAACTACTGTCTGCATCAGTTTAGAGAAATTCAACAGGGATCAATTGTCTGGCGTTACTTCTCAACTTAAAACAACCTGTGCAGCAGCTTTGGCATGTTTTCTTTTTTGTAGCTGGGAAAAGAAAGACAGTGCAGCTGTTATTAACCCCACCTCTGTGTTGTAGAAACTACTGGAAAGTCACACTGGAGTAGAAGTACAGGTACCTACCAAAAAACTGACTTTGGTAGAAGTTCAAGTCACCAACTGAAGTGCTACTCAAGTTAAAGTCTTCAAGTGTCTAGTATTTACTGTAGGTAAGTATATCAAGTAATCTACAATGAAATGAACTGGAACGGGACGCGACAGGAGACCAGGTCCGGCTGTGATCACATTCTAAAAAGGTCGGTCTGGTTCTTACTGTGGCCCGGTTCCACTCCGCCAGTTCCAGCACCTTAATGTCCCCTTCAGACCCCACCCACCTACCACCATAACGTGGCGACAGGCCGTTCTGCGCAGACTCCAATCAGACGGACCGGAGTTCAGCGGATCCGGACTGTCGCTACCAGATTAGTTCAGGAAACCAGGACAGCAGTGAGTCGCAGTAAACCGTCATGTTCAGTCCTGTGTAAAAGTCCGATGCTGCCTTCACGTGCTACCGGGAAAAGTAAAATTCAATAAACCGTCATGTTCAGTCCTGTGTAAAAGTCCGATGCTGCCTTCGCGTGCTACCGGGAATAGTAAAATTCAATAAACCGTCATGTTCAGTCCTGTGTAAAAGTCCGATGCTGCCTTCACGTGCTACCGGAAATAGTAAAATTCAATAAACCGTCATGTTCAGTCCTGTGTAAAAGTCCGATGCTGCCTTCACGTGCTACCGGGAATAGTAAAATTCAATAAACCGTCATGTTCAGTCCTGTGTAAAAGTCTCCGGTCCACGTTGATGTCAATACAAAACAAAATGCAGCCTATTCTATTTCCTCCTAATCTGTTTTACACCGGTAAGCTTAGCTCTGCTCCCCATTTTATCAACTCTACTGCTTCTAGAACCCGTGGATTCCCTCAGGTCAACGCGCTCGTTTTACATATTTTGTCCAACGACTGACTGGATGTTTTCAAACGCTCCCGACTTCCTGCTTCAGTGGATTTGAGGCGAGAGCAGCCTCTGCTTCAATGAGAGAAACCCATTGGAACCATAGTGCTTTACAAGAAATTACTTCAAAAAAGGCTAATAAGTACAGATTAAAACTGTGGTATTCATGGGGGGAGACGGCTTTCATAATAATAAATCTCCTGACACTGTCCACATTTTTTTCTGCTTAAATTTTGGGGGAAGTATTGCATCCCTTGTAGTCTTAGAGCAGCCGCGTCTGGAAGAAACTGATAAATTGAAATAAAGCATGTGATAAACAGGCAAATCACAATGTAAAGACGTCCTGTACATGTCTATAAAACATTTATCTATACATAAAAGTTGTGAAACATTTCCTGGTGAAGTTAATTCCATCACGTAAACAAGCAAATAACAGAACAGAGGCCTCTACACGGTGCCAGAAAAACCCATCAGCTTTCAACTCATTCCAGTTGGACCGACTCCTTTAAACTCTGGAATTTTCCCTTTGGTGTTGGACTGCTGCAGGAATGCTACAGTAAGTTTGGGAATTTCATAAACATATATTTAAAGCAGAGACCGTTTCATTTACTTTCTGAAATTGGTGACCTGGCTAAGTAGAGCTTAGGAAAGAACACATCCCAGAATAGGCTGAGGTGGGAGAGGAAAACCACACAGGAATGGCTGGTGAGATGAAGGCCACGAGGATAGGCGCAGCGCTGAAGCGGCTGCGGGTACGACTCCAAAGCAAAGATGGAAGGTTACACAGTCGCTGCCCTGGAATGTTCTACAAGTATGTGAAACCAGATTACAGGTCCCATATCCCGTGAAGACTAAACTTTCTCATCCTTAACCACATCCTGATGTTGTTTAGCTGAGAAGGACATTTGAAAATATGCGAACAGAAACTAAAGCAAATACGCTGAAACACGGATGGATTTTCATATCAGCAGATATCTCATGACAGTCTGCGCGGCAGGAAGGCCTTACATAACTGCAGCCGAGCCCAGCTGTGTAAAACACACCCAGTTAAACTTAAGACACATGTCGATGGTTACAATCCTTAAACCAGGGCTGTCAAACATGCGGCCCGTGGGCCAAAGCGGGCCCACCACAGGTACCACTCCGACACAGGGGGTGAATTTGCAAAGTGCAAAAACTGCAGCCGAGGGTAGGGCTGGGCGACGTGGAAAAAAATCACACCACGATCATTTTTTTTTTCATATCAAACGATATCGATATGTATCACGATATAAATCAAATAAATATTTCTTGTGAAGCTTAAATTTTCTGTTACTCATAAGTTAGTTGGGAAGACATCAGGGAGAGAGAAAGAGAGAAAGAAATGCATACGTTGCGGTACTTATGCAGTAACCCCCCCCGTTCTTATGTATTAAAAATGAGACCCTTAAAAGTGAGTTATGTGAAGACATGTTTCAGCACGGGTCGGGTCGCAGGTCTAATGTACGCGGGTACGGGTTTGGAAAAGTGGACCTGTGCAGGACTCTGCTCGGGAGTCGTCGGCTCTCCCCACACGCGAAGATTTTTCATTGTAAATATTGAACAAGTTTAATATTTACGACTGTCAGCTTCGACCCGTTTCAGAGCCGATTATCGGGACAAATTCACTCTCAGACCACAGGATGATCTTATAAAACATAAAATAATCTGGCGTTTGCCACCCTTGGTCGGGAAGGGGGAAAATCGGGACAAAAACAGCCCGATTATCTTTAAGTGTGTACCGCGCTTTACGTGTCCGGTAAAACTGGGCTGAATGTGGCCCCTGAAAGAAAATGAGTTTGACATCCCTGTCCTAAACATTTGTGCTATAACAGAGAGCATATACAAGCAAACCCGAGCCAATGTGTGGAACATGGTTCTGTGTGTGTGTTTGTGTGTCTGTGAAGTGTGTATGTGTGTGGTCACCCAACCCTTTGATACACAGTGCGGGAGTGGCCCTCCATTAAGACCTGCAGCACGAGTCATCCACGTAATTACAGACGGGAGCTAAGCTAAGGGTCCGGGTCTCCACCCACTGCGCCCGGCTCCGCACCGCCCCTCAGTCACTAGAGAATCAACAATGGTTAGAAAGTTTGTGATATAAATACCCGACCTCTGCCAAAGCCATGTTATTGCAGGTGTCCAGGACCAAGCCCTGTAGGGGACTAATTTGTGGACTTACAGCTCCTCTAAAATTTTGGTTAGTGAATTGGAAGAAGACGGTTGGAACGTCCACGCGCACACAGAGGAACACGGTTCGGGAGGCTACAAGATGAAGGGCATTTATGGACGTCAGTGGTCGCCACCGTGTAAACTGCACGATGGCAACACACCACTCACCAACTGATGCCCCGGCAACGCAGCGAAGTGAACCCGGAGATAGAAATAAAAGACATGCGAGGAAAGAGAAGAAAAAGAAGTCTGACTTATTTTCCAGAGTTCCTGTGAAGAGCAGGATAAAGTGGAGCAACTTTGTCCGTCCGTCCGTCCGTCCGTCCGTCCGTCCGTCCGTCTGTCTGTCTATCTATCTATCTATCTATCTATCTATCTATCCACCCATCCATTAATACTGTACACATCCATCCATCCATCCATCCATCCATCCATCCAGTACATATCCATCCATCCATCCATCCATCCATCTTTTTACTAAATCCCTTTTTGGTGCAAACATTGCTTACCTCCTTACTTCTGTTTTCAGGAGATTCAAAGTCTGAGCATGAAAACAAAACACTGAAGATCAGATCATCCCCTGGTGTTGTGGGGTTTGTGCGTTTGAAGGCAGAGGAGGAAGACCCCCGTGATTTTCAGAATCAAAAATAGATATCAGAGCACCTGTAGCGCAGAGTTTAAATCATCTGCCGTGTTCTTGCACCGTGGTTCTTTTAACTTAGCTTAACAAAATTTAAGAGCTATTGCTTTTAGGACCACTGCGACTTCACCTTTTCATTTCGGCTGATTTTGAAAACAAACAGATACTAATCTTGGCCTTGTGAGACCTTCGTCTATCCAGCAAACTGTGGGAGTCTAGGAGCACCCACTGCATCTGGGAACCAGGTAGCTTTGAAGCGAATAAATGAGGCGTGAAGTAGAAAAAGAGCTGAGAGCCTTATAGACGTCTGACACCGCTGCAGCTGAAGTAATCACTCGCCAACAAATGAAGGAAGTCATGCGTTCCGAACTTTTTTTTTTTTTTTTTCTTAAACACTGTGGGTGATACCTACTTTGCCATAAATTGAGCAAATCATAACAAATAGGATACAAAACATATTCTTTTTCATAACATGTGATGATGTTAGCTTTTCCGGTGGACTACATCGTCTGTCAGCGACTTCTGGATGAGTTACGTCCCGTTATAGAGCGCCGGTGCTTGTGCATGTTGTACGTACCTTGTCTGGGCTTGTGGACATGTGGGCATGACACCAGCTGTCTTGCTAGCCTGTCCTTATGGATAAAGAGCCTGCCGGCGGCCATTTTGACTGACCAGTGATTTTTCCCACACACCCCTACAAAAGAAGTCAAATGGAGGGGACTTTTTAAGATTTACTTCTAGATTGGTAGAAAATGCGATCAACAACAATATCCATTGGGAGTGGGGGGGGATTTCACATAAAAACATGTTGATTTATTGGGGAAAAAAAGATGCTAAAGAAGGAGAAATGTACTTGTTTTGGACAAAACTACACAAAGGCAGACATTAAGATGGATGAAACCAGCCCAGATCTGTGTAACTCATATTAGTTCAGGGGCCACATACGAAGCAATATGATCTCAAGTAGGCCAGACAAGTAAAATAATAACATAATGAACTACGGATAATGTCAACAACAACTTTTCTCTATGTTGTAGTGTGAAAAAAGCTAAATTATATTATAAAAATATTTATATCTACAAACTATGTTTTAAAAAAAGTGAATAACATGAACCGTGAGTGCAATTTTAACGATATTCTGCCCCAGTTTATCATTTATACACGTTCATTACAACTTACAGATCACAGTGGCTCTACAAATTGCCACAACCAATCGATTAAATAGATCCAAACCGATTCTTAAAAAAGTTGGCGACAAATTCGGCAGTCGATTCGTTGGGTCTTGATCGCGTTAGCATTGAGGCGTGACCACACGCTGTGGAGTATAACAGAGGGAAACGCAGAGCAGCGGGGCTGAGGATTCAGATGCCGGGTCGGATTTTTAAAGCTAGGTTCACATTATGCTCCTGAAACTTGAATATGAAGAAAAAAATTGGCAAAATCCCATGGCGCACTACGTTTGAGGCAAACGGAGCTGCCGTGGCCACTGGGAACATAATGTAAACCTAGCTTAAGATAGCCTACGTGTCGTGATTACTTTAGCCCCCTAGCTAGTTAGACACTATCGTACTAATTATAATCTAAATAAATAAAAAATAAATTCTAATCGACCTTCGAGAATTGAGTCTTTTGTGTTTATCCGATGAACTGATAAGTTATTAAAATAATCAACAGATTAATCGCTTATTAAAATGATCGTTAGTTGCAGCCCTACTACAAATACAACACAACATTTACTAACAGGCAGAATATTGTTAAAATTATACTTAATTCTCTTACGGTATTTCAGGTTGTTCATATTTGTTCAGGTTATTCATATTTTTTGTGAAAGGATAGTTTGTAAATGTAAACCTTTTCATGTCATTTTAATTTTTACACTAAAACAAAGCACAAAAAATGTAGAGTTATTATTATTTATAGGTTATTATGAAATTACAATAGGGCTTCATGTGACCTCTGAACTAAAATGATTAACAGTTTTAAGTCCTAAGAGTACTTTTTGCATTTCACACATTCATCCCACGGACCGGATCGGACCCTTTGGCGAGCCGGTTTTAGCCCACGGGCCGTTTGTTTGACACCCGTGCTTTTAGAGTATAAATAATTGTAAACTCTTGAACAATAACAAGAGAAGCAGCGGTTCAACTTCAGCAGCCAACTCATTAAAAACACAACCACAACCGGCCAAGTGCTTGGCCTGTGTTGCTTTACACCAGCTCCAAACTCACAAAACACACGCCAGATGTGGAAATGCATGATGCAGAGACGGCTGGGCCCCGAAGCTACACACAAACAACACTGGTGACATCTGTGACATAAACACGACTGGAACGAGACGGAGAATACACAGATTTAGCAATTCAGTGAAGTAGTCACACTGTTATGGAATGTCCTGTATATATATAGTGTATTTACCTCCATTTTCCTGTTCGTACATATGCAAATTTAGTATTTTTTCAGCTTTATTAGTTTATTCTGTTTATTGCTTTTATCTCTTCACACTTTCTTTCCTTTTTTATGCCTTTTGCTAGTGGTTTTTTTTTTTTTTGCAACTGAGCTATTGGGACCAAGTAATTTCCTTTGTGGATCAATAAAGTTTGTCTAAGTCTAAATTCTCAAACACACAGCAATTATATCACTACATATATTACTATAAATGCAGGATGTTTTTAGGACCTGACCAATATATATATATGTATATATATATATATATATATATATATAGATGTACATGTTTTACTACGGAGTAAAAATGTGTTTCTAGACACATTCTTAAGTGGGAGATTTTACTGTAATACTGTTTTCAAAGTTGCGACCACATTGGTTTGTGGACAGAATGCTCAGTCGGAGTGAAGGAGGATACAAAAACAACCCACTTTGTTTGTTTGCAGTATAATCTCACTCCGCCTGTGCCCTCTGCCAAACTAAATCAGTCGCAACAAAGAATTTTCTTTTGTGACACCAGCTGGTTTATTACTTTGAGGCCTGCTTCTGAGTTTGTCATCTCTTTGTTTTATCTCGCAGTCGTTCTCATGGTCAGTGGAGTGCAATGCACCAGCCTGGGAGTGCTGTAAAATCACCTCATACATAGATACATATATAAGTAGTGATGTCCCAATCTGGATTTTTCTTTTGCTTCCGATCCAATTTTTTTTACGATTAGTTTTGCCGACACCGAGCAGATACTGACTTTTTACAGTAAAATTTGGACTTAAATTTGGAGTCATTATTTATAGGTTATTATATTATTATTTTACTTGAGATCACAATTGGGCTGAAAGTGGAACCTGAACTACAACAAGTACGACACCTTTGACTCTTAACTTTCGTATAATTCACACATACTGTGGCCAAATTAGAACCTTTAGCAGGCCGGTTTTGGCCCGCGGACTGTATGTTTGCCACAGCTGTAGAGTGTCTATAGACAGGTCCATTCAGGGATTATATGGGGGTGTGTTCTGTGCTGTACATTAGTGGTGCACGGATCAGCAGGTTACTTACGGGTCAGGTTGGGTCGGGTCAAATAATTCCAAAAAAACAGTTGAATAAGGTTGAAAAAAACCTGACTTGTGCATCACTAGCACACGTACCTCATAATGACGACACGCAAACCATAAAGTGAAAGTGAAACTTACAGATGCTTTACCACTTCCTCTAAGCCTCCTGCTGTTGTGCAGCTCATTTTCCTTTTCCTCACCTTCGTTAACTGTAATTTGAGGGGCCAGGACGTTTGCCGCCCCAGAACCGAGTCCAAATCGGTCCCATCTCGTGACTAAATCCGATCTTCTAATAAATGCCAGATCGCCAGCCAACACCGATCTTTAGATCAGACTGGGACATCCCTATACAAAACTCATACATTCACATTACTGACCCCTTACACTATGTTCACACAGCAGGTCTTAATGCACAATTCGGATTTTTTGTTGAAGTCCGATTTTTTTGTGTGCTCGTTCAACTTAGACATTAAATGCGACTTCTGTCAGTTTTGAGTATGAACAGGATGCGACCCTGAAGTGACCCGCATGCGCAAAAAGAGGTCCTGCCATAAAACGTGACCACGCAGGCACGCACTGTGTTTATGGAAGTGACACTCCTGGGACGCAGAACTGCGACGTTTGTCGCATTTCAATGACGTAAAGGTCGGATAAATGCGACCTGGCCATTCAGACTGAAGTCGCATTGCAAAATACCGGATACGTATCAGATTTAGGACCACATATGAAAGTGGCCTGGATTGGATTTGAAAAAAATCAGATCAGTGCTGTTCAAACTGTCTTTAACAGATCGGATTCAGGTCACATATGGGCAAAAAAAATCAGATTTGGGCCACATTTGCTGCAGTCTGCACATAGTCAAAGTCATTTTCATACCTGTATGTAGATAGTGTATATTCCATTTCCTGTAGATTTGTACAAATGCAAACCTTGTATTTGCTCTGCTTTATTAGTGTATTCTATTTATATTATTTATTTCTTTTATCTCCCCTTTTTTTTTTTTGCTTTTTGCTTGTGTTTTTGCCTGCAACTGAGCTATTGTGACCAAGTAATTTCCCTTGTGGATCAATAAAGTTTGTCTAAGTCAGCAGACGGCAGAGGTTAGGACATAAATTGAAGAGAAACGGGAGAATTTTTACAGTTATTATAATTTCTCTCATCATGTCAAGTGGAAACAGATGTTGCGGGACGTGGATATCCTTGTTTTAGAGCTCAGTGGTGATGTTGCTGAGTCACTGATGAGGCGTACTAAGGATATATCTGGAAGAACAATGAAAGACGGGTTGCACACTCATGCCAATGCCTCACTGTATAATCACCACCGCAATAGATATATTTTAACAGCTGGTAAACCAAATCCAATTTTTTCTGGCCCGTCATGTTTTTAGCCGTGAAGGTTCCACCTCCACAGTGAACAAACTGAAAAAAAACAAAAACAGCCATTATGCACACCAAGGGTGAGAGAATCCAACCAGAGGAATAAATCAGTGAGGGTTGTGCTACCGTTACATGCCAAGAAACTCTGCTTTATATGTTTAACTGTTCCACTCGGATAGCAGAATGACTCGTGTGTGAAACCTGCACGATTCCTTCCACCGTATGCGAATTCACACTGAGCGTCGACTATCTGCTTGCTTAAGGTTTCACGCTCGGATGTGCATGTAGCCACTGAGAAAACGTGGATTCGGGAAAGGCCTGCTCTGGCCTTTATCACAGTTGCACGAAGCAGCAAATTTGAACCCAACAGCCAAGGACACACATATGAAACGCATAGTCTCGAAAACAGCCACATCTGTCAGCAACCCGAAACGCGGCGGCGCATTAGAGCGTCCGCTACCTCCTCTAGCTCCTTTCAGCTCATTTGTTTTTCTTGCTTTCGTCTTTGTCCAAATTACAAGAAAAAGAAGCACGTGTTTAAAGGAAAACACACACGCAGAAAGCGTGTGGGGTGATATCTAAACCAGGGGTTCTCAACTTGTGGGGCGGGACCCAAAAGCAGGTCGCAAACCTGTTTTCAGTGGGTCGCAGGCCTTTATCTGGGCAAAAAATAATATTAAGAAACCAAACCTGTGTTTTGTTTTTTGTTTTTTTTTTTAACTGAGCCCATTCACACTCCCCAACAGTAGATGGCGGTAATGCACTGTAGTGCTAATTAACACCAGACATTTCACAGCATAAAAGAAAACCCAGAAGTTTCTTTTTGAATATCATGGTGAAACTCAGGTATGACAGTGACTATGGTTTTATCTGCATCAAGGACAAAAACCGCAGCGTGTTTAATTATGCAATAAGGGATCATATGGACTTTTAATTTTTAACTGAGTGCACATTTTTGGTTAAAATGTACCCAATTTAAAGGGAATATTTCTGTATGTAGCATCGCTACCTGATGGTCAGTTTGGTTTATCATTACCCCCAAAAGGGAGGCTAGGGGTATTGTTTTTGGTTCAGTTTGTTTGTTAACACTCTAGCAGCAAAACTATTAGTTGAATTCATAACAAACTGGGTTTATAGATTGGCAGTGACCCAGAATAGATGTCATTACATTTTGGGAACAGCAGACCAAAGTTCACATTTTTAATTAATTTTTTAAATCTTGTTTTTTTTTTTTTTTTTTCCATCCCATTTACTTATAATGGGCAAAATTTTTAATGTCTGTAGCATTAAAACTATTGCTTGAATTCATACCAAATTGAGTTCAGAGATTGCAAGTGACCCAGAATAAATATCATTACATTTTGGGAAAAGTAGGTCAAAGTTCAAATTTTTTATCAGGTTTTTACATCTTTTTTTTTTTTCTCTCCCATTCACTTATAATGGGTGAGATTTTAAGTGTCTATAAAAACATCAATTTGGTTCCAATTTACTTCAAATTTGGCACATACACAGAGGCAATTGATATGCTGACATCATCTGGATCGATACCAAAATAAGCTACAGTACGTGCGAGGGGCGGGGTTTGTTGTGCCTGGAACCACTTCTTAAACTTGTCTTCTGTGTTTTCATACTGTGATATTCTGGATTATCTCAGGTTCAAAACACACCACCTTTTAAGTAAATCAATTTGAGAGGTTTAGCTTTTATCAGTCTGAGTCGTGGCTTATTGTTGAGGGCTGATGGTGGTTCCCGAAGCCGGACCAGTTGAAAACCACTGGTCTAAATCACCTGCTTTCCTTTGCCCTGTGGGGAGTCTGTGGGCATGTGTGCATACAAAATCCCTGATGCATAAAAGGCAGAACTGGGCCAAATGAGGGTCTGAGGAGCGCGAGCAGCGGCAGAAGAAGTCGTGAATTACTACAGAGTACCAGAATTCCTCTGGGTTCGTCATGTGACACAAGAAAGAGATTCAGGAAAAGCAGCTGCTGTAGTCTACAGCCCAGTAAGGAAATGAAAAGACCCAGTCAGGGAGGGAAGGAGAGAGGAAACTGGAACAAATTGTTATCGAATCAGCTTGCGAGCCCTCAGCAGAGGTCACCAGAAGAAGACGAATTGCGCTGGATCTGGCAGCTATAGTTTCCTCGACAGCTTTAACAGAAAGAAACATAATGATTTTACCATGAAACACAGATTTATGCACAAGCACAAACACAGATACGTACTGCATATCTATGTTACACCGCCCAACAACAGCTAGGATGACTGTATAATGGGATTCCAGTCATATCTAATTCCGTAGAAATATGTTCCCAATTAACTAACACACGCCAGAAAATGATGATTGTTTGCTGTAATGATAAACAGCCCATTTGGCAAGATCTGATGATATTTTATTGCTTTCTGACAGGAAATGTTGGCTCGGGGACTCGGGGAGATGGCAGGACGTACGCTACATGCAACCCTTAGTATATTCTCTTATAATCTATGACACAGGCATAACTCTTTATCGGGCAAGTGACTATTTTTGGTCATTTCCGCATGCATTAGAAGACAGCGACAGCAACAGTTCCAGCGAGTCAGCAATCTCAGGTCCGATGTGGTCTCCAGGGTCTGGAAGGTCCACCTCTGCATGAACAGTGAGCGGACCGGCTTTGTTCGGTACCATGAAGTAATGGTACTAATGTAAGGGAGGATGTTCAAAGGGGTCATGTGGATGTGGACAGGGGTCTGGATTATGTTGGTCTAATGTTCTAAAATACACGTTCCTTTCACCTTACGAGTGTTTTTCTTGTATTTTTTTATATATACTTCTTGGATTTAATTTTTTTTTTTTTTTTTTTGGCAACTTATGGGTAATGAACCGCATATGGTAACTTCATTAACCTTGATTTTCTACATAATAATAAAAAAAATTGGAATAAAATTTTGTAACTCTATAACGCCAAACATACCATATTTGATGAATGAGTTTTGAAGCCCTCTACATTTTCATTTTTTTTCATTTTTTATTGATTCATTCCAATCTACATGATTGGAAAGGAGCAGGATGACGAGAACTACAAGTTTTTTACTTGAAAAACCTGATGTATATAATTAGATACATGCAATACACGGATAATCCACCAGGGGGAGGGAGGAATTCATTCACCAGAGGCCTTTCCAGTGACACTACAAAACTGTCATTAATGAGGAAGGAGGAAGAACTCTGACAATTTTGAAAAGGAATTACCAATATGTAAGACGAGTTTGTGTTATATTATGTTTTTGTTTGTTCAAAAGTAATATTTGAGCATTGAGACCCGATGTATCAAATATGATACAAAATTGAAACTCATACATGTAAACTAATATTTAAAAAAAACAATTTTTGGATCATTCAGAAGGACCGATAATGGCTCCAGTTTCAAAGAACTGGAATTTTCTGCCAGTGATTTAATAGTTCAAGCTTAACCACAATTTTCTACAACTAAAACCTGGCTAAAGAAAAAACACAGCTGTTCTCATCTGTAAATATTGTGTGAGTGAGCGAATTCTATATATATAAATGCAACACTGGATTATAGAATTGTACGGTATGATCGTTTTAAATGATGTATATTTTATAATTGTACTTCAATGTTGTGGAAGAACCCAACTGGGGACTGGAGTTGAGAACTAGCACTAGCTCTAAACTCTATATGCATCACATCAGCTGCAAACTTGTAACTATGTTCGACTGCATTGTCCCTGTCAAATAAATAAATAAACAAGCGGTGCCAGGCACAACAAACCCCGCCCCTCGCAAATGTTTTACCTGATTTGCCCTATCTCTTATCATTGCGAAAACACATTTTTGGTGCCCTTGACCTTGACCTTTGACCTACATTCACCGAAATTTAATGGGATCTATTCTGGACCACCTCGCACCTTTCCTGAAAATTTCATGGAAACTGGTCCTGTAGTTTTTGTGTAAAATTACTGACAAACACACACAAAAAAAGAACCAAAAACAATACCCTCGCCTCCCCTTCGGGGGGGCGGGGGGGGTAATAAAAACATAACAATAAAGATTTTTGAAAAATTTCACAAAAGTGATAAAGTCTTATGTCCTCAAATAACACACTTGACATTTTTAATTTCAAAGTATTTCTACGAGTGAACAACAAAGGGTTAATGTCAAAAATGTGTGCATCCACGTGTGTGTGTGTGTGTGTGCGTGTGCGTGTGTGTGTGTGTGTGTGTCGAACATTCCCGAACGGAGCTATTTTACGATCCGCTCAAATCGAACATTTAATCTGTTTCTGCGTCCTCTGCAGCGGCGGTCCTCGTCCGACCGGGCGGGGACGGCGCTGCAGAACAAACAAACTGCATAAAGAGAGCTTGTGTGGTGCAAAGTCTCACACTGGGGTGAAGGACAGAAGACAGAAAGGACCTGAGGGAGAAGCAGAGGAGGAGATAGCAGGAGACGACGACCGAATAAAGGCTTTTCAGTTAGCAGATGATGAAAAGCGCTGGACAGACGCTGCAACTCCCAGTGAAAGAACTAAAGGGAACGAGAAGCTAGAAATAGTTAGGGAGATGTAATAGCTTCTTGGATAGCCTTGTCAGAACTGAGAGCGTGTCATAAAATATTTCCACAGCGGGGGAAAAAAAAAAAAAAAAAAAAGCGAAAAGCTCTGCACAATGTGTGACTGTGGTCCGCTGAAGCATGCTACTTTTCTCATGGGTCCCGACAACAGACCTTTATAGGACTGGTACTGCGTTCTGTTTGACATGGTGAGGTGTGATTTCGACACAGAGACGATCCATTCCAGAACAAACTGTATATTAACCCTTTATCGGACAAGTGACTGTTTTTTTAGCGATGTCCCGATCTGGATTTTTTTTTTTTTTTTTTTTTTGGGGGGTGGGATTAGTATTGCCGATAACGACCCAATACTGATCTGATACCAACTTTTTACAATGAAATTTTGATTTAAAATTGGAGTCATTATTTATAGGTTATTATGCTATTATTACCCCGCCCCCGGTATTGTTTTTGGTTCGTGTTTTTTTTTTTTTTTTTGTATGTTTGTTCGTGTGTTTGTCAGCAACTTTACGCAAAAACTACTGGACCAATTTTCATGAAATTTCCAGGAAAGGTGCGAGGTGGTCCAGAATAGATCTCATTAAATTTCGGTGAATGTAGGTCAAAAGTCAAGGTCACCAAAAAATGTGTTTTCACAATGATAAGAGACAGGGCAAATCAGTTTGCAAGGGGCGGGGTTTGTTGTGCCTGGCGCCACTTGTTTTACTTGAGATCACAACTGGGCTGAAAGTGGAACCTGAACTAAAACAAGTATATATAAAGTCCTGACGTAATACGTGACCACGCAAGGCACGCACTGTGTTTACTGAAATAAATATGGCAGGACGCAGAATTGTGACGTTTATCGCATTTCACTGACGTAAAGGTCGGATAAATGCGACCTGGCCGCATTGCAAAACATCAGATACGTATCGGATTTAGGACCACGTATGAAACTGGCCCGGGTCAGATTTGTGCTGTTCAAACTGTCTTTAATAGATCGGATACAGGTCACATATGGGCAAAAAACTCGGATTTGGGTCACATTTGTCTGCGGTCTGAACGTAGCCTGAAAGCTGGCAAAAACTATATGCAACAGTACACAGGAAAAAAAAAAAAAACTATGCAAAAAAGGCCTTAAGTAGAAATAGTAAAAACTGCTCTTGTGGAAACTCTGTAACCAGCTCTACTGCACGAACACTAAGCAGACAGAAGGAATATCTCAATCAAAACAAACAAATGAATAAATGAGACCAAGTGCTATAAGGCCAACACTAGTGGTAGATGCATCACATCCAAATGCCACGGAGTTTTCCACAAATGTCCAAAAGCTGATGTACTTTAATGAGAAAATTACTTTACTTTAATTCACCTAATACATCATCATTATAATCATATTTGGGAAATATTTTTCTTACCTAATTACCACTTTGGAAGACTAACTTTTCCAAATTATGACTCGGCTTCTCCACTTTCTGCTGTTTTCCATATTTAATGGTGCCAAACTGGTTGCCGGAGCGCGAATGCTTTAACGTACAATAAGTGAATCGTTTGCAGTGTTGGGAACTTTAAAGTGCACTGAAGTGGACGCATGTGGCGCTAACACTATGAAATGTGTGCAAATGTCTTCTTTCGCATGTGTGTAAGAGGAGTCTGTGGATATCCAAACCTCTCGCTAATTACACACTGGACGGTGGCAGCGCCGTGGCTTCCATGCCTGCATCATCTCTTACATAAATACTCATTTGACGGAAACTGCTGTCAGGCTCCATATTGGCCTGCAGCGCCGGTCAGTGCCAGCTGAAAACCGCTGCTGGACCAGGACGCCGCCACTCCCTTGTTTTGCGCTCGCTGCCTCAGGATGTGAACATTATGATACGAGAAAGACAGAACAAGAAGTGTAGAAAGTATAGAAGCGTTTGCTGGACTGTGCATGTAGTCACTGCACGGAATACGAAGAAAAAGCAAAGAACGAGTGGAGAGACGAAGACTGAAATGAAGGTGCAGAGAGAAATGTGGCATCGTGTGTTTGATGCAGTGTTATATAAAGCACTGGAGAGTGACACTTAAGCCAGTGTTTTTCAACCTTGGGGTCGGGACCCCAGGTGGGGTCGCCTGGAATTTCTAGTAATTGATAAAATATATATATAAAAAAAAAAAACATGCTTATAAAAAAATATGTGTTGAGTTGAGAGAGACAGCCACAATCCATAAAAGACAAACTGAAGCTGAAACTGAAGCACTGTGGTACTGTTTATCTGTCAAATGTTCAAACTGAAGCACTGCGGTACTGTTTATC
>JAPQRP010000018.1:2877430-2889390 GCA_037367295.1 Apogon hyalosoma
CGGCCGCAATGGCTTCGGCCCTTCAGGCCTCACCAACAGTGACCCCCCCTAAATTTTCATCCTATTTCGCACACTGGCTTCAGCGCTTTAAGTCCTTAAAAACCTCAACACGCGTGGTTTTTCCGTATCGCTGACCTGTCATTATACAGGATGGAGCAGATGTATGTACAGTACCTTTAGCACCAACGTATTTATAGTAAACCCGCCTACATGTGCCTTCCGTTGGAGAGCAGTCAGCAACAAATATATTGTTTTCTGTCTCATAACCCACCCCCACTCAGCCATGTGTTGGCCATGAGTGCACGGAATCCCACTGTTAGAGGATGAATGAGTGTCTGGGCCCACCTGCATGACGTTATCTGCACTGGAGCTGCAGCTCTGCACACACAGCCCCAGGCTTTAGCCACGCCAAACACTGACTCTTCTATACTCTTCAGACTCAGGAGGGGGTGGGGGTGGGGGTCCTTATGTAACACTGACTTCCACGGGGATATGGATGAGTAATCTTCTCCATTCATTACGATAGTGAGGTAACGAGGAAAAGCTGTTCGACAATGATGTGTTAAAGTAATTAACCCATAAAGACCCAGCGTGACGTTTGTGTCAGACACCAAATGATTTTTTCTCTACATTTAACATTTCTTAAGCGATTTATCCCCATTTATGATAATATTATCCTTTGTGTTTTGGATTTTTTTTCAGTGAAAATCATGTATTTTCCTATATTTAATTCACCGATCATGTAGATGTTCATGAAACCTCTGAGTAAATTAAAAAAATATAAAATCAAAAACCGAGAAAAGTGAAGAAAAAGTGACTTTTTCAGTCAAATCTATCATTAACTGAGCATAAAACAGTGTTTCCATCCACTGTCACTGATGCAACTCCATGGGTTTTACTGGTGAATCAATGTTGTAGAAGATGACGGTGTTTCCGTGGTAACTACGGAGCCTCTGAACGTCCAAGTGGGTCATATCTGATGACCATGACAAGACGACAAACTGTATTTTACACCAATTATTCACATGTATTGATAGAATTAATGAACAGTTTAGATCAGTAGATGCACTTGGTCGGTGGTGGATATTTGGGTCTTTATGGGTTAGCGTCGACTGTTTTAAATTCGCATTAAAACCATTTCCATGACAGAATAAGCCGAGATAGCCTACGTGTTCCCCCAAATACTGGTTCAGGCATATTCATTATGTACCTACCGAGGACCCTGACATCGACAAAACTATTTCCATCTCCCAAAACGAGAAAATCTGTTTTACTAGTTTTTCGTTACTATTGCCGACTAAGCCTGTTGTCGCAAATTTGCATCATACCCAAATCTCTATCCATTTTATTTGTGTATATCCACTGATTTTAGCATCTGCTTGAAAACAAAAACACTTTTTTTTTTTTTTTTTTTGCTTTAGTATACTTGTAAAAAAATAATAATTCAGGCGGTAAAGGACAGAAAAGGCGGCGACAGAGAAAATTCTAGTGGATGTTTGGGTCTTTATGGGTTAAAGCGCTGTGGTTTTTCTATTACATTAAGCCACACAGTTTAATCTGAATAAGCCCTACATGTTCAAGAAGTGCTCCTCAACAAAACAGTTGCATTTTAAAGTATAATATTTAATAAAAACCGCCTTTTACTTCAGTTAATGTACATTTCGGAAAAACCACATTTATAAAATACAGCCAGTGGTTACGTTTGACAACACCGAGACAAATCACAGCTCAATTATTTCTTGGATATTGTGCGGCTGAAGTGTATTTGTGTGTGTGCAGGAAACCAATCTGACCTACAGGATTAGTGGCCGACTTGGTGAGTGACTCTCATTCTGTTCCAGATGTTTATCACGTCATAACCCTCTGTGAGAAGTAGGTACGAACGCAACCTCCTTTCAACAAAGAAATGGGAAAACACGCAATGTTTCACATAATATGAGCGTGGAAAGGCGCACATGTTCGTGGGGCATCATCATCTGTAACGCACTACGAGTATTTAACTGTTTTAAGTGTAAAGATGCACAAATACAAACCAGGAAATTAAAATTAACCCATAAAGACCCAGCGCTGCTACTTTTGTGACTGTTCCCGAATGAAGTTTTCTGTAGATTTAACCGTTTCTTAAGTGATTTATCCCAATTATTATAATATTATCCTCTGTATTTAGCATTTTTTCTGTGAAAATAATGTATTTTCCTATATTTAATTCTTTTTTCACTTTTGTGGCACTTCCCAGATACATTTTTCTCCACATGTAACCTTTCTTAAGTGACATATCCCCATTCACTGCAGTATTATCCTACGTATTTTGCATTTTTTTCAGTGAAAATCAGGTATTTTCCTTTATTTCATCCACTGAGCTCAGTTTAAAGTTGAGGTTTATTATAACAAACAAAGAGAAAACTGATCAAAGTTCTATATTTAATCCACCAATCATGTAGATTTAAAAAAAAAAACCCTCAGATTAAATTCAAAGCTTAAAAGTAACTTTTAAAGCAAAATCTCTCATTAACTGAACATAAACCCAGCGTTTCCATCCACTGTCACTGATCCAACTCCGTGGGTTTTACTGGTGAATCAATGTTGTAGAAGATGACGGTGTTTCCACGGCAACTACGGAGCCTCTGAACGTCCGAATGGGTCATATCCGATGACCATGAAAAGACGACAAACTGTACTTTACACCAATCATTTACATGTATTGACTGGATTAATGCCGGGGTTTAAAATGAGTTTATTTGAGTAACTAGGTAATATTTTTTTGTTGATGAAAGGTTCATTTATTAATTAATGACCAATTTATTTATTTTTCCTATCAGTGAAAGAGGCCAGTTTAAAGTTTATAGTTTGCACAAAATGTACTTTATATTACAGTTAAATATATGTTGCCTGTTTACAAAGTTTTGAAAATATAAACACATGTATTATATTATCTATACTATTGATTTAAACTGTGCCATCTTGTTTTGTTTCTGCAACTTTCCTTCTTGTAAACAGAGTAGGTAAAAATAAGCTGTTGCTTCAGCCTACGCCTGTACGCTCATAAAAAGCCAAACTGTATGTATGTATATATCATGTTTTCTTAAATGGACGAATAAATTACTACTACTATTACACCTTTGGCACAGGGATAAATTCTGCCTAATTTTTTCAAGTGAGACTTGGGGGTACTTGGCTAAGAAAGTCTATTTCAGGCGGTGCTCCACTGTAAAAAGTTTGAGAACCACTGGTTTAGTGGATCAGAGGTTATTAAACATTTTAGATCAGCATATGCTTTTGGTTTCCAGTGGCTGTTCGGGTCTTTATGGGTTAAGTTTATTATGATCTAGAAATATTTTAGAACTTTTTTTTTTTTTTTAATTAACATACAGTACAAATGAAGACAAGGGGTTAAATTTCTATATGGGATGGATCAGTTTCCCATGGATCACAATTCTATATCCTCCTGAGATCCAGGACAGTTATTAAAGTTTCAGCGTTTTTTTTTACAATAAATAATCACCTTGATTGGAAACAGTATGATGCAAGAGTTTTTCAGATTTTTTTTTTTAATGGAATGTGCTTTTTAGTGGACAGTATTTTTTATTTATTTATTTTTTTTTATTTACTTATTTAAAGTAAAGCTATGGAACTTGTGCCCAACAGAGGACAAAAATGCATTGCCGGGTCTCAGGAGGATATAGAAAAGTCCCAGAATCCTTCATGACACCCCCATTAGGACCCACGCGCGCCTCGTTCCACCGGTGCCGTCCGTGCGTAATGAGCGCGTGGCCGGAGCGCACCGGCAGCTGCACGCGAAGAGGTGTCAGCCGTGATGTTTACACGCGATCGGTCATTACAGTCAAGTTCTATCCGCAGCAGAGCTCCTCCACTCGTGTCACAGCTGTGGGGAGTACATTCCTTTTCAGATTCAGATCCGATGTTGGTGAATAAGTCCGCAGATGTCGGTGTGAATCCACGCACGCGTCCGGTGCGTGTCGGTTTGGGGGGGTGGGGGTGGGGGGGGGTAATTCCACACAAACCCAACGCTTTTAAGGTAATGAATGAACAGAGCAGGAGTCAATTAAGGGGATTTGAGTCGAGGAGATGAGGTTTGGGAACGGAGACGTGACATGCAAAGCCTCATTAAGTCTGATTTTGGATCAACTTTTCACCTCCATCTGAAGCCAAAGGAGGTTTTATCCCGAATAAATCTGTGATGAAGGTTAAAGGCAAGAGCCAGCAAAGAGAGAGAGAGAGAGGGAGAAAAAAAAGAGAGAGAAAAAGGAAAAGTTCTTTACCCAGATACTGTCGGATGTCCAGCAGGATTTTCGGGGGTCCTCCGTTCAGCTGGTAAAAAAGGGAGCCGAGGCAGAAGAGGAACAGCGTAGCCATGCAGAAACCATAACCTCGGAGGGAAAATCTCAGCGGTATAGCAGAGAGTAAGCTGTACTTTCTGTTGTTTCGCTCTCGGATGTGGTTTGGAGTCTGGTTGTTGCTGTGAAGGTTGCTGTTGCTGCTGAAATTCTTCATCATCTCCTCCTCACAAAGCGCCGTGAAAAGTCACCCATCCGCCTGTGGAAAGTGAAACTTGTCGCTTCGGGTTCATTGGAGTCGGACAGTCGGTTATTTGGAGACGCGCAGGCATCCAGCTCTCCTCCGCTGCCGCAGCCTCTGGTTATTTTTATTTTTTTTTTATTTTTTTATTTTTTTTGTGTTGTTGTTTTGCGCACAGCGTTTGGATTCTGCTCGGTCCTGTCTCGCTTGCGCTCGCTGGAGGACTGTTCCTTCCTTCCGTCCTTCCAGTCGAGTTAAGAGTCCATCCTTCTGCTCTGAGACTTTTTGGGTGTCAGATTACTGAACGTGGAAAAAGGAAAAACTTCCACTTCATGCGGGGGTTTTAGCTGGCGGAGCCGTGCGTAAAAACAGCGCCATCGAGCGTTGGTTCGAAGTAAAGGTTCGAGCTCGTGGATGAAGCGTCGAATGGTTCGATTTGGAACAGCTTCAATAAGAAATTCGGACAGAATATTAAAATTCACCCATTTTTCAGGTTGTTCAGGTTATTAATATTTTCACAATTACATTTTCATAATACAATTTTACTTTTTTGCACTAAAATAAAAAGGAACATTTTATTATTATTATTTATTTTTATTATTATTATTATTATTATCTCAGTGGTCTGGCCCACTTGGGATCATATTGGGCACCCCTGTCTTGCAAGATTTAGGTTAAAGCACAAACTTTCTGCTCACACAAAACATGTTATATATTGTGTTTTGAGGTTTTTCACAGATTAAAACAATGATAGAAATTTGTTCTCCACAGTTTGCATAAAGTTAATATTTTAGGAATAAAATACGGTTAAACAGAAAAAAAACAGATTAATGCTACAGCGCTTCATCTGTGATTTTATTGGGGTGTGGGGGCATATTCAGAGGGACTTCGCCCCTGCATCGCCTCATAATTTATAGCTATGATTTGACTGTGAAGAGTTTCACAATTAAAACAACACTCACAAAGATTCGTTCAACAGAAGTCATTGGACAGAGAGTTAAATGAAGGTCAGATGCACAAAAAGCAGCTGCTTAAATAGATGCTCCATCAGCTGGAGTCGCTCCGATGTGACAGATGCAGCTTCTGATAAGACGTAAGTAATGGAACTGAACGGTTTGATATCTTCAAAACACACCAAGACAAATGATGCCAACGTCAACAAGACAGATGGATTTCACAAAGAACTGAAAGCAAAACACAAAGAACATAAATACATTCCTCACCTATTTTCTACTTTCCCATATATGAATTATATAATGTGCTTTGGTGGCCTCACCTGACCCCCCCCCATTGGTCACAATGATAGTATGTTTTTATTTATTTATTTTATTTAACCTTTATTTACCCAGACAAACAATTAAGACCAGATTCTTATTTATGTGTCAGATTTGCTTTTTTTTTTGTTTTTTTTTTTGTTTAATAACTCAAAGTGTTGATTTATGGAAATTTTAACCTAAATAATACAAAACACACACACAAACACACACTGGGCTGTTTGCAAGTAGTCGCTTTTCCATTGACCCTCAAATTGCGCGAATATAACTTGTACATAAAAATGTAGGACAATTTCGCCAAAACTCTCAAAAAGTTTTTGCACTGGCAAGAGGTGTTTTTTTTTTTTTTTGGGTAAAGTGCAAATAGTAAATCACACAAAAATGCAATGGAAAGACTTTTTTTCCGCAACTAGAGTGAGGTGAATTAAAAAAAAAAAAAAAAAAAGAATGTTGATGGATGTTATAACAGACGAAGAAGAAAAGTGTAGACACACCAGGAAACCGAATAATTTAAAAAAAAATTTAGTATGAAATAGAGGGGTAATATATAATAATAATAATAATAATAATGATGAATATATCTTTAAATCAACACAATATTTACGTTCGTCGCCATGTTTATGGAATGACTTCTCGTGACATCTCGCGATAATAAATAAACAAATCATCGCATTTGTGATTTAATGGAAAAACCGACATTACGCGCTTGTGTTTTTTCGACATTAAGTAAATATCGGTAAAGTTTTGCGCAGATGTCCAATGGAAAAGCGACTAATGACTGAAAGTGTTAAAAACAAACCAAAAAAAAAAAAACCCCAATAAATCGGCACCTGTCGGGACTGTGTAAACTGGTGATAAATCATCCACTTTGTCTCTGTATCATAGAACCATTACCATGATGAGTCAGTCCCCTGTCATTAGATCATTTGGAAGGAGCTGCTGCTTGTTTAGGATCAGGGCGTGGAGGTCAGAAGTCTACCTGTTATTTTGTGGGTGTGTTTTAAACTTTCTCTTCGCCCTCAGGCCGGCTGTAACACTAGGTCGTATATTCTAAACAGCGAGCCAAAAGGGTTGAGTTCAGTGGACGTTTTATCCCAGTTAAACCACGGGGGCCAGTTCGAGGTGAGACTGGGACCAGCTGTCCTTTAAGGGGGCAGTTGAAATGCACTTAAAACTAAGCACCCAAGCAGCACATACAGTAGTGCACCCTTAAAATATTTACATGATCTCAAATCATCTCGTGAAAACAAAAGGTGTGGCTGCGTCTGACCGACACGAACAAGTGCAAAGGCGTGTATTTTTTATTTATTGTTAACTAAATTCTTGACAGTTTCAACATGTCGTGTCCTGGATGTGTTTGGTTATTTCGCTGAAATGTCCGGTTTTGACCTCGATGGAACTGAAGAAGGGAGCGTCCGAAAGTCGCACCTAAACTGTCAAATGTGACCGAGGTCAGGTGAGGCCAAATTTGATGCGTCGACCCTGATTCGACCTTGAAAATTAAGGTCAAGGTCGTGAGAAATTAACCCAGGAGCTTCTGAAGTTGCACCCAAATGCCGAACGTGAAAGGAGGTCGGATGATTTGGTGAAAATTAATCACGTTAAAGCGTCGCAAGAGGCCAAATTTGATGCGTTGACCCTGATTTGACCTTGAAAATGAGGGTCAAGGTCAACGGCCACAGAACTCGTTCAAGAGCTTCCGAAATCACACCTCGAACTGTCAAATGTGACGGAGATCGGATGGGGCCAAATGCTGGAGGCCAAATTTGATGTTTTGACCCCAATTTGACCTTGAAAATCAAAGTTCCAGGTCCACACTATAACAAACTGTCCAAGAGCTTTTAAAGATTGCACCTAGATGCCAAACATGAAGGAAATCGGATGATTTGGTGAAAAGTAATCACATTAACACTGTTGTCGGAGGCAAAATTTGATGCGTTGACACTGGTTTGACCTTGAAAATGAAGGTCAAAGTCATCGGTCAACGAACTCGTCCAAGAGCTTCCAGAGTCGCACCTAAACTGTCAAACGTGGCGGACATTGGAAGAGGCCAAATTTGAAGTCTCGACCCTGATTTGACCTGAAAATTAACGTCAAGGTTGTGAGGAAATTCACCGAAGAGCCTCTAAAGTTGCACCTAAATGCCAAAGGTGAAGGAAATCGGATGGTTTGGTGAAAAGGAATCACATTAACGCCATCGCAGGAAGCCAAATTTGATGCGTCGATCCTGATTTGACCTCGAAAATGAAGGTGAAGGTCGACGCTCAAAGATCTCATCCAAGAGCATCCGGAGTCGCAATTCAAAGCTGTCAAACTTTACGAAGATGGGATGAGGCCAAATTTGGTGCGTCGACCTCGATTTGACCTTAAAAGCGAAGGTCATGGTCCACACTGTAAGAAACCGTCCAAGAGCTTCTAAAGTTTCTTAAAGAGGCACCTTTTTTCTGTTGCTTTAAAGGGAACTCCTTGAATTTATTGGGCATTTTATAATTTCATATTTCATATATTTGCACTTTGCATTCTTTTTTGTGTTGCCATCTTGTATCTTTTTAATCTGTAAAGCACTTTGTGAGGTGTTTTTCTGTTGATAAGTGCTATATGAATTATTTTACTTACTTAAATACCAAACATGGAGGAAATCAGATGATTTGATGTAATCCCGTTGACCCTGATAGATAGAAAAACACTGAAGAATGTTTCTTTTCGAAGTAAAAACTCAACTCTGAGTTCTTCTATATTATGTATGAAGCTTCAAAACAAAGCAGAAATGAAGAAAGTGCCACTGGACAAACACAAACGTGCAGATGTTTACAGTCGGAGGTGACGCAGAGTTTAACCGATAAACGAAGTGACGTTTGCGGCTGGAATTCGACTGAAGAACCTCTGGATTTGCTGATCATAACAGCTTACGCACATTCAGTAAACACTGCATTAATCTTCCCGTTGTTTCTGCGTACCGAGTAAACACTACACAAAACGAGGGGACGAGGGAAGTTTTCGCAGAGTTCAACAAAACCTATTACGTCTGTATTAAGCAGCGCATGCTTTGGAATTAAAAAGCTTTAAATGAAGTCGAGTTCCTCCATAATGAGGATCCACGGACGGTGTTTGGGGAACGGTAATAAAAGGCATTGTGATCCGTCCGCCTTAATGAAAGTAAAGTAAGAATAAGCCTTCGATTAGAACTTGAGGGCTTTTTCTCTCTCAGTGTAAATGCTTCTAGAACCTGCGTGACGTCATATCGGTGTGTATGGAACAGGGAGCGGAGCCCGTTATAAATAATAAATGAACTCAAACAGTCATTGTGAAATAGTGTGTTCTCACCGGGCATACAAACCCAGCTCTGCAGAGGCGAGCGGATCGGGATAATTGGGCCGAGACAGAGTTTTCATTCCAATAACGCGTCATATTTTCTCCCCGAGACGCCTCGAATCGGACAAGCAGTTCTACCGGTGGAAGACTGAAGACTGACCCTTACAGTTCACTCCGAAAGAAATACTCACTTTATTACTTTTGGGAATTTTTTAAACTTTTTTTTTTTTTTTTTGTAGAAAATCAAGGTTCATAAAGTTACCATATTGGGTTTCTTACCCGTAAGTGGCAAAAAAAAAAAAAAAAATCAGAGAATTATATAGAAAACAAGTGGTGCCAGACACAACAAACCCCGCCCCTCGCATGTGTCGTAGCTTATTTTGGCGTCGATCCAGCTGATGTCATCATGTCTATGCGTGTGCTGGTGTCGGCATAGACAAATTTTGGCCATTGGAAGTAAACGGGAAATTTTAGGGTATCATTTTAAGTTTGTGTCTTTCTTTGTTCGTTAACACTTTAGCAACAAAACTACTGGTTGAGTTCATACCAAACTGGGTTTATAGATTGCCAGTGACCAAGAACAGACGTCGTTACATTTTTCGGAAAAGAAGGTCAAAGTTTAAATTTTTTAGGAATTTTTAAAATATGTTTTTTTTTCATTTACTTATAATGGGTAAAATTTCAAATGTCTGTAGCAGGAAAATTATTGGTTGAATTCATACCAAACGGGGCTTATAGATTGCCATTTTGGGAAAAGTAGGTCAAAGTTCAAATAGTTTATAACCCCCCCGAAATTTCACGTCTACATAAAAAAACCTAAAACATCAATTTTGTTTCAATTTACTTCAGACTTGGCACATATATAGAGCCAATTGATATGACATCAGCTGGATCGATGCCAAAATATGATACAATACGTGTGAGGGGCGGGGTTTGTTGTACCTGGAACTGCTTTTTCTTTTTTTTTTTTTTTTTTTTTTACAATCTGCACGTGTATTTAAAAAAAAAAAAAAAAAATCCAATCAACTTGTATACATGTTTTTTTTATTCATAAAAAATGCGAACTTTGACCTACTTTTCCCAAAATGTAATCACATCTAATCTGGGTCAGTACCAGTCTATAAACCCAATTTGGTATGAATTCAACCAATAGTTTTGCCGCTAAAGCGATAACGAACAAAGAAACAAACCGAACCACAAACGATACCCCTCGCCTCCCCTTCGGGCGGCGGGGTTAAAATATGAGAAAAACACATGTAAGGTGAAAAGAACATCACTTCTAGAACATACGTGCTGGTCCAGACCCCCGTCCACATCCACGTGACCCCTTTCAACATCATCCCTTATTGGTACCGACCAAAGCAGGTCCACTCACTGTTCGTGCACAGGTGGACCTTACAGACCCTGGAGACCACATCGGACCTGAGATTGTGGACTCACTGGACCTGTTGCCGTCACTGTCTTGTAACGTGTGCGGAAATGACCAAAAATAGTCGCTTGCCCGATAAAGGGTTGAAGTTAAAGTGAATGTGAGCTGCTGAGGCTTCTGCTGCTGCATCAGACCACCTTACATACTGGTCCTCTGAGACTAAATGTTATAATTAGACAGGAGACTCATCTGGTGAATGCTTTTTTTTTTTTTCTTTTCTTTTTTCTGCTTTCGCCGACAAAGAGCCGCAGTGCAATCAGAGCCAGACAGGGAGTCGACGGGCAGGGTTCAGCTGCCGAGGAGCTCGCCGGTCCTCTGCAGATGTATGCTCTCATTTTGTGAAACAGACATTACAAACCAGACACAAACAACGCGGCATTTTAACCCTTTACTGTTCCGGACATTTCCGCGTACGTTACGAGACAGTGGCAGTAACAGTCTCAGGTCCAGTGTGGTCTACAGTAGTCTACTAACGTAAGGAATGATGTTAAAGGGATCATGTGGATGTGGACAGGGGTCTGGATCAGCACTTATGTTGGTCTAATGTTCGAAAATACATGTTCCTTTCACCTTACATGCGTTTTTCGTGTATTTTTTTATAGATACTTCTTGGATTTTATTATTATTTTTTGCCACTTGTGGGTAAGGAACTAAATATGTTTAATTCATTGGCCTTGATTTTTTCTACTTAACAATAAAACAATTGGAAAAATGTCACAAAAGTAATGAAGTAGTGTTATGTCCTCCAATAAAACACTAAGGTTGAAATTTTAGTGTATTTCTAGTAGTGCCCTATAAAGGGTTAAATACAATTAATGGTTGGTTTGTCTCAAAGTCCTGTGAAATGTTATATAAACTGCTATTCTAAAAATTATACCCCCCCCCAAAAAAAAAGGGGAAGTGAGGTTTTTTTTTTTTTTGTCTGTTTGTATGTTTGTCAGCAACTTTACGCAAAAACTACAGGACCAATTTCCATGAAATTTTCAGGAAATGTGCGAGGTGGTCCAGAATAGATCCCATTACATTTTGGTGAATGTAGGTCAAAGGTCAAGGTCACCAAAAATATGTTTTCGCAATGATAAGAGATAGGGCAAATCAGGTAAAACGTTTGCGAAGGGCGGGGTTTGTTGTGCCTGGCAACACTTGTTAATTAGGTAACTGGATTGCTATTTCATAACTGTAGCATAAATCATCATTACTATTAGTTTGTGTCTATTATCTGTTGCTGACTGTTGTTTGTTATGTTCTATGTGACAAAGTGATAAATAACTAACAAGTGATGCCAGGCACAACAAACCCCACCCCTCGCAAACATTTTACCTGATTTGCCCTTATCGCTTATCATTGCGAAAACACATTTTTGGTGACCTTGACCTTTGACCTACATTCACCAAAATTTAATGGGATCT
>JAPQRP010000018.1:2899083-2912443 GCA_037367295.1 Apogon hyalosoma
AACTGAAAAGTGCCCTCTTTCATTGATAAGAAAAATAAATAACTTGGTCATTAATTAATAAATGAACCTTTCATCAATAAAAAAAATAATACTTATCTACTCAAATACACTCATTTTGAATAATATAAAATGGAAATGTTGTTAAAATGTTACCAAAACTTGAAAAAAAAAACAAAACTATTGTATGAATGTATTTAATGTGTTTTATATTTCAGCATTAATTCTCATTATTTATTTTGTATTCGGTACATGACGACTTATTACCCCGCCTGCCTGAAGGGGAGGCAAGGGGTATTGTTTGTTTGTTTGTTTTTTTAACACTTCAACAGCAAAACTATTGGTTGAATTCATACCAAGTCCAGTTAATAGATCACCATTGACCCAGAATAGATTTTGGGAAAAGTAGGTCAAAGTTCACATTTTTAATTAATTTTTTTTTTTTTTTACATTTTTTCCCCTCCCTTTTACTTACAATGGGCGAGATTTCACACGTCTACAGAAACATCGATTTTGTTTCAGTTTACTTCAAACTGGCCACATATATTAGAGCCAGTTGATATGATGACGTCAGCTGGATCGAAGCCAAAATAAGCGACAATACGTGCGAGGGGCGGGGTTTGTTGTGCCTGGAACCACTTATTTAATGTATTTTTCCAAAATAAATTTCAGGTACCCCCTTGGGTTTCTTCACAGTACTCCCGGAAGGGGGGGGGGTGGTACTTTGGGAACCCCTGTTGTAGAAGATGACGGTGTTTCCACGGTAACTACGGCGCCTCTGAACGTCCGAATGGGTCGTATCCGATGACCGTGAAAAGACGACAGATTGTATTTTGCACCAATTATTTCACCGTTTTGGGTCTTTATGGGTTAAAAGCCAGTGTAAATATTCGCCCCAAAGCAGCAGCAGATATAAAACCAGCCCGAATATCTGGTGAAAAAATGAATGAAGTGCTGTAGCTTATTTTCAGTAACCCCAAAACAACTGAGACAAATCAACTCCCAATACGCTTCTGGGTGGACTTCTGGCAGGAACGGCCACATTCGTACTCGCTAAAATCCTTCACATTGTTCCTACAGTTGCAGCGTGCGTCTCGTGCCTCTGCCAATCCACTTCGGACTAATACCATTCTGGGTTGTGGTCTCTCGTACTATTTCTCACCTCGTCCCTCGAAGCCTCTGCATGTTTGTGTGTTGTTTTGCTGCCAGTGTTTAGGGGCCCCGCTGCGTTAAAGGGGCCCGGCCTGGGGTCTGGCAAGTGCCGGAGGGTTTTACGACCCAGTCTGCCTTCAGTACGATTCAGCCCATAAACTTAACAGTCTGAACCGCATCATAGTGAGACTCAACCCACAGCTTCAGAGTTTCAGGCAGCGTATTTATTATTTCGCGCACACACCCAACTCTCACACTGATGTAGAATATTCATTTCACCAAAAATAAAATAAAAAAAGGCAAACGCACAATATCTGAACTCTATTAGTCTCTATTTTTAAACCAAAAGTCCAAAAATCGACAGAGACTCAATAACGTCGTGGGTCGAAACGCGGAGCCTCTTGGTTTTAAGCGACAGTTAAATTATGACTGAGTTAAGTTCGGCGTGTTACGATGCGGCGAAAACGGAGCCTGATGCCAGACAAAGAATTACCTTGAGGCGTCTGGGGACCTGTCGACTTCACGTGTCGTGTTGCGTGTTGGCCAAGGGTAGGTTTAATTGTATTTCACACCTCATTTCTATAGTTTAGTGTGTGTCTATATATATATCAAGACAAAAACAAACAGACTCAAGTACAGTTTCTACCCACAAGCACTTAAACCCCCCCCTTCATGGGTACCACTCACCCTCCCACAATGCAGTGCAACACCCACAACTCCCCCTTTATGTCCAGTAGTACCTCAAAGCCTCTATATCTTGTATATACTTCATCTATTTATGGCACAGAATTAGCCTTTTATACATCTTCGTAGTTTCGTATATTGTTAATATTTCCAGCATCATTTTTGGGAGATTGTTATAAATACAGTTCCTTTCTTGCACTTTAAAAAACTGCTGCCAGACAGAAACAGAGCCAACCCTTTTTTTGCCTCGTGACCCCATTTCTGGCGACCCCAGACATTCAAAACAAAAACACTTTTTGGCTAAAATTAATTTGTTTTTGATCATGTAATCGTTTGCTGTACTATGTTGGAAATAACTGTTAATTGTAGATGACATTTAGGCTGTTTAATGTATATAATGCACCTTTTTGGAGTTTGCGCCTCAGTTTCTCTTACAGATGTCTTAGCGGGACCAGGCGGGCGAGGAAATCTCGGTGCGATTTTCTGACTGCGTCCGGGCAGGTTGAAGCGTAGCAACGCACGTGGTCACATGATCGGGTCAATCAAGACACGCCCTCTCAGATATTGTATCCTGCGTTTTATTTGAACCAGATTTTTTTTTTTTTTTTTTTTTTGGGAAAGTGTGTGGTGTTTTAATTATAATGAAATATATATTGAATCATTAAAAAATCCAAAATTTAGTAGCACATTTTTTTCTATCAATTCCTAGAAACTTCAGGTGACCCCATTTGGTTGCGAGCCCAACGTTGAAAAACATGGCACTAAACTGATTTGAGTAGTTTGTTCTTGTAACAATGACAATAAAGACGTATTGTATTGTATTCTACTCCATTCCATTCCTCCCTGAGACCCAGGAAAGTACTATTTTTTTATTATTATTATTTTTTTACATTAAATATTGATTTGACTGGAAACATCATGACGCAACAGTTTTTTCAGACACATTTATTTATTTATTTATTTTAAATGGAGTTATTTTTGCGTTCTTTCAGTAAAGTAGTGAAACTCTTCCCCCATACAGTGGACGAAAATGTATTTCTAGGTCTCAGGAGGACATATTTTTAATTACCTGTGGATAATCTTATAGAAGAATGTAGAGATTATGACGCATAAGTCTGCACATTTCCTGTTTTCACACCTGTATAATCTACCATAACAGTGATGCGTCTATTTTTCAGTCTGTTTTACACTGAAAATTATTTGGTTCAAAAGAAGTGTTAGATAATTTTTCTTGTTTTAAGAGTTAATTTCTTATCGGAAGTGTTCATTTCTAGATTTAACTTTATCTTAATTCAAGAATCTTGTCACGTGAAATCATCTTGCTGCAGGGACAGATAATTTCACTTATTTTGAGTACTTTTTTTGTTTTTATTTTGTTTTTTAGACCCCCCCCCAGCGTACGGTCAGCCTACCTTGTCAGAATATGGCTCCTCTGTGAGGTCGATGCCCTCGGCCTCCAGCCGTTGTTCCAGGAGCGTCAACAGATCAGGACTCATCTTATTGTGGGAAACCTTCCGCGCCACAGCCACTTTACCCCCCAGGTCTGACAGCCACGGGGGCTGCACCGCTGGAGGGGTGCCGCAGTCCTCACCCACGGAGGAGGCTGATGACGTGGCGCAGGGGCTGGCGGGGGTGCTGGGAGTCTTGGCGGGCAGAGGGGGGGCGCTGGGGCTGCTGCTGCTGCTCCGGATCACGGGGCTGCTCGGGTGAGAGCGGGTGAGGGAGTGTGTGGGCGAGGGGGTGGGAGATGGCGAGGAGGGCAGCGATAGAGGGGGGTGGCGTAGACCGTTGGCGAGTCGCTCCTTGGACTTCTTGGCAGGAACCGGTGGAGGGACAGGGGGCTTTTTAGTGTGAGTCCGGATGACCCTCTCTGCGCTTACATTAGACTCGGGGGTGCTTGGAGTAGGGCTGGACAGGGGCTCTGGAGGAACCGGGGACTGGGGGGTGGGACATGGAGGTCGGAGGGGCAGCTGGGAGGGCACTGGTGGTCTTCCTTTAGGACTCACTGGTGGAGGTCCATTGCGAGCCGGGGACCCCTCACCTCTGCAGGCCTTCACGGGGCTGCCGTTACTCGATTTGGGTCTTTCCTGGGTAGATTTGATGTCTGTGCTGGCATCACCCCTCTGCTCCCACTGCAGGTCCCCCAGGGAATGGGAGCGTTTCCACGGCCCAGTGGACTCTGGGGGTCCGTCCAGGTCCTCACAGCTGCGACTCGCTGGGATGGGGGACTGTCTTTGGGCTTTGCGCAAACCCAGCAGGTTAAAACCCTTCAGAGAGGGCTTGTGGAAGAAGCTTTTGGGGAATTTCGCTCGCTGGTTCTTGCCGTTCTGCTGCAAAGCTTCCGTAGAGATGGTCATCGGCAGCGTGGGGTAGTCTGGAGACTGGAGGCCTGCAGAAGAACGACTGGAGCGGGAGGTTTTCCTGCTTTTACCTGCAAAATAAAAAGAGATTCTCATTTAGCAACAATTATACGCAGACACTTCCACCCTGTTCCAACCAAACTCATAGGCCCAATCCCATTTCAGCACTTGGCCCTACCCCGCCCTTTTGCGCGTTCACGAGAAGGGGTAGGCGTGTCTCGATTTTCGATGAGTCGGAGGGGAAGCCCTTGAAACAGCGATTTTTTAGGACCACACTACAAACAGAGGGAGGGGTATAAGAAATTTCCCATAATCCTGTTCGTCTGCAAGACGGAGGCAAACGCAGCAAAAAAGTGCGGCGCAAAAAAAAAAATAAAAATACACAAATGTACGTATTTTTTCGTAACTTAATCATTTGATCGTCCGTTTAATGCTGTTTCAATATATATAGACCGCTTGTTTATGATACGTGTAGCAAAAAGTTGAATGCGGCTTCTCTTTCGAGCATTTCTGCGATTTGTGGTTGACAGTCACGAAAAGATGCCCAAAGCCCACGCAACAAAAATGGTTACAGCTGCTGACGACATGAAGAATTCGGTTGCAAGCAAAGTTGACGCATCTGTTCACTGCAAAAATCTAAATCTTACCAAGTGTATTTTTCTCATTTCTCGTCCAAATATCTCATCAGTTAAAATAATCACCTGAGGAGTAACTTTTCAGTGAGATATAAGAATTTATTTTTAGACAATAGATCTGGAAAATCTTCTTTCGAGAAATCTTACCAAGATAATTTTCCTTTGTTCCATTGGCAGATTTTTTTTTGCTTAGTTCAAGATTTTTTTTTTTTTTTGCTGAATTCAAGCAAAAAAATAAAAATCTGCCAATGGGACAAGTGAAAATTCTCTTGGTAAGATGCTGTGGCGTGGGCTTTGGGCGTGTTTTCGCGGCTATCAACCGCAAATCGCAGAAATGCTCGAAAGAGAAGCCGCATTCAACTTTTTGCTACGTTTGTCATAACACACGCAATCTATAATACATTGAAAAAGGCATTAAACGGCTGATTAAATTATTAAATAATTTACGAAAAAATACGTACAGTTGTGTGTTTTTTTGTTGCACTACTGCACCGGACTACAAATGCGAAAAATACACTTGGTAAGATTTGGATTTTTGCGGCGTTTATAGCGCCATCGCCGACTTCTGACGATAATGTGGGACCCTTCTAATGACAGAACAGGTTTCGAAAGGGGAATATTTCAACCCTCACCCCTTGCGACTCCATTTCAAGGGGTAGTGCCAAGTGCAAGGGCCAAGGGGTAGGGGTGAAAATGAGAATTGGGACTGGGCCACAGACTTCCGGAAAGCTAAATCCTCTTTACACCCTCTATTCGAACATACAGAACAGTTCCTACGATAGCGCCTTCACTAATACGAAACTCAGATCTGTATTAATAAACTGCATGAGTCAGCAGTGTTCTGATTTCCTGCCTTGGCTGACGTTTCCACACACTGCTTTAATTTTTGTGCAGATTTTGGCTAAGAAAAGGCAGCAGGAAACACGACTTGACAGACTGTGTATCATGATGGTTCGCGTCAACGGAAAGTATGTTAATAACGTCTATTTATTTCGACAAGTGTGTCAGTAGTCGGAGAAAAGTTAGCTCGCGTACAGCGTTACGCCATTGCCGGTTTGAGGCTTATCTGTTTACACCTGTTAAATAAAAGCAGAGACATGCTTCTGGACACAGGGTGGAGTGCTAACGGGATAAGCTAGATCTGCCTGGTTTGATGTTGTCATAGCAACGAGGCCAAAATAAAGACGCTTGGATCAGAAGTCTCATAAAAACACAGTAACAAAAGGCTGAAGCAACTTACCATCATTCCTCACGGTTTATAGAGCAAAATGGATGGATGAGATGGACGGCTGCCACATACTGTGGCTCGCCAAAGATTTTTAAATATAGGGGGATGAAAGAAAGACGTTTAATAAATGGAATGTCATGAAATGTCTCCACAGTTAGCAGAAATGTGAAAAAGCTGCGCACACTGGGGTTTCGACCACGTGATAGCTCGACGAGGCATTTTTCTGTTCTGTTTCTATTCTAATTATTGTTCATTTACAGATGTTAAACCAGAAGATGAAGAGAAGTAAAGCACTACCCAAAAATGTCATATTGGAACCTCAAAAGTAACGGGTGAACTTTCTGTAATTATATGCTTTAGAGTAGAACCCGAAATCTGAAATATTTACATAATTACAAACAGCAGATTATGTTTTGTTTTTTTTTTTCTTTAAACATCAAAGCAATCAGTCTCAGCCATTTTTTTTTTTTTTCTGGTTTAAGACAATCAGTATCTGAGGTTAATAAACCAGGACCATGTGCGTTTCAGTTCTTCTCACACAGAAATCGGAATGAAACGATTACAGAAGACGCGTAAGAAGGAAAACATTGAATAAATAATAACAAATAATGATCAGATATGTTAACAAAAAGCTACTGATCGAAAGAGAAGACCTTCAGGGCTCGACAGTGGAATCATTTAAGGACACGTGTAGCAATGATAATGTAATAATGGCCAATAATGTACGAATTTTGCCTTATTTTAAATTGGAATACAAACAATAATGTAGTTCATCATGGATACATCCCATGTAGATCACACTCTCCTTAATTATGGTTGTAAGAGTAAATTTGAGAATTATTTGTCATGCAAAATCTTTTTAGAATATTGTCTATTTGCTTAGATAATTTTATATAAGTGCGTGTGTGTGTCCAGGGACTCACGAAAAATCCGTACAGAGCTGATAGCTGCAGTTCAGCATACTTGTGTATTTTTGGTCAAGGAACAGACTAGTTAAAACGGCTAGTTGATAGGACCGATATTTTGGGAGATATTAGTAATTTTGGAATACAATAGCCTTACAATCGTGTTGATATGGCCAGAACACTTTGGCGCTGACTGCTGGACAAATACGGTACAGCACGCACGAATACATAACAGCATAAAAACGACCACATCTAGAACCTGTGGATCCCCACGGATCAAAGCGGTGGTTACCCCGCCCCCCCGAAGGGGAGGCGAGGGTGTTGTTTTCGGTTCGTTTTTTTTTTTGTCTGTTTGTCAGCAACTTTACGCAAAAACTACTGGACCAATTTCCATAAAATTTTCAGGAAAGGAGCGAGGTGGTCCAGAATAGATCCCATTAAATTTTGGTGAATGTAGGTCAAAGGTCGAGGTCACCAAAAATGTGTTCTCACAATGATAAGAGACAGGGCCAATCAGGTAAAATGTTTGCGAGGGGCGGGGTTTGTTGTGCCCGGAGCCACTTGTTTTTAAATAATTCATGAGTATACTTGGTAAATGATGAATAAATATGACGACTATGCCATCCACTGCAATTACTTTTGATGAGCAAACTGCACAGAAACTGAAAAAAACCATTTTATTTCCAAGAAATGCAGTGATATTTCTGTATTATTACAATATCAGCTGCAGTTATTACATTTTCAAAAGATTTTTTTTAACGCTAGGACAGTAATGTGATAACCCGTCAGTAATGTACTAACATTAAATTATTGCCAAGTTATGACATTATTGGCTTTATTAAATTATTATACATTTATCACATCCCATTCATTAAAAACAGTCCAAATCATTAGGTTATTGGTTGCTTTAACTTAACTTTTCCTACTCTCTTATATTAAGCTTTGTTTAGACTAAATAATTGAAGGAAATAAGCACTGAAATAATAATAAAAAAAATTTAATAATGCTTTTGGTTGAAGTGGAAGCACCGTGGAGCCCTGAAAGTACAAGAGGAAATGCAGAAATGCTTCGCTAAATGTTACACAGCTAATTAATGATCAGTGTTAAGTGGCACGGAAGGAAGAAGACAGAAAAGAGGCGAAGTAAAATAAAAAAAAATTAAAAAAAAATCAAGCAAGCAGTAACAGAAGTCCTTTATTTCAAGGAGTGGGTTTTTTTTTATTCCACAACTTTAATCTCTACGACGGCAGATTGCACGCTTTACCGCTGAACGGGAACGACATACACACACACACACACATAAGGGGAAGCCCAGCCGTTACACTGGAAACCCGACAGATAAAGAAAGAAGACAAGTATGGACAGAGCAGCCGTTTATGAGCAATGAAACTGTTATTAAAATGTTCCGAGCAGATGAAAGAAAGGCTACAGTCATTTGGAGGGAGGTGAAGACAAAGCAGAAGCAAAACTTGAACTAAAAATTATAAAAGAAAAAAGAAAAACACAAATAAACTTCTAAAATCAGAATCCTCTTACAATCTATACACGAAAAACTTTCAAATATTTCCATCCACATATGTTTTTTTTGTTTTGTTTTAGGCACATGCTGTATAACTGTGCAATATACTCTCTTAAAAAAAAAAAATCAACACAATGAAAGTCTCACCTTCAAATATTCGAGGATAATAAATCTAAACGGCAGCTGTGATCCGATACCTGACTAGTACATTAGTTCAACTGTTAACAGCCTCTAGAATCAGCACTGCAAAAAACAAACAAACAAACAAACAAAAACAAGCATTTATTGATGTGCTGCTCTACGAAGCTGTTCATTTTTCTCTTTCAATGCGAAAACACTTAACAGAAATATTCCCTGGGACCGTAATAAACCTCCTCATATCCGTCTATCAGTCTTGAATCCGGAGGTGGGGGTGCTGGGAACCTGAGTCCATGACTGGGCAGTGACCTTGTTCTCATCAGAACAGTTCTGTGCACTGGGGGGGGTCTTGCCCTCTGTGCATTGGCTCCCTGCATTGGGGGGTGGATTAGACTTAGCGGCTCCCTCTCAGTTACAAGCGGACTTTGGCACTGATGACACAGAACGCCTAAAAGGATGGAAAGAAGGAGGAAGAAGGTGGTGGATAGAAGAAAGTGATAGCAAAAAGCATTGAGCGTCACAGTGCAGAGCGGAGTTTCTACAGGGGTTCTGCGGAGGTTTGATTGGCAGGTGCTGGTCCAGGGGCGTGACAGAGAGGCGGGATGTTAGAATGGCAGAAGCATGGCAAAGAGATGGAGCGGAGGCGGAGACCCAGACTAGCTTTAGGGAAGTGGAGCCGGGACTAAACAAAGCTATCATTACCATTCTCCAGGTTCTCATTGCTCTCGTAACACCCAGAATCCCGCGGGGAGTCTCCCACCAGACCCCGGCCCTCTGACAGCAGCTTCTCCTGGGACCCCGACAGGCCGCTACGCTCCGGATCGCTGCTGCCTGGACACGCAAGAAAAAAAAAAACAAAAGGCGAGGAGAGTTTATTTGTACGGCACTATTCATACACGGGGTAAGCTCAAAAGTGCTTTACAAAGGCATTAAAAAAAAAAAAAAAAAAAATCACAGAAGAATAAAAGACATTAAAAATCACAAAAAGGGTAAAAGACATGAAAATAATCAGATAAAAATGTGGTTTTAAAATGCACTCACAGAGCGAAATAAATACATTAACTCTATTCAAACCCTACATTAAAATTAAAATGGAGTCAAGCGAGACGTTAAAATCAAAAAAAGTGCGTTTAAAAGACACGATCGGAACGAGTTTACTCATAAGCGCATGAAAAGAGGAACGTTTTTAACCTGGATTTAAAAGTGTTCACATCTGGGGCTGACTTCAGGTCAGTTTTTAGCTTGTTCCAGCGCAGAATACGGAGGGTTTGCGGAGATGAGAAACGCAAATCCTACAAGCTGTGGGTGTGTCCGGGTATTACTGCGCGGAAAGTCTCTCGTGATCTTATAGACCATAATGCACTGCTGTAGCGCTCGACCTTCAACGCCTACAACAGTAAAATGTAAAAAACTCATTCAAAATAAGAGTAAAACACTAGTCGCGTTTCCATTGACCCGCAAATTGCGTGAATATAACTTGCGCATAAAAATTTACCTAATGGAAAAAAACGACAATTTTGCCCCAAGTTTCGTTTTTCCGTTAAAAGTTTTACGCCGGCAAGAGGTGGTTTTTTGGGTGTAACGCAAATGGTATATCACGCAAAACTGCAATGGAAAGCCGTTTTTTCGGCAACTAGAGTCACATGACAAAAAAAAAAAAAAAAAAAAAAAAGGACGTTACAACAAGCGAATAATAATAACGAAAAAACAAATCATCGCATTTATGATTCAATGGAAAAAACGACGTTATGCAATTATGTTTTTTCAACATTTAGTAAATATCGGTGAAATTTTGCGCATACGTCCAATGTCGTTTTTCGACTAAAAGTTTTACGCTGGCAAGAGGTGGTTTTTCGGGCGCAGCGCAAATGGTACATCACGCAAAACTGCAACGGAAAGACCTTTTTACGGCAACTAGAGTCACACGAATAAAAAAAAAAACAAACAAAAAACGGACGTTACAACAAGCGACGAAGATAATAATAATAACGAATAAACAAATCATCGCATTTGTGATTTAATGGAAAAACCGACATTATGTACTTCTGCTTTTTCGACTTTTTAAAAAAAATATCTGTGAAATGTGGCGCGTATGAGCGACGGAAAAGCGAGTTCTGACAGGGAGCCTTTTATTGCACAGTGACTATTTCAACTCATCCATTTACTTTTACGTGTTTTTGAGACGTTTCAAATAAGGTTTTTAACGCAAACTTTTCCTTTTAGTGGAAAAGTTTATCGCGTGATGGAACAGCTAGAAAACGTCTTCCACTCGTTACAGTACTTTTCTTCACACACAGGTGCACTTGAACACACGCATGTTAAAAATCCCACGTTCCTGTGAGTAAACGTCAGAGGGAAGGGGGTCATTTCAGGTCAGAATACCCAGTAAATATCAATACCCTCTGTTCCTGGAAGTCAAAATACAGACATACGATTTTTTTTATTATTTAACCCATAAAGACCCAAACATCTACTGATCTAAACTGTTTAATACCTGTTCATCCACTAATTTTATCAATATATGTAAATAATTGGTGTAAAATACAGTTATTCATCTTTTCATGGCCATCAGATATGACCCATTTGGATGTTCAGAGGCTCCGTAGTTACCATGGAAACGCCGTCATCTTCAACAACATTGATTCGCCAGTAAAACCCATGGAGCTGGATCAATGACAGTGGATGGAGACGCTTGGTTTATGTTCAGTTAATGACGGATTTTGCTTTAAAAGTCACTTTTTCTTCTGTTTTCTCTATTTCTGATACAATAACCTTTGAATTTAATCTGAGTTTTGTTTTTTTTTTTTTTTAATTTACATCATCAGTGAATTAAATATAGAAAAAATAGATTTTTACAGCAGAAATGTAAAATAAAGAGGATGATATCACAATAAAATGGTGATAAATCATCTAAAAAAGGGTAAATATAGAGAAAAATTCATTTGGGAATCGCCACAAAAGCAGCTCCGGGGCTTCGTGGGTGAACTTAGAATTGTGATTGTGTGTCATACTCACTGTCGTACTCCTGCAGCAGCTCCACGGCGGTGAGCAGCACCGCTCTGTGCTGAGGATCTCTGATGTTCAGCTCGTCTAGATCCTCCTCCTCCAGCAACTTGAACGTGTCCAGGTCCTCGTAGCCGTTAAACAGGAAAGTGGGCATGTGCTCCTGCGTGACAGAAAGTTCAAGATTCACTTTGAGGAGCCTGACAATGCCTTCGGGTAGAAAGAAAAAAAAAAAAAAAAAAAGAAAACACTTTTTGGGTCTTAGTCCAGGGTTCATGCACATTTTTCAAGGACAAATTTCAAATTACAGCACCTTATCGCTGGGGTCAAATACACATCTATGGGAATACGTAATTATTTTTCACTTTTTATCACAATGATGTACATTGAATTATGCTGTAATCATAAAAATTATGCTTCATAATAGCAAAAACTTAAGAAATTAAAGGAGAACGCAAGTTTTATATTAAAAAAAAAAAAGAAAAAAAAGGGAAGCCACTTGGTGTTCTTTAGACACACTTGTGCCGAGACAAAAATAAGTTTCTTTTTTGTTTTTTTTTTTTACAAACTTTTATTTTTCATGTATCACCTCTCTGTAAGTAGCTTTGGCTCAGCATCTAACCCGGTAGAGCTAATATCAAAATAAATAAATCACATCTCAAAAACTTTCAGGCACTTAAACTAAAATTCAAGCACTTTCTAGACCTTGAAATCCAAGCATTTTCAAGGATTTCAAGCACCCGTACAAACCCTGCAAATATAAATTTATTAGAGTATAAAGCTGTATTCCAGTCCACTACATCCCTGCACACACATAACAAACCAGCATACCATCAGTAAAAAAACAATTTGATCAAGTGTCAATCACAAGTGAGAAAACCTGCAATCAGGATATCGGCCAATAGGAATCTGAGTTCTGTTATTAAAAAAAAAAACACTTTTCAGATCTTGAAAACACAGCATTGAAATTCAAGCATTTGCAAGGATTTCAAGCACCTGTATGAACCCTGTTAGTCACAGGACCGGTGACAGAAACACACACTTGTCGTCTGCTCATAATTTCCTATACACATCATGTATTTTTAAACCGCTGGCGAGCCAAATGTAAACTGTTATTTTGATTTTTACGTGCCGTGTAATCACGTTAGGCCGTGGCAGATGCAGTTACGGCTGCCCTAACTGTCAACACATTTTAATATGGCACAAACTTTGCCATGCTGACAGGCCTATAAAAGTGAACTACGGCGATGTCAGCGAGCGAGCTCCTCCAATCACGTCGCAGCGTGGCGCGTGTGGCTACGATCCCGAGCTATTCTAGCTGTGACCAAAATGGCAAACAGGATTTAAAAGGGAACCCCGCCAACGCTGTTGTGGGAACATGAAGTACTGAAGGTGGAGACAAGTACATCAAAGTTACCCTTGAACCACAAGAGACAGTTTTACACACAAACAAAGAACACACAGCAAAGCCAGTCCGTCTAACCACTGCGCTATCTGAGAGACAACGGACACACACCCGAACTTTAACCCTTTATAGGACACAAAGTCCACATGTCAGCCTCAGTCTGTTATTGGAGGACATACAGTTGGGCTCATAAGTTTACATACCCCAGCAGAATGTGTGATTCTTTGTCCGTTTTTCAGAGAATATGAACGATAATACAAAAACTTTTCTTTCACTCGTGGTTAGTGGTTTGGTGAAGCCATTTATCATCAAACAAATGTGTTTGCTCTTTTTA
>JAPQRP010000018.1:2915535-2925761 GCA_037367295.1 Apogon hyalosoma
GTCGTCCCCATGTTTTCATGGGGGGGGGGGGCAGGTAGTCAATGATAAGGTGAGGGGAGCTCATTTTCAGTTACTCACAGCTTTATCTACAGACCTATACAACCCACCCCATCCTCCACATACAGGTCCATCACGTTACATGTAGAATTATGCCCCCCCACCCCAACCCCCCAGAAATGTTTTCGGTCATGGTGGGTGGGGGGGTAAGAAACCCTGCCCTAAAACCTAGATAAAAAACATTATTTCTATGTGAGTGTTCTTATTTGACTGGTCCGGCCCACTGCTGGGCTGAACGTGGCCCCTGACCTAAAACGAGTTCCACACCCCTGCTATAAACCAAACTGAACACACGCGCACCGTCCTGCAGGTTTACAAAAGTTCCACACATCGACACAGTTCAAACCTCGGCGTACCTTGAGGTTGATGCGCTCCAGCAGCTCCTCCACGGAGGTGGGCTTGGGGGGTCGGCCCTTCCTCCTCCTCCTCACGGGCCTCTTGGGCTTCTCCTCTTCCTCACTCAGCACGTCCACGTAGATGAACTTGAACGTGCCCACTTTGTTGTTGAGCAGGCCCATCCACGTTCCCATCGGCGGCTTACTGATGATGTCGATCACGTCGCCGCGCTGCAGGAACACATTTACATTCAGTCACGGCTCACTGGTGCCTCCAGAGACGCCTTATCAAACATTTCAGTCTGTAGTTTTCTGGCTTAAATTGATAACCATGTGCTGGTGCCGTAAAGGGGGGCTGAACATGACAAATTCATGGGGCCCAGCGTTTCTGGGGGGTCCATAGAGCAGTGGAGGGGGTGCGGTGGATACAGGTTAGAAGTACAAATTTCGTGTAAGATCCGTTGTATAATAGAAGCACACAAGTCGGACCAAATTTCAGTTTTGCTTCAAGCCAGCGTTAGCTACGTTAGTTATGCCCCGCCCCCTTACAGATCGATAAGACTGAATGATATAAAGGGTCCACATGGTTTAGCTTTAATGGGGCCCACAATTACAAACGGCGCCCCAGACCACGTGTAATAAACATTTAGAAAAAGACCATGAATAAGAAAATGCATCCGTGACCTTTTAACCTTAAAGACCTTAAACTGCTTTTCTGTTTTCTTTTTGGTTCAGTCTAAAACAATGAAGACTTTTAAAAAGATGTACAAATGAACTATCATTCAAAAATACACAGCTCAGGACTGACTAAAGAAAATAGTTGTTTAAAGGACTCGGATCAGTATTGGTAGGTGATATAGGGACGTGATTTACCTGAATTAAAATTAAATATGTATTCTCTTTTGTATATTTAGCAATGATTACATTGATTTTTATTTTTTTTTTTCATGTTTGTTTTCTTGAAACATTGTGTGAATTGTAAATAAGGTTCGGCAAAATAAGTCTGTGCTTCAGCCTAAACCCTTTCGGTCGCAATGAATACGGAGCAATGGATATGTTGTTTTTGTTTGTTGTTTAAAGTAATTAACGACCGAATAAACTACTACTATTTCTTTGCTAAATACATTAATCTCAAAGGGAAGAGACGCTTTGCACCAGCTTTAGCTACAAGCTACTTTCCATCTGCTGTCCGGCACATCGGCAGGTGTACGCACAATACAGAACATTTATCTGACATGCAATACAAAACTAACCTTAGCCATACTTACAATAGTTAAAAACTTACATATTTATTTTAATTTCATAAATTCTATAGTGTTTCCTAAAAAAGCCATTTCATTCCTAAAATGCAGGTTTTAAAATCATGCTTAAAAAGTCCATTTACGTCAATTTGTCCGAATTCGTCAACCATTAAACATACTTTAAAAATAGCGAATATATTTAACACTACTCTGTATTAAAAACATGTCAGTGCATCTCATGTTGGCACATTTTTTCTCTACATGTAACCCTTCATAAGTGATTTATTACCATTTATTCTAATATTATCGTCTGTATTTTTCAGTAAACATCACGTATTTTCCTATATTTCATTTACTGATCATGTAGATATTCATAAAAGCTTAGAGTAAATACAGAAGTTTTCATATCAAAATGAGAAAACTCACAAAAAAGCGAAATATTCCATTAACTGAACATAAAAATGTTTCTACTGCCATTTATAGGATTACATGGGTTTAACTGTTGAATCAATGCTGCGGAGAATGATGATGTTTCTATGTTCACTACAGAGCTAAAAAAAACAAACCACAAAAAAAACCAAAAAAACAAAAACTCATCCAAATAGGTCATATCTGATGCTGCCAAAAAGCAATTAAGATATTACCTGAATTATTTTAACTGTACTGATGGGATTAGTGGTTCAAAGGTTTTTGGACTTTGAGGGTTAATCCTCCACACCTACGGGAATAAATCCTGGATAAATAAGATGCTAAACTGGTCTCTATTCCCATTGTAATATCAGACCATGTTTGTGAAATTGTAAAGTTTGACAGGGTTTATTTTTGTTTTCAATATCCTCCCGAGACCCTGGAAAGTAAAAGTTTGGACTTTTTTAACACTGAACACTTGTCTTGAATGGGAACAGCGTATATTTGTAATTTTTTCTATGCAGTGTCCTTTGTAGTGGACAACATTTATTTATTTACTTTTTTTTTTTTTTTTAAGTAAAGCTGTCAAACTCTAGTCCCCTACAGAGGACAAAAATGCATCGCTGGGTCTCTGGAGGATATGTGTATTATTACTGCAACGAAACGGACAGAGTCTATCCGTGATGTGTACGGCGTTTGTGTGAATTTAGTTTCTTACGTGTAGGATTTCTGAGTTGAAAAAGGATGGGGTGGGGGGGGGATTATAAGCTAAACTTCATCCCGCTCCTTTTCGAATGTTTCCCTTTCTTTTTACATAAATCTTTTCGTTGTTTGGTTTTAATGTCACACTCAAAACAAACATGAGAAACTTGACTAAATCCAAAGAACCCCCGCATTTTCCCGCCCTTGTACCTTCAGCTTGAGGGAGTCGGTGTCATACGGGCTGGGGGTGAAGTCCGTGTGAACTCGGGCGCGGCCGCAGAACGGACCTCGGTACGGTGGCTCCTCATCGTCGCCGTCTTCTGACTTCACACTTTCTCTGTTGCTGGCTGATGAGTCCGTGGTGCTCACGGTCTGACCGCCTGGTTACGGAAAACACATGCGGTAAGAACGGATCAAGACATTCCCTCGTACATGTTCCCACTTTAGGACGGCCATTACAACAGGCGTCTTCAGAAAATGTCTATATTTTGCCAATTCTTTTGCACCTCTGTTTTCAGGAAGAACTTAACTTTTATTTTAGTAAAAGAGAAAAAAAACGACTTGAAATTTTTAGCATATTTATTAACAGAAACAACTGTAAATGTCCATAATGGAACTTTTTGAGACTGCAAAAATAAACTTTCAACTCCGCTCTTAAACACAGAGAAAAATGTGTAGTTCTTATTATTTATAGCTTATTATGCTATTATTTGATTTGTCTGGCCCACCTGAGTTCAAATCGGGCCCCTGTGTATGTGGCCCCTGAATTAAAGTTTGACACCCCTGTCTTAGATCCGCTATCTTACTTTGTCTCCTCTTGAAACTACTGCCGCATTCATCCTCTGTCACGTCCATTTTTTTTTTTTTTTTTTAATTTCTACACATTTTCACAAAACCTGTTTCTTATGTGAGATGTGTAATTTACTGAATTACTCTCGCGTGTGAAGTTTTTGTCCAACTAAACCCACTTTAGGACCCTTTTTTTTTCGTGGTTCATCTTGAACCCTTTTAAGACAGGCCGCCTCGGTGTCTTCACGTTTTCTTTGCAATAAAAGTGTCAGAAATCATCTTTTTTGCCAATTCTTTTACAATTTTGTTTTCAGAAAGAACTTAACTTTCAATATCTGTCCATTAATTATTATTATAAATAATAAACGTTTAAAATAGTGTGTTTTAGTAAAATAGAAAAAAACAGATTTGAAGTTTTTGGCAGATTTACTATCAGAAACAACTTTTTGTGATAACAGAAATAAACTTTCAACTCTTTTACATCTGCTCAAACGTACTTTTTGGTCTTGCGCATTCTGTATCCATATTATAGCTGCATATTTTTCTTATTTCCAGGCGTTTTTTTAGCCTTTGTCGAAGTCTCTGAAAGAAAGTTCCTTTCTATTTGCAATAGAGTCCCACACCGCTGACATAAAGTGTGATATAGTGACGGGAAGCTCAGGATCTCTGCTCTCCGATGCCGTTTGAATTTTGCAGATAGCGCTAACGGTTCAGGAGTTACAGTAATTTGAAGGCTGTAAAGTGGAAAACGTAGCGCCGGTGAGATAAAGGGTAAGAGGCGGTACAGGACGGAGACGTTGGCGTGTTTTTTTATGTATTATACTTTGTCAGTGATGTATTTTTGCATTTCCAGAAAGTGCAAAAACAAGGGTTCTGAAACACTCGTGTGCGAGGCTGAGTATCTGCCGCATGTTTCAGTCTGCATCTGAGGGAAAGCTGTTGAGATCATGTTGACGTGTGGAATCGGAGAAAAGACTTCCTGGCTAATCATTACCGCATGTTTGCACGTCCGCCAGCATGTTTGTGTGTGTCTTCAATGGCTCCGAAACGCTGCGAGTGGGCCAGGGCTTTAATTCAGCCTGAACTTACGACGACAGCGGGTATTTTATCCACCGACGTAATAGAAACAACAGGTTTAAACAATCACAAAATGAACCCGGAGCTGCAAACACTTGGGAGCTCTTGCAGATCACAGCCGCCGGGACCGGGAGTGATTAACAGGGAATTTCCTCTCGTGTGCATCACTCCGCAAAAATCATAAAGTGGAAAACATGTAACGCCAGAAGCCGCGGAAAACTCTATATGCTGGGTTTGAAATAATATTTGTGTCTTCGAGCTGGGAATGATACCAGCACCATCTGGTGGTCGCCCCTGAACCCTTTAACCCCCCCAGACGTTGCTTTTTGGCACCTGGCTGAACCCCAAAAAGCAGCTACACGGCCAAAACTTATTTAAAAAGCATCTGAAAAGGACTAATTTATGAAAAAATGTAAGGCTTTATATGATTTGATCTGTTTTTTTTTTTTTTTACTTTTAATTATTATTTCAGTTATATTTGGCTTTGGCTTCTTCCCTCTCCTGCACGGTGGTGTTACTTGCATGATATATATACGTATTTTCTTTTCTTGTTGATTGCGATGTGTAAAAATAAATAAATACAAGTAAACAGTAAAAAAAATGTAAGGAAAATCATCACAACACTGTAAACAACTGTAAATACAAAAAAAAAGACAAGGAAAAAGAAAAAAAGCTGGTTGGTCTCACTCGCTGCTCTGTTTTACCCCCCATTCCACAGGTGGCGGGGATGTACTGAGCATGCTCAGATCTCTATAGAAAGAACAAAGTCTATTCTATCAGCACTTTTTGAAAATGTTCTTATTGAGCAAATGATTGAATTTTTATGAACATTTAACCCATAAACACCCAGTGCTATTTTTGTGTCTTTTCTTTTTTTTTCATTTTTAACCTTTCTTAAGTGTTTATTGTTATTTACGCTAATATTATGCTTTGGAGCTCAGAAGTTTTAAGCTACATCATAGGGACGATATGTGTCGTTACGCAGCCCAACACAACTTCATTTACTCTCAAATCTGGCTCACAGGCCAACTCCACTCGGACTTTCTTTTTGTTTAATTCTTTAAGCCTGATGAGTGTCATACCGACTAACATTATTGCTTTTATTTGTTTATTTAGTCTCAGATGCGTTACCTGGGACTTTGTAGGGTGGAGGAAGGGATGGGGTGGGTATTATATATATATATATATGTGTGTGTGTGTGTGTGTGTTATGTGGAAAATCCAAAAGTATTGTTTTTTCTTGTATGGCTGTCACTTAACCTTGATTCCAATAAAAAGAATGTTGAAAAAAAATTATTATGCTCTGTATTTTGCATTTGTAACTGAGAAAAAGGTATTTTCCTATATTTAATGTACTGATTACGTAGGTGTTCATTAAAACTCAGGTTAAAGTTGAGGGTTATTATATATATAAAAAAAAAAAACCCCAAAAAAAACAGAAAACTGAAGAAAAAGATTATTTTTTAATGCAAAATATATCATTAACTGAACGTAAAATCTCCATTCACTTTCATTTAACCCCCTTTTTCACGGTCATCAGATCTGACCCACTTGGATGTTCAGAGGCTCCGTAGTTACCGTGGAAACACCGTCATCTTCTACACTATTGATTCACCAGTAAAACCCATGGAGTTGGATCAGTGACAGTGGATGGACATATTTGGTTCTACATTCAGTTATTGATATATTTTGCTGAAAAGTCACTTTAATCTGAGCTTTAATGAACATTACTTGATCAGAAATTAAATATAGGAAAAGACAGGATTTTCACTGGAAAAAAATGCAAAATACAGAGGATATTATTATAATAAATGTTGATAAATCACTAAAGAAAAGTTACATTTACAGATTAATTAATTTGGGAACTGATATAAAAAAAGCACCGGGCTTTTATGGGTTAAGTTTTTCTCTTAGTCATTGAAGTTATATTCCTTCATTCTTACATCCCTCTTACTTCGAAATAAAATATCTTTTCCCCAAACAACTACGATCCCCAGGCCGGTCTTACTCATTGAACTCTGTCCGCTGAGTGAACTGCGGAGGCTTTCCACCGAGCCTCCAGCCTTCAGCTTCGGCTTCTCCAGAGAGTCGGTATCAGGCTGGGGTGACTGCGGAGAACCGGGGGCTCCATCCGGACTGGACTGGAACACAGAGAGAGAACGGATGATGAAGGACGACAGGGCAAAGACACCAAGCAAACGCTGTGAGGACACGGACGAAAGAATGAGACGAGGTCGAAAGAGTGAGCGAACGGTGGAAAGACAAGAAGCTGGTTTCACTTAAAGGAGTGATATTTAGCTTTTTTACGTGGAATTCTGCATTTTCAAACATTTCCCTGTGGTCAGTTTTCCTTCACTGTTTATTTACATGATTAGGAATCTAAACAGATGTATCATTAAGGAAGCAAAAGTAATGTGTCATGCTGTATAAATGTGAGACGGGGGGTGGGATTTAATAGGTTTTCTTCTTCCCACTCCTTTTCGAACAATGTTTTTTAAATTTATTTTGTTATTATTAGTGTACATGGCAACTGCTATATTGTCTTGATCCCCTCGATTTATTAATTTATTTGCTCTGCTATTAGTTTCTTGTACAAAGACAGAAAGAAAGAAAGACAGAAAGAAAGAAAGACATAAAGAAAGAAAGAAAGAAAGAAATGATCACTTTTGTTATTGTCCTGTTTGTTTTATTTGCTTAGGGGTGGGGGTAGGAGGGAGGGGGTAGGTTTATTTTTCTCACTTTTTCTGTTTTGTGATGCATCTTAATGTCTGCTCTTGAAAACATTAAAAAAAAAATATATAGAAATTTATATTAAAAAAAACAAAATATATATCTCATGTCCACACTGAACAGAGGGTGCACTTCTGCATGTCCACTAGATGGCAATGTGGCCTTTAATATACCAAGTATTAGGACACGGGGACGCAACAATACATTTTTCTTTTGCTCTTTTTCCGGCCGGCGGCTCAGTGACTCATGCTGGAATATCTGGGTCACAGTGTTAAAGCCACCACGATGTACGGATCACTGCTGCACATGCATCACACGCTCTTCGTTCCTCTACAGAAAACTGACTCGCTGGGCAGGTGAAGCCACCGTTCGTCCAGGGATATATATAAAAAAAAAAAAAAAAAAAAAACCTGATGAGATGGTCATTACAAGCTCTCGCACTTAAAGTCTCCATTTCCTAAGCGCTCGCCTGGGGGAGAGTTGCATCACTCCATGAGCTCAGCACCAAACACACACTCCACCCAACGAGAAAGAGAGAGAATGAAAGAGAAAGAGAGAGAGAGAGAGAGCCAAAAGTGTGTGTGTTTAAGTGATCTGTGTTTATTCTGTAACTAACACAAATACTCCCACCCACTCACAGCCTGTGGACAGAATATGTGGCTTACGCTGCAAAACATCCTCGGAGATGTTTGAAGAGAGCGAGGCTCATTTATTTCTTTACGGCTGGTGAAATGGCGAAACCTTCTGCTAAGATAAACTGGAGTCTATAAATACAGAACATAAGGAAGACGAATAAAAACAAAGGGAATGCACGCATGCAGCAAAGTTCCCCGGACGATCAGAAATGTGTTCGTAGCCCCTCGCTGACAGTGGGTTTTTAGGGAGAATCCCGCTGTCGTCTCTCCTGTTCTGATCAACAGTCAGATGGTTGAGGCTGCTGAACAGCGTAAAGGTCCGGGCACTGTCGTTAGTCGCTTTTCCACTGGACTAGGGCCGGGCGATATGGAAAAAAACATTATATCACGATCCTTTTTTTCATATCAGACTGTATCGATATGACTTCTCGGGGTCTGGAAAAGAGCGTTTCAAAATTCCACACTTTGAAAAACTTTCGAGGCCTGCACAAGCACCTTGATTAATGCATTCAGATGGACGGACAGACGACTGCGTCCGGAGTTTCTCTCTTTTCGGTCGATTTCCCAAATAAGCAAAACCCAAAGCGGATCTTGTAGAAATGGCATAAACCAGTTTGCAGCCGCACACTGGTTACAGCGGGTGAAAAAAGTGCAACCGGGGTGTAAAATTTACTTTCTACCTCACCTGCCATTGGCTTGTGACCTCCAAAAATTTACCAGCCTGAAATATTTTTCACTGGCCAAATAAAAATGACACGCCTTATTTGACTTAAAATATTTACCATACGCTTTTATTATGAAAATCCAACTTAAGCGCCGCTCAGGGAATACAGTTATGTACAGATAAAACTAGATTATTGCTATTTTATCAGGTTATATTTCATTCCAAAGTGAGTGCTGCGTCATCACGTAATACAAATATTCAAAAGTGCAACCTTTGACACTGACCGAGTCGAATGTCTGTCGTGGCTTTAACAGAAACATTCCGTTTAACCCACAGGAAAAGGGAAAAGAATAAAAAAAAAAAATCAATGAAATGAGTCGAAATGAAATGAACTCCACAGAGCTGACAGATTTTTTCTAGAATGCTACATGAATACTAGGGCTGGGTGAAAAAAATCGATTTTGTGTTATTGAGTGATAGTGGACGAGGTTCCATTTTTCAGAGCGGGACCACGAGTACCTGACCCGGGTACCGCTGACGCCAAGGTGCACCTAGTGGGTGCGGAGGAAGGGTGTGGAAAACCCCCTGCGGGAGGTCCCCCCAGCCTCAAACTCAAACCCCCACCGTCGGGTCTGAGGAGGGTCACAGAAGCCGGTCTTTGTAGGAATACGAACTTGGATCCTCGCTCTGCCATAGGGGACAGTAACCCTAACCCTATCGCCTATGGCGCCGGGTCTGGTAGGACTGTGGCTCAGGTCATCACCACACCATCGGCGACCTGCTCGGAATGATCCGGCAGAAATGGTCGAACGTATGAAAACAAAAACTCACATGCAATTCAAAATTACCCATCGGCCGCTGGCGGGTGAGTGTTTTTGTTTTACGCGCCAAACAAATTTTTTACCGGCCACTAATTTTACGCCCTGGGTGCAACTGTATTCCACCAATGATTACACAGGTAATTTTGGTGGAAACACACTGAGCTTTGTCAAAGTTCCTGGTAAAGTTAACGTTCCTGCGGTGGAAAAGGTGCATCTGGGTGTAAGTGTGCGTCTAACCTGCTCAGAGAGGGAGCTGCTGTACTTCTTCGACATGCGTTTCCTCATCGTCTCCTTGACCGACTTGACCTTTTTGCCCAGTGAGATCCGTGACGTGGTGGGAGATTTGACCACTTCTCTGTATATAGCCTCCTGTTCTTTATTCTGCCAGGCAAACAAAAAAAAAAAAAAGAACAAGAGGACAGCGGTGAGACGAGAGGAAAGAGATTACAGCGAGAGGCAGAAGACGGAAAAGAAGAGTACGGGAAAGGATGAAAGAAGACGAGAAAAAGGGCAGAGTAGGGATGAAATCATTAGAGATTTTGGTGCTACGATTATTGTCAGAATTAATCACGGTTTCACGATTACTATGATTATTTTGTGGGGTTAATACCTGGGGGTGTGGCACAGACCGCACCCCCAAGTATAAAAACTCCCCATGTCGTACCCCTATGAAAGTGAAACTTAACATGCACATTGCAAAAATCTAAATCTTACCAAGTGTATTTTTCTCATTTCTAGTCCAAATATCTCATCACACTTAAAATAAGA
>JAPQRP010000018.1:2926309-2936981 GCA_037367295.1 Apogon hyalosoma
AATCAGTTCTTATATCTCACTGAAAAGTTCCTCTTTAGGTGATTCTGTCTTATTTTAAGTGTGATGAGATATTTGGAAACAACAGAAATGAGAAAAATACACTTGGTAAGATTTTGATTTTTTTTTTTTCACAAAACAAAAAGGAAAGCAGAAGAGAAACAAACACTCAGACTGTGCTTCTTTGCAGCTTCTTCCACTTACGTTGGCGTCCGAGCCTGCGTTGACCACATGGAGGTTGCGGTTGGACAGGTCAAAGCCTCCGAAACTGCACGTTCTCTGTGGGGGGGGGAAAGCCAAAACACAATCAAATGAGTCACTCTCCCGAGGTTTAGTTACAGCAACACCCCGTCCACGCCCACTGAGGGTCAACACACAATGATTCATGCTTGGCACGACACAGGCAACAGTTGGACTAATGTACATGTGTATATGGTTTGTATATACGGTGTAAAGGGGGCATGATGTCATATGGGACTGTGGACAGCCAACAGACATGATGTAACACAAACTATTATATGATCTCCTCTTTAAATACGCAGTTACTGCACGGGGCCCTCGGCAAATGAGCTGTTATATTGACCATGGAGAGCAGTAGGCTCCAAAAAGTTGCTCATATGCCGATCCCTGGGGAAAATAATAGAGGAAGTTAAATTAAATCTCTTGATGTGGCTTAAATTTATGCATTTATTGTCCCTTTATGATTGAACATGCGCTTCGTGCGGCCCAGGCTGATGCAATTTGCTTTGTGGTTAATTACGAGATGTAAAACTGGGCTTGGTATGCAAACACGAACAACCTAAGGGACTGGTGCTCGGAGCCTGCAAAAGCGTTTCTGCCGAGAGGAAACGGTGATATGAAGATTGGTTTTTACTCCGGAGGTAGGTAAGGGTAGACACACAGGGATTCCATACAATGAGGTACAGGATCTTCGCGCTAATCTGCCCGTTCGAAGCTTTCCTGAGCTCGGTGGCAGGTCGAAGACAAACACGCAGACTCAGACATGCACATACACACCTGTCATCAAAAGAAATAAACAAATACATACAAATACATAATCCAGGGTTCCTCCAGGTTTCTACAAGTTACATTTGAGACTTTTTAAGACTGCTAATGTCGCGTTTCCTTGACTCAACTGGGCCTCTTCGCGCTTCCGTTGCGTAAAAGTAGCTGGTACCCGGTGCTATTTTTTTAGTATCCGCTCAGCTGAGGTTCCAAAACGGGTGAAGAGACACTAAAATGTGACGCGTAAACACTGCAGACCGCTGCGTCATCAATGCGCGACCCGCCATTTTCAGTAAAGCAGATTCGGAAGTTGACAGTTGATATACCGGTAGGCTAAGCCCGCAAAACGACACCGTGGTCGGTCGAGGAGGTTCAGACATTTCTGTCCTTGTTGGGGCAACACGTAACGGGCAACTTTATCAGCAACTCTCTGAGCAGACTAGCGCACACGGTTACCGAGGGACCTTCATGCAATGGCGGGAGAAGCTGACTCTGTAATGGGAACGGCTTCTACGAATAGTACCTGGTACCCAAGTCGAGTCGGTACCGCATAGTGGAAACGTGGCTTTAGACCATAATTTAATGCCCATTTCACGGCCATTCTGGCAAAAATTCGCGACTCTTTGAATTTAGGAAAATGTGCTGATTTACTCCGACGCCTTGATTCCTGTTGTTTCAAGTTGAATTGATTTCTTGTACGAGGTCCGGCGAACTTCAAACTTGTGTCAACCAGGTGGAGAATGATCTTTTCTCCAACCAGGAATTGTTACATTTGCACTTCCTCACGCGTACTTTTTCCTTGTGAGCCATCGCTTAAAGTTCCCAAAATTAGCTTTCTTGAGCGATGTTCGCGTGACTAAAGCTACGTTCAGACTGCAAGCAAATGTGGCCCAAATCCGATTTTTTTGCCCATATGTGACCTTTATCCGATCTGTTAAAGACAGTTTGAACAGCACAAATCCGACCCACGCCACTTTCATTTGTGATCCTAAATCCGATAATTATCTGCTATTTTGCAATGCGACTTCAGTCTGAACGGCCAGGTCGCATTTATCCGACCTTTACGTCATTGAAATGTGACAAACGTCACGATTTTGCGTCCCAGGAGTGTTACTTCCGTCGACACAGTGCGTACCTGCGTGGTCACGTACTCCATCAGGACCTCTTTTGCGCATGCGGGTCAATTCAGGGTCGCATTCAGTTCATACTCAAAACTGACAGAAGTCGCATTTAATGTGTAACATGAACGAGCGCACAAAAAAATTGCATTTCACCCAAAAATCCGAATTGTGCATTAAGACCTGCTGTCTGAACTTGTGCTGTGCTGAATGTTCTGTGATTATTTCTCAAAGTTCGCAGTAATTGTTTCCTAATTTCAATGTAAACCGAGTTGACTAACGCTACTTTCTTTGTAGCTCGGACATTTCCCGGACACATTTAACCACAATACAGGAAAAAAGTTTATAGCAACATAATGTAAAACCTACCATATGAAATTTAATACCTTTTAAAGACTTTTTTTTTTAAAGTATTAAATGCAGATTTGTAAACTCAAGACTTTTAAGACTTTTTAAGACCCTGCAGGAACCCTGAAATCAAGCACAAACTCGGGGACTGGACTGCATCTCCCCGTTGCTGCAAAAAGCCACAGTGTCTAACTCTAGTCTAAACTTCCACATATCCTGGACGAAGACTTCCCAAGTGGTGCGTATTGAGAAAATGTTTTTCACATTAGATGTCCACAGCTGCAGCCCACATCACAACTTCCCAGGAAAAGCACAGTTTGGAGAACAAACATGTTTGAAGAGACGTCCAAAAAGAACTCTGAATGTGATGGCGATGTTCGATGGAATGGACATGCACCCAGAAAGAAAGACAAAAAAAAAAGAAGCCTCCTGAAGGCAATTATACGGAAAGAAAATCAAAGAAAAACAAAAATCACATCTGCAAATATAGCGGCAAGGGCCAAAAAAGGACATAAAAAGCAACAACAGAAAAAGTGGATTTGTTTTGCTTGTTTGGATGAGAACGACCTCCGGTGAATTCACTACTACACGATAGGATTCGGGTACTCAAAGCTGCAGGATAGCTCCTCTAGACCTGCTGTACATGTCACTACGTCCATTCACGTTTGTACATATATCTACAGGTAAGTGCGATCAGATATACCCATTCGATGTCATACGGGTAAATGCAGTTCATGCAGAAGGTCCGTTTTGGTGTTTCTTCAACATCAGCTTGTATAGTGATGAATATTTTATAGTGACATTTTAATACTGGACTAGACTTCATAAGGGTGTTCACTAAATATGTGTGTTGTGTAGTACGCATTACATCTTTTCTTCCCACGGGGATCAGTTTGACTGCAGGACTGCGTGTGTTCTTTAGGGATCTGACATTTATAAAAGCCATAAAACCTCTGCCGTAACATGCCCTCCCAACTGGGGCACGGAACATTTCATTTCATTTTGTATTCAGCTAAAATATTAAAGTCTGGAAGCGAAAGCATTCAGTTAAAGGTCAAAGAAGATGACATTCCTCTAAGGGTAGTTGAGTCTGTAATAGATATTCAGCCATTCAAGTGTTCATTTCTGTCTTTTCTTGTAGAGATAAAACTAAACGGACAGGAAATAAATTTGGCTCTAGTGTGTCGTTTGTGTATGTATCCTAAGGGCTCATTTATGCTCTACGTTAACTCTTTAAAACCTGACGCGTCACCGCTGACACGCGTGCAGTTCGGATGGCTGTAACACTTTCGCCGTTTGTGCAATTAAAAAAATTCCAACGGGTTCTGAAACCTGAGACGTTGCGCTTTATAGGTTTCGTTGGGTCATTACGGTAATTTCAATCACGCCCGTACGAGAAGCTGGAGAAGGAGCCGTTTTAGGAATATTATAACATGCAGTAAATTGTAAATGACTGCTAGATTTTGAAACATCTGGGGGAAAAAAGGGCTAAAAAAAATGGGCAAACGGACTCACTCAAAGCATATTTTCTAACCAAAAGTCCAGATGGAGCATTTTTAAATAGATTTTAATTATATTTCATCAAATCTATATAATAAAAGCCAAGTGGCCTCATGTGTGTATGTGTGTGTGTCTCAGGAATCACACAAAATTCAAACAGAGCTGACTGCTGCACACTGGCATATTTATGTATTTTTGGTCAAGGAACAGACTAGCGAAAACGGCAAGTTGATAGGACCGATATTTTGGGAGATATTAGTAATTTTGGAATACAATAGCCTTACAGTTATGTTGCTATGCCCAAAACGCTTTGGCGGTGACTGCTGGACAAATGCGGTACATCATGCACAAATACACATCAGCATAAAAACTACCACATCTACGACCTGTGGATCCCCACGGGTCAACATGCTAGTTGTTATTATTGAGGGTTTATTTTAGGCCTTTTAATTAAAAGTACAGCTGACGGTGCTTAGTTTAGACCATGACCATGGTTTAGGTCAGTTTTTCACTTGAGACCGTCGGTATGATTGTAAGGAAAACGCTGAATGATAAGCACACTAAATATTCGTCGAAAACAGTTGGAAACGAGTCTGAATTATACGATTTAGAGACGATTTGGACAAATATGCTCTGATTGTATTCTTAAAGTCAACAGACAGACTTTACAGACTTTTCTGTCCGTTTTCCGGGATCTTGCCGACGCAAACCCAGACGGAGAATACGAAGTCGTACCACCAGGAACTGTGGAGGCAGTGTTGAGCTTTGAAGAGAATAATTTCCATAAATAGCGGAACTTTTCAAAGAGCGACTGTGTGAGTTAGTGAAAAACTACCGACATATTTAGGATAAATACCCTTATCAATATCAACATTCGTATCCACGTTAGTAAAACCTCCTCTGTCGTTGGCATGTTTGCTATTATTGACTTTCTTCGTCTTCGTGGTATTTAGCCAGTATGTTAATTAAGAGCTGCACCCTGTGGTGGTATGAAGGCAGTGACGTTTGATAACTTTAGAAATGGGCGTTCCTGTTTACGTACGTAAAGCTAGCATAAATGAGCCCTTAACCCGCACCTTTAAACTCAGGAGCTATTCTGCAACTTTGAAGTACGCCGACTCCTGCTCACACGAGGCGGTCGATTTAAACCTCATTGCCTGAACTCACAGACTTCTGCTGGATGCGCAAGAGCACACGCTTGGTGCAGCGGTCCACGCTGGCCGCCCACTTCCTGTCTGCTTCACGGTCCTCCTCCAGCAGACAGCGGCGCTCAGCGCGGCTGAGGGTAACTGGGCGGACCAACTGGGCCCAGTTGAGGTGACCGTACAGGCTCCGTTCAACCACATAGGTGATGTTGAGCTCGCTGACTGCCGTTCGACCACGCAGCCTGCGAGAAGGGAACACCCAGCCCCCTCCCCCACTTCCAAAACCTTTTGATTTGGTGACATCACAGCGGGCGGGGGAGGAAGGGGTGACAGACAGAGGGGAGACGGGGGTCTTGGCAGTGCGCGAGCGTTGGTACAGAAGGTGTTTGGTCGAGTAAGCGTAATTGGGGTCAGGTTTCCGGTGCGTCCAGCTGCCGTGGTGCCGGTTGGCAGGTTGATGTTTGGGGCTGCCTTGCGGGCTGTCATCCAGGGATATCAGGAGGCGGGACTGGGGGTGGGGTTTGGGACGAGGTTTGGTGAGGCCATAGAAGGCATAGAGGGCCTCATTGTTACTTACCCCGTGGGAGATGGAGCTCAGGGCCTTCCGCATCTCGCCGTCGGTGGTAGAACGTGACAGCTTTCCCTCGTCGTCCAATCCACAGCCATCCAGCTCTGAGAAGGAGGATCCACTACCTCCCACGCCGGAGATGGAACCTCCCAGGCCCCCAGAGCCAACCGGGGTCCTCCTGGGGGGCCGGATGAGGCCGTGAGTACTGGAAGACTTACTAAAAGTTTTGACGAGCTTGTGTCCCGACCAGGTGTCCAGGCTGCTGGAGGACGGGGAGGTGGTCAAACTGTCTGTGTCTCCATCTAAAGAGAGCTGATCCTGGGTGAGGGAGGGCAGGGAGGTCTCCTGGGGCAACGGAGGCTTCTTCAGAACCCCTGTGTACAGAGCTGTGTTGTCCTCACAAGTGGGAGGCGGCTCCAGATTCAGAAAATCTAAAGAAAAGCACAAACAGTGGACAGTTCATTGCTCTGGAGGATTAAGACATCAGCCTCTGCAGTCCCATGACCCGTCAGCGGTCTAGAAACCACAGCTAGCCAACAAATATTTCAAAACACATTCCTAAAGTGAGAGAATCAGACAAAACCCCAGACAGACAAGAACATAAATCAATGGGGGGAAAAAAAAAACTCTACCTTTTGCTAGGAATTCTTAGTTTTTTCTCAACAACTCAATTTTTATTTAACAGCTGAATTTAGCAAAAAAAAACTTTTCACATGTAACAATCTGGCACCGTATTCATCATTCCACACAAATGTTTACAAACCTTCGGAGCCATGTTTCTTGCCTTCCTCCACCTTAATGAGTTTTTTCCTGACCCTGCGTGTTGAATTAACCAGCTTGTGAAGCCTTTTGAACTTCACAGAGTCCTCAGATTGCTCATCGTCTGACTGTTCACGAGACTGGCGGGAGAGAGAGGGAGGGACGACATGTTAAAAGGGACAGGAACACTTGACACCCAGTCAATCTGTACACGAATTAAAAGCAACAGGAGCTAACATTTGAGTTAAAGAAATGCCTTAAAAAGAATGTACAGGTGCGTGTTAAATACAGGGTTCGTACACATTTTTCAAGGTCAAATTCAAGGGTCATTTTCACCTTATCGCTGGGGTCAAATACATATACTCATGAATATTTTTTTCACTTTATCACAATAGTCGCTTTTCCATTGACCCTCAAATTGCGCGAATATAACTTGCGCCTAAAAATTTACCTAATAGAAAAACGGCAATTTCGCCAAAAGTTTTTGCGCTGGCAAGAGGTGGTTTTTGGGGCGTACCGCAATTGGTATATCACGCAAAACTGCAAAGAAAAGACCCTTTTCCACAACTAGAGTAACAGGAAATTAAAAAAAAAAAACCCTGATGTTGACAGACGTTACAACCAGCGAAGAAGAGGAGTTTTAAAAGAAACATGGCGTAGTATGTGTGGACACACCAGGAAGCAGATTATTTTTTAATTTAGTATGGAATTTTTATCACAAAGATGTACATTATATTATGCTATTATGTTTCGTACTAGCAAAAAGTTTAGAAATTAAAGAACACAAAGTTTTATCCGAAAAAAAGGGAAGCCGCTTAGCGTTCTTCAAACACACTCGATAAAAATGCACCTGGAGTTTTCCTGAGTAGACTTTTTTGACAAAGTTTTATTTTTCACGTATCACCTCTTTGTAAGTTGCTTTGGGTTGCCACCTTACCTGGCAAAGTTAACATTAAAATAAATAAATAAATAAATAAATAACATCGGAGTTAGAATTGCAAGCACTAAAACTAAAATCCAAGCACCTTCCAGACCTTGAAAACACAACATTGCAATTCAAGCACCTGTACGAACCCTGTAAATACTTTGCAGATTAAAAAAAAAAAAAAAGATAATAGTGACAGAAAAAACACAAGCTTTGGCAAATATTCTGAGATCGTAAAATGCTGTTACAATGCAACAGATGGGATCGTTGTTTAGGGTGGAGTCAAAGTTAGTGAGGTGAGAAATGGAGGATTGTAAGGATGATGGCAAAAATGCACCAATGCAACACAGAAAACTGAAAAATGTACACGATGAATGAATTTGACAATGCCGCCTTCAGAGGTTGTCTACACCAGAGGAGAAGCGTGGACACCGATCATATGTTACGGGCGTCAGCATCCTTGCGTCACCCCTCCACTGATGGAAAAAGAGACGGAATAATAGCTGCTAACGATTCCATCCCTGCAGACACTCGAGCTTTCTCCCAAACTGTATGTGTGAGCATCGGTGTGTGCATAGTCTCAGTATAACCCTGGCCATGTGATGATGATGATGATGATGATGACGATGGTGAGCGGAGCTTTGGCATAAAGCTCGTCTGGCACAAACTCCCGTCATTATCGTTGAGCTCCGACGGCTTAATTTGTTTCTATTTCTCACTGGTTTCCACAGCAACGCCGCCACTTCGGTCACACGCTGCCAGTTGCATGGTCGAGGTTCAGTGCGTCTTTTCCAAGAGACACACACACACACACACACACGCACACGCACACACACACACACACACACACACACACACACAGAAGTAGACAGTAAAGGCCTCTAAGCCTCAGTGTTCTGCCTGATAATATGCAGTACTGTCCTCCAGCGCTAAGCTAACAAGTATAAACTGCTTTTTCACTTCTGTTTCATTTAGACCAGTGGTTCTCAACTGGTCCGGCTTCAGGACCCACTGTCACCTCTCAATGACAAGGCGCCACCCAAATTGATAAAACTTCTCAAATGTATTTAATGAAAAGCTGATGTGAGTGTGTTTCAACCTGAGATAGTACACCATACTGGGGCGCCACTACGAACTGTGGACCCCATGGACGGAAATGTGTCGGGGGGGGGTCGTAGTATAAGAACTGAAGGTATCGTGGTGCGTTTCATTAGCGCTGTGACAACCGCAACTGGCGTGAAAACGAAAGTAAAACTTCACTTTGGACGTCCGTGCCTCTCTTTTACTCCGGAGCTTACATGAAATTTTCACAACTTCTAACCTATATCCACTGAGCCCCCTGGGAATGCTGGGCCCCATGAATTAGTCATGTACGGCACCCCAGAAACCATATCACAGTATGAAAACACAGAAGACAAGTTTAATGATAAACCAAACTCACCAGCAGGTGGCGATGCTAAATACGGAAATATTCCCTTTAACAATAAATTGGGTACATTTTAACCCAAACTAAAAAGTGCACTCCGTTAAAAATTTAAAGTGCTTTTTTTTTTTTTTTTTGTCTTGTCCAGCATCATAGCAAAAAAAAATAAATAAATAAAAGTGCATTCGGGTGCTTATTCAAGAATTATGCTACATTCCAAAGTATTCCAGACTATCCATGTCGAACATACATATGGAGGACTGCAGATCTAAGCTCCTATTTGCTTTGTTACTCAAGTGGCATTTTGACTGTTGACAGTACAGTGTTCTCACATACGCACCATAAAACACACCGAGGTTTTTGTCCGACGTTGGTAAAACCATATCGGATGCAGTCGTTGTCATACCTGAGTTTCACAATGATTTGAACAGAAACTTTTGGGTTTTCTTTTATGCTGTGAAATGTCTAGTGCTAATTAGCCTTACCGCCACCTACTGTTGGGGAGTGTGAATGGACGGCACTCAGCTCCATGAAAACATAAAACACATGACTGGCTTCTTAACATTATTTTTTCCCAGCCAAAGGTTCACAACCCACTGAAAATTGATTTGCGACCCGCCAGTTGAGGCTACATTTAGACAGCAACGATCTGAACCGAAAATGCAAGTGGCATTGTGTTCTCACTTTTAATTCCATGTTTAGACGTGTGTTTTGAAGGAAAAATCTGCATGCAGACTAACACACAAAAGTGTGTCAAATTTCCTATTTATCAATGTAGTAAGCACACCAGGTGGCATCACCACCAACAAAAGCAAGCGTCTGTGTAGAACCTATTCTACTTCTCTTCCAGTTCTCTCCTAGCACAAAATACAACCACAAAACAGGAAACAGAATATGGCGACTTGTTGCAATTGGTGAAACGACTGGATGTAAATTAGAGCGGCGAGGGGAACATGAAGTCAGTCACAGGGAATTAATCTGACACGTTTTCCTGTACTGATGCACGCCTGTGAGGTAAACTCTACGCGACGAGAAAACACAGTTTTGCATTTTCAACCCTTTAGACGGTGACACGAGAGTGGAGCGTTTTTAAGATTTCCACTTTGGAAGGTGGTTTCACTTTTTTGCGTTTTCAACCCCCAAAAATGCCGATGCCGTTTAAACGAAAAGGACATCTGATAAAATATTTAGTCGTTTTCACCCGAGAGCGTTGTCGTGTAAACTGGGCCTCAGAATCACTGCTTTGGACCACAAGTCTGGCTCAGTCAATGCTGACATACAGTAGAGGTGATGTTAACTACAGTGGCTTGGTTGCAAAGCAAATGGACGCGATGCCCGCACCACTGAAGTAACATCATGCATTTTTATTTCCTGTAAGACTGAGAGTGTCGCCAAACATCACTTATCGCTGTGAAGGGAGACAACAAATTAGTCGACGTGACATCTCGCAAGTACATTCCATTATGCTTGTTTTCGTCCAGTGTTTCACCACTTCTTGAGGTGTGCGAGCGACTCTCAGGTCCTCCGTCATACGTGCCGAGCACATTTGGCCTCTGAGAAACCACAGAAACAGGCTCTGAAAACCCAAAACCACTGCCCCTCGGCCCAATTCCCTCTGACAATCCCTCAGCTGAACCGCACAATCCTGGCTGCAGCGGCGACTCCTTCAACTTTCCATTTGCAGTGGACACCGCTCACAAGTATTAGCTACATCATTTGAGAAGAATGATTAACCCATAAAGACCCACCAGCGACCAAAAGCATCTACTGATAAAAAATATTTAATACCTTTAGAGTCACTAATCCAATCAATCCATGTAAATAATTGGTGTAAAATGCAGTTTTTCATCTTTTCATGGTCATCAGATATGACCCATTTGGACG
>JAPQRP010000018.1:2947857-2970039 GCA_037367295.1 Apogon hyalosoma
AGCACATACAGTAAACTACACATCCCAGAAAACATTTGGGCAGATTGACACGTTGAATGCCCCGCCTTCTGCTCTTATCCTCCTCCAAACCATTTTAAGCCCCGCCCAGGTGTCATCAAGTTTCACTGCTGCTTTGACGGACAGGTGATGTCCTCACTGTTCGTGAGCGAGTTATTCAACATGCCTTTGCGTGATCGTTGGTAGAACTTATAGTGGGTAGATGGTTCATAAATCCCTTGGAATTTTTTTTACCAAGACGTGGAAATTAGGGTAGGAATTTAGACATTTCAAATGTGTAGGAAGCCTGTACTCACTGCATCCGTTGGAGTTAAATAACTTGTCACAGCTGAACGTTATTCGCCACAGCAGTGCTTACCGACGGAAAGATCTGAACTATTTGTTTAGTTAAATCCAGCGAATGTCTCTGATCATGAAAACCGAAGCGAAATGTTGCGTGTGCGACTTTTTTTTTTTTTCCCCCCCGTCCGACCACCTTATATTGACGGCGCTGAGCTGAAAGAGTTCTGAAAAAGAAGACGGTCTCGGTCGGTTATCAGCACTTGCCTTCTGCGAGCCGTCATTAACATCACTATAACCAGACATTCATCACCTGCCATCGCTGGATTTGCATGATCAATGTCTAAATTAGCATCCTCGTCGAAGACACAGAAGATGGGCTTTTTAAAATGACTGTTATTGTCTGGTATCTTGGGTTGTCATGCTTTAAACGGCCTGATGCATGCGTGCTACATTGATGCGGCTCTTTCAGATTGCCGAAGACGTCCTTAAGGATGAGCCTCTCCTCGCGGAATTACAGTCTGGCCTTTTTCAATATGAGCCCCCTGATTAATGGGCCCTATTAAACCCTGTCTGCTGGACGTAGGGGGCGGAGGAGACAAGTAGCGGGGCCGGGCGGGGGGCTCGTCCCACCCCTGATGGATGGTCTCAGAAATGGTCCTTACCGCACATGTCATGCAGCATCTGGAGATGTATTGATGTGCTCCAGGGAGGGTTGCCCGTACCGTTACAGCAAGTTGCATCAAGAAGTCGGGGAGGGCGGAGGGAGCAATAAGACGGGGTGTCAAAGCGAGGAGAAAAAGATTTAAATTCAGCCGAAGTAGACGCAAAGAGATGGAGGTGACAAGTGGAGCTGTCAGACCAGAGGAACTTTTCATAGCTGTAATAACTTTTGAGGGAAGTAACTCTTTTATTGGCGTCTACATAGCATGAACTGATAATGATTATGCTTCCTAGAGCTCAGTTTTAAGCGCTTTTTTATCTACTCTTTAAGTCGAGTTACTCTTTGCGGCACAAGTGGATCCTTTTAGTGATGCAACTATACAGTAAAATGAATATAAGGCAACAGTTGCAGCCATAGAAGGTTGAGTTTTTGCAAATCTTGGTAAATTGGTGCCTTATAAATAGAGCAGTTGTGTTTTTGTGTTGTTTTTTTTTTAAAGCGCCATGAAACCTGCATCATACCACATACACACAGCTCTAATTATGATCCTCCGTGTCATTGTTATTGACATGTTTTTTGTTTTTTTTTTCTGTGTAAAAGTTCCGTTCATATCCTCCTGAGACCCTTAACCCCATACATTTTTGTCCTCTGTTAATGTAGTATCATGAATTGCGTACAGATAAGACGCCACTTTTAATTGGCGTCTTATCTGTATGTTATAAGCTTTCTGCGTGTATGGCCACGCTTAGTAAAATACCATGCGATTAGCGTGATTAGCGGTTAGCGCAATTAGCGATTGGGGTAAGGGTTAGCGGTTATGGATATGTAAACCGGAGATCTTAGCATACACTGTCAAATGGCGTTGAACAACATGCGAAAGGATAAAAATCTTGCATATTGCACGGCAAATGCCATAAGAACTGGCGTGTGACATACAATGCGATTTCATGAGATCAGTCTGCCTCTGTAGTGGACAGGCCGCCTAAGTATCGTCATGTTTTCTTTGCAATAAAAGTGTCTGAAAATGTCTTTTTGGCCAATACTTTTGCACCTTTGTTTTCAGGAAGAACTTAACTTTCAATATCTGGCCATGAATTATCATTATTATAAGTAATAAATGCTTTAAATAGTGTGTTTTAGTAAAAAAAATAAGAACATTTACTTGATGTTTTTAGCATATTTATTATCAGGAACAACTGTAAGTGCTCATAATGAAACTTTTGGAGATTGCTGGAATATACTTTCAACTATTTGACATCTGTTCAAACATCCTTTTTGGTCAGTATCCATATTATTGATTCATATTTGTTGTTATTTCCAGATGTTTTTTTAGCCTGTGTGTGGAAGTCTGCGAAATATTTCCTTTCTATTTGTAATAGAGTCCCACATTGCTGCCGTAAAGCGTTGTGTCGTGTCGGAAAGCTCAGGATCTCTGCTCACTGATGCCATTTGAATTTTATCGATAGCATAAACGGTTCTGAAGTTACAGTAATTTGAATGCGGTAAAGTGCAAACTGCAGCGTCGGTGAGACTGCAGTAATTAAAGTGTTAAAAAGGGGGGGGAATGCTCTCCACTGCTATGGCCATTCCATAAAACAAATAAAAAATACTATCCGAAAGTGGCGCATCATGCCGTTTCCCATCCCAACTGTCTACCAGCTACGAGCGTTGATGGTACGTAGTTCTCAGGGATGACTCCCAGTCCAGAAAGTCCTTAGTATCAGTTCAAATCGGAATGACGGTGAACGAGCGCCACATACTAATGGTGCGATGAGCGAGTCGAAACGAAGAGAAGCGGTCTGGTACTTCTCACCGAGGTGTTATCTTACAAACAGAGTATTATCATCCTCATTAGAGCATGTCCCACGGTTAATTATTGATCAGCTATGCACAGATAAGTCACTCACCAAAGGCCTCATGCTGGGCTTTGAGGCTGAACACTTGTCCCTGCTGGGTACTGACACACACACGCACACACACACACTCTGTTTGTCGTCGTTTTCGCTCACACCACTAAGTGTTACTCCCAGTGTTAACGTACATTTAACATGCTCGCTGGGCATCCCTCGCTGCAGCTCACTTTGATAGAATACCCAGCTCCAGAGAATACGTGTGTTGGACGTTTTTTCAGACTAAATGGCTTTTAACATCAGATTTAAAGTAGAAGTACGATTATGGAATGAGTAAACGGAAAGCGCAATAAAATGGTAGGAGATTTTTGTTGCCTTTGAGTTTGTATTCTCAGCCTATTAACTAGGGCTGTAAGAAAATATCGTATATGTCGGAAATATTTAATTTCACAAAACTGTATTGATATTAAAAAAAAAAAAACACTTGATCGATATTTTTAGGTATTTATTCAAACGCAGATATTGCAGAGGTTCTTTTTTTGTTTATATTTTATTTATTATTATTTAACACGGTTTTATTTGAAGCACCCTGAAATCACTTTGTTACTGTCTGAGAGGCAGAGGTTAGTTCGTTTGTTGGGATTGTACAAAAGTAATGTTACGATGTTAGCTATGAGCGAATAGAGTCTGAACATTTGAGCGGGATCTTAAACTGTAGTGTCTGTAAAACGTAACTGAAGTTTTTACAGAGGAAAATGTTGTGATCTAGCATTAGATCCTGTTCTGGTCAAATGCAAATGTGTTTAGTATTTGTGCAGATTTCGGGCGTAATTCAATTCTTCCAGGAAAAAAATGTTTTAAAAAAGAAAAAAAACAAAAATAACAAAATAGCTTTGTTAGTTGTATCATGACGTATCGTGATATATTGTATCGTATCGCCAGATTTTTGCCAATACACACCCCTACTATTAGTACAGTCGCGGAAAAAATTATTAAACCACCCCTTGTTTTCTTCAGTTTCTTGTTCATTTTAATGCCTGGTCCGACTAAAGGTCCATATGTTTGGACAAATAGCTCATAGTAGTTTAATTTCAGAGCTGATATCTATCCATTTTCCATATTTTCGTGATAATAACCACAATTAAGTTCTTACGTCAACATCTACAACATTGTACTGACAAAAACAGTGCTTTGTTTGTTTGTTTGTGCGTGTTTTCTTTTCTGTCTGTTTTAGTATGTAAAATGTCTTGTATATTTGTATGAGCAAAACGAAATAAAAATTAAGTTAAAAAAGTAATAAAGTCTTGTTACGTCCTGCAATAACACACTAAGGTTGAAACGTTGGATTTCAGAGTATTTCTATTAGTGTCCTATAAAGGGTTAAAACAGGGAAAAGGACATCATGGATTAGGGTCGGCCAATCAGGAATCCATATAAGAGCACACAAGTGTTTATTTGTCCAGCGTAAACACGTGGAAGGAGGCGGCTTTAAGATACAGCCAGATTCATCATGTTCCGTATGTGTGTTTGTCGGTCCCGCTAAGAACTGAGAGTTAATGGGCTGAGAGACCCTGACCCGCAGGTCCCAGCCCTGGTTCATACTATACCCAATCCAATCCACTTTATTTATATAGCACATTTAAACGACAAGAACGTTTCCAAAGTGCTGCACGTCATTCAAATTCTAAAACGATTAAAGGAAAAACAAAAAATAAATACGTAAAACTACAGCAGTGCTCTAAGTAAGACAGTAGCATCAAAAATAAATAAATACATAAATAAAAAGAAATGGATAAAAGACACCGAGGACCACACAGCTCACGCGGAGTTAAAAGCCAGAGAGTAAAAATGAGTCTGAAGACGAGGCTTAAAACACTCCACCGTGGGAGCCGTTCGGACGTACCCACACATGGAAGCACCACCGCGGGCAGGTCAGAGACGGGCTGTGTTCGGAGGGGTGTTTTCACAGCGGCGTTGCGCGAGAACTCAAGGCCGGAGCGGCAGTAAATCCTGAATGGGGGTTTTGCTTCGGGGGTGTCTTTCTCTTTACTCAGCGGTCACGTTAGATAAATAACAGGAGACGGCGCTTTGTTGCCCACGCAGGTTTGGTATTGCAACATATCCTAACGCCGAGATGTGAAAAGCGCACAGGCCTGTGGGAGAGTCCAGCAGCGACAATTCCAGGACGTGGACAATCGTGGAGATAACTCACCAAACGCTGTCGGAGGGACATAATACTTGTCATAATAATCAGAAAACAGCAGCTATTGTCTGCAGATACACGGGTGACCCTTTGACCCCTGACGTGTCTGTGGCGAGCGTTGAAAATGTGCGATCTGTTCATAGAAATTCAACCGTTGGCTCAATAGGAAGCATTTAGAAACATGCAGATGGAATAGACTGTGTTCTTTCTGTGAACATCTGAGCATGCTCAGTGTAGTGGGGGTAAAAACAACAAAGCAGTAAGAAACTCCATATAAAAATAGACGGTTTGGGTTTGTTTTTGTTTTGGTTTTTTTGCATTGTTTTCCTGTGTTTTTTTGTTTTTACTGTTGTTTTCGGTGTCTTCCTTTATTTTATTTTTTTTTTTACTGTATTTTTACTGAGTTTTGACCGTGCAACTGCTTTTAGGAGTTCAACCAGGTGTCAAAAAGGGGCCGATTTAGGAAAAAAAGAGCCTCAAAACAGAAACTACGGGGCCAAAATTCAAATACTTGTTACTTATTTATTCTTTCCTTTTTTCTGCATAATTTTTGATGTTATTTAGTATTTTATAAGTATTTTATTAGTTTTCGTTCATTTAGTTGCTTATATTGTTTATTTTTCTACGTTTTCGTTTTCATTTGATCATTTTTTCTTTAATTTTGTTCAGTTTGTGGCTTATGTTGTTCATTTTATTCATTAATTCGTTGCTTTATTATTCATTTTATTGATCACTGGCTCTTTTTGTTCACTTTGTTGCTCATTTTATTCTTTTTTTTGACCGTGTAACTGCTTTTTGGAGTTCAACAAGGAGCTGATTTAGAAAAAAAGAGCCTCAAAACAAAAACTACTGGGCCAAAATTCAAATACTTGTTACTTATTTATTCTTTACTTTGCTTTGTTACATATTTTTTCACGTTATTTAGTGTTTTAGAAGTATTTTATTAGTTTTCGTTCATTTAGTTGCTTATATTGTTTATTTTTCTACGTTTTCTTTTTCATTTGATCAGTTTGATCAGTTTCACAATTTTGTTCAGTTTGTGACTTATTTTGGTCATGTTACTTTTTAATTTGTTGGTTAATTATTAATTTTCGTTCATTTTATTGATCACTTTGGCTGTTTTTTGTTCATTTTGTTGCTCATTTTATTTAAATTTTTTTGACTGTGTAACTGCTTTTCGAGTTCAACCAGGGGTCAAAAATGGAACTGATTTAGAAAAAAAGAGCCTCAAAACAAAAACTACTGGGCCAAAATTCAAATATCTATTGCTTATTTTATTCTTTACTTCATTTTAGTTCAATTTTGTTGCATATTTTTTCATGCTATTCCGTATTTTGTAAGTATTTTATTAGTTTTCGTTCATTTAGGTGCTTATATTGTTCATTTTTCTACATTTTGTTTTTCATTTGATCATTTTTTTTGTCAATTTTAGTTCAGTTTGTGGCTTATTTTGTTCATGTTACTTATTCATTTGTCAGTTTCTTATTCATTTTTGTTCATTTTATCGATCACTTTCACTGTTTTTGTTCATTTTATTGCTCATTCTTTTTTTTTTTTGACCGTGTGACTGCTTTTTCGAGTTCAACCAGGTGTCGAAAAGGGACTGATTTAGAAAAAAACAGCCTCGAAACAGAAACTACTTGGCCCAGTTCATGTCCAACATCCTAACCCCTACTGATGTACATTCTGAGTGCCTTATTTTGTAAAAACCTGTCAAACTCCAGTTCCTCTCTTTGTCTTTTTCTGTTATTCCACCTGTTTTGACCCTAAGACACACAGTAAAACAAAACCACTGAAGAAAAGGAACACTCGCACATACTCACGGCAGTCTATTACGTTGAAATACTGCAATTAAAGGGTTAATGTTGAAAAAAATAAAAAATATATAGAAGTCCTGATCCCTCAATAATATCTAACTCTTGTTGTGTTTGGCTCTTCTTGCCTCCTGGCCATCCCTGTCCATCATACAGTACGCTCCGACAGATGAAAACTCCATATCTTCAATGTTTTAACGCCGCGATACATATTTGATCGCTGAACAGCAGGCCAGTAGAGAACTACAGAACTGAATATGTGGTGTGTGTGAGACGCCGTACGTCAACATTTCAGGTGCTTTGCTTGAGCCTGTTTGCAGCGTCGACGTGTTTTGATATAGTCAAGGTCGCGTCGCATGACAAAGACACAAACCGCCGTCCCATTCCTGTTTATAGCCCCTTGTGCCCCATCGCTTACCAGATAACGCCAATAAATTTGAGGTTTTAGTGGTCGCGCCTTGAGGTGGAGATCGGTATCGGGCTTGTATATTGAAACTAGCGCATCGACGGGTTCTAGATCCTGGACTTGCTGTACTGAAGACCCCAAAACGAAAACGACTGCACCGTTTCACCCCTAATATCTCCCGAAATATCGGTCCTATCGACTCGCCCTTTCGGCTAGTCTCTTCCTTAAAGAAAAAATACGTAAGTCGGCCAAACCGCAGCGGTCGGCTCTTTCCGAATTTCGCGCGAGGCACACACGCAAACAGAGCCCACTTTCCTTTTATAAATATAAGAACACAAAGCCGTTTTACTTGAGCTGAAATAAATAAAATCGACAAAATTCACCCATAACCTGAATATGCCTGAGCTTTTTTTTTTTTTTTAACTTGTGTTATTTTTGAGACATATTAGGCCTAAAACTGTAAATCTCAATCGGCCTTTGCGTAGAGAGTGAAAGTGTGCTCCGTCTTCCTCGTAGACGGAACAAAGGGAACACTTGCTTGGTAAGTTGTGATATAATTGAGTGTGCAGGCATTGATTTTCGTGTCTCTTCTCTCTTGCAGGTAAGTGGATGTGTTTTGCCGCGAGGGGTCCGTGGGGCTGTGGGGTGGTAAGTGAGGAATCATTTTGAACGCCGAGTCATTTTTCAACCCAGGACATAGTCCCACCCCTCCTTATACCCAGACGGACTGAATGGTCTGCCGCCTGCCCAGACACCGTACATTGTTTGCTTTCTCTCTGCGGGATCCCCTCACTGCCCTTTTAACAGCCTTCCATAAACGTATTCTGTGTAAAATGAAACGCTAACATGTGCAACTGAATTGATTAGATTCTTTATTCTGTCCTAAAGTCAATAGATCATAAGTCAGTGTTTTGTTTTTTGTTTTTTTTTTGTGCATCAATATTATCTATTAGAGTTCATATCACTCATTTTTTCATGATTTCCCACTAATGAAAGAGCAGCATATGGAAGGACCCTCTCAGAGCTTCTGTTATAGCGTGTATTGCCCGAAGAAGATTGATACACTGTAAAATATAACCTGTTGTTTCAACTTAAAAATACGAGTGACAGGGCTGCCTTAGATTTTTTTTTTTTTTTTTTTAAATATTTTATTTTTCAAGAAGGTTTTATACAGGGGAAAAAAAAATAAAAATAAGAACATTTGACGAGGGGTGTACATTATCAAATAAATTACAATAACAATATGCGGGGAAATACGGTTCCCGAGGGACAGAGAATATATAAATAAAAAATAAAAAGTTACACCAAGTACGGTCGTCTTAATAAGATATATGCCCTCCTTTTCTTCCACTTTTTATCAAATCTGTCATTTTGGAGTTTGTTGTAGCATGTGATTCGCTCCATCACAAAAATCGCATAAACAGTTTGATGCCAGTTTTCCAAGGTTGGGGGGTTTACTTTTAACTTTTTTTTTTTTTTTTTTTTTTTTTTTTTTTTTTTAGTAAAAGCTTTCCGAGTAGCGATATTCCACATTCCAAACTAGAAAAGCACTCGGAGAGCGCAGACCGCCATGACTAATTTACTCCTAAAATGAATTCCTGCACCTTGAAACACCTATACATAGCACTGGATTCACATGAATATTATCTATATTGTGGCGTTATATTTGCATATGTTGAAACTGGCCAATCTCGCAATAATAAAGAATCCTTCAAAAAAATTCCGGGATCTAGACAGTGATCTGGATCACCACCACCATCTTCAAACTGCACATAAAAATTTACCCAATGGAAAAATGACAACTTCGCCAAAAGTCTCGTTTTTGCGCTGGCAAGAGGTGGTTTTTCAGGCGTAGCGCAATTGGTATATGACGCAAAACTGCAGTGGAAAGACCTTTTTCCGCAACTAGAGTCAGGTGAACAAAAAAGATCGGATGTTGACGGACGTTACGACAAGCGAAGAAGAAGAGTTTTAAAAGAAAAATGGTGCGGCATGTGTGGACACACCAGGAAACTAATAATTTTTAAATTTAATACGGGATAGAGGGGTAATATATAATAATAATAATAATAATAATGAATATATCTGTAAATCAACATATTTACATTCGTCGCCATGTTTATGGAATGACTTTTCATGTCGTCTCACGAGACTAAATAAACAAATCATTGCATTTGTGATTAAATAGAAAAACCGACATTACGCACTTCTGTTTTTTGACATTTAGTAAATATCGGTAAAGTTTTGTGCATATGTCCAATGGAAAAGCGACCACTTTTAACATGTATTTTTTTGGGGGGGGGTGAATGGATGGATGGATGGATGGATATGATAAATGAATCTGCTTTTGAGCGGCGTCTATTGTCATTTGTTTATTCTGGTCAAGTCACATATAGTGCATGTAAAGAAATGTCAGGGAATCCTGAAAATGGCTGAAAAAGTCACTTTTCCATCAGTTTTCTCTGTTTTTGATATAAAAACCCTCAACCTTAAACTGAACTTTTATGAACATTTACATGATCAGTGAATTAAATATAAGAAAATACATGATTTTCACAGAAAAAAAAAACACAAAATACCAAGGATAATATTATAATAAATGGGGATAAGTCGTTTAGGAAAGGTTAAATAGAGAGAGAGATTCATTTGGGAAAAGCCACAAAAGTAGATCTGGGTCTTTATGGGTTAACAGTCTCATTTTTCTCTCCTCCAACAAAAATATCAATTATCCAATGAGTTTTGATGTCTTGTAGCAGAAACAAAGCAATCAGATTGATGTTGTTTTTGAACTCGTTATCGTCATTATGTGAAATGTTTCCTAATGAAGGTCAGGATGGGATCAGTGCGTGATTTTTATTTTTTTTTTTTCTGAAATGCAAATGGGCCTGATTCACAGCATTAGTATTTGAGCATGAGCACTGGAGGAGGATCATGTCGTTTTAGTGATTGCGCCTTTTCAATTGACTTTTTTTCCTCTCGGTTGCACAGGTGTCGCAAATATCAAGATATTCAAGGAAACAATTAACCTTCATGCAAAGTGATTTTCATAAATTAAATCTGCTCCAATGATTAAAAAGGACCATTTTCACCACGAAATGAAAAGGCGCCATTCTGTTTTTATCAGATTTTTTTTTTTTTTTTCTGAATCAAAAGCGAAATAAAATATTAAAATAGATTAATATCGAACTCACAAAAAAAAACAATCATTCCAAAGAACTGACAGAGATCCCTAAAGATATAAAGTTAGATTGGGACAGTTTGCGGTCAGTTCCTCATCTCCAGAACCGTAGTTTTTAGTCCGATGGACTGTTGGTATCAGTTGGCGTCCGTCCATAAACAATTTTTGGGTCGGCCCCTAATAATGAGAATTACCACTGAAATATAAAAGACAATAACTACATTCATGTAATAGTTTTGTTTCAACAAATTATTCAATTAGTCGATTAATCTAAACGACAAATTAAAAAAAAAAATCAAGTGTTTGTTGTTTTGTTGTGTCCATTTTATTTCGAATCATGTGTGCGGGGGGGGGGCTGGGGGTTTCTCTCTGATGTATGATCCCATTCCTACTGCGTTTGAGACGGGAAGGAGACCAAAAATAAAGAGGCGGTCAATAACAAAACGACACGTCGACTAAAAAAATTTCCGTCGACTAATTTTCACGGTTGATTACGTCGACTAAGTCAACTAATCGCGGCGACGTCAATAGTTTTACTGTCAATCATCTTGTTCGGTAACATTTTAAAAGCGTTTCTTCTTTATATTATTCAAAATGAGTTTATTTAAGTGATTATTTTTTGTTGATGAAAGGTTTATTTATTAATTAATCACTAATACATTTATTTCTTATCAACGAAAGAGGACACTTTTCTGTTTATGTCTTGCACACAAAATGTACTTGTAAAAAATTTCAATATATTCAAGTTAAATATACGTCGTTTACACAGTTTTGAAAATATACACAGGCGCCTTTGGCACAGGAACAAATTTTGCCTCGTTTTTTTCAGTCAAAACTACTGAATGTGTTTGAGTGTTATGTTGTATAATGTGAGATGGGGGTGGGATTTAATACGTTTTCTTCTTCCCACTCCTTTTTGAGCAATACATATTGAATTTATTTTGTTATTACAAGAGTACATGGCAATTGCGATATTGCTATTGCTATGTCTTGATCACCTTTATTAATGTATATTCTCGGATATTAGTTCCTTGTACGCGTAAAAATGTGTAGGTTTTCTTCTGCTATAAATTTTTTTTTTTTTTTTTTTAACTGAAGCGAAAGCAGGGGCTACTTGGCTAAAAAAAAAGTATATTTCAGGGGGTACTCCGCTGTAAAAAGTTTGGGAACCACTGCCCTCCAGTGTATTAACACTACATCATAATCTGATTCAGTTTCTTGTTTCTAAAAAAAACAAGTGTTGCACCACGTTGGAAGCTTGAATGCAGAAGCTGCCTGAAAATAAAACCTAATCAGGGCTGGAACAGGACACAAAGCCGTGTGTTTGATAATAAATCCCTGGAATCGCAAAGCGTGGCAGCGAGGAACGCGTTTGAGAGCGTGTATTATGCTCAGATGGCCTGTAGCTGACACGACAGTTCGCTAAGCCCCTTAAGCCGTCCCTCAGCCGCTGGCGTGTTGTTTTGACATTATCTGTGGCAGGAAGCTGCATGAGGATCTGCGCCTCGCCACTAGATGTCCAATCACATTAACGCACTCCTCAGACAACGGCAAAGATCTATCACCTCTGGACTCCACATCAATGCTGGAGAACGGAAACGTAAAAAGCACGAAGGTCAATTAAGGGAGAAATAATACGACGGTGACCCCGCGGTCTGTGTCCTCCTGTGGGCTCATCATGCTGGGAAGTGAAGGGAATATAAACGGACCATGTCTTTTTATGTTTTTATACCGGTATGAAAGATACATCTGCAGAATCAAACATTGATAGACTTGGAGAACAGTGTTGTGCAAGTTCCTTCCAAACTGTCAGACATTGCAGGTTATTTGTTACCACTGTTGTACAAATGCCAGACCTGTATGTGGCGCCGTAATGTAACGGAGAATAAGACGTGGAACGTTTTTATAAAGCTTGCTTGGTTCTACCGGGTCTGCACTGCAAAAATCCAAATGTTACCAAGTGTATTTTTCCTCATTTCTAGTCCAAATATCTCATCGCACTTAAAATAAGACAGAATCACCGAAAGAGGAACTTTTCAGTGAGATATAAGAACTGATTTTTAGACAATAGATCTGGAAAATCTGATTTCAAGAAATCTTACCAAGATGATTTTCACTTGTTCCACTAGCAGACTTTATTTATTTATTTATTTTTTAATTAAGTAAAAAAAAAAAATCCACATTGTTTCAATATTAGTTTGCAGTCTGATGAAGAAAATAGCACTGCTGAGACATTCAGTTCAGTTGTATTCGTAGAGCCCTATATGACAGGGTTGCCTCACAGGGCTTTATAGAATTAAAATAAATAAATAAATAAATATTAAAACATAGTCATTTTAAACTAAATTTGGAGTAAACGTAGCTCTATAAAGTGTAATCATAGTACTCTTAACAGTGTGAAAACACCAGTGTTAAATGTTTTGACACATTTCATTGTTAATTTTGACACTGAATTGAGTTGAACTAACTCTGAAAATGTGTCAGATTTTACTCTAATTTAGAGCGGGACCAAATGTTATCTGAAACAGAGTTGAATTCAACTCTCTAAGAGTGAAACTGACACACTGCAAAAATCTAAATCTTCCCAAGTGTATTTTTCTTATTTCTAGTCCAAATGTCTCATCGCACTTAAAATAAGACAGAATCACCTAAAGAGGAACTTTTCAGTGAGATAGAAGAACTGATTTTTAGACACTAGATGTGGATTTCGAGAAATCTTACCAAGATAATTTTCACTTGTTCCACTGGCAGATTTGTTGCTTGAATTAAGCAAAAAAAAAAAAAAAAAATCTTGAATTAAGTGAGGGGGACATACGGGTTAAAGGGCGTTTTTGCATAGAATGTGGATAAAAAAGAACCTCTGAAATAATAACGGTCAGATTATTTGTCACCCTACTCATATTCCCCTTGTGGATTCCTATTATTGCATAAAGCATAGGTGTGTCCGTGCATGTCTGTCTGCATGTGATACCCACATCCATTAGCCCAGGTCCAGACCAAAACCATTCACTTTAGTCACAGATGGCTTAGATCGGCCTTGGCTCGCAGGACCGTGTCTGCAGTGTTGCCTTAAACCGGAGAATTCACTTAAAACCTCACATGGGGGAGACCAAAAACAGCAGAAAACCACAGTAGCTGTTGACTGGCCCATCAGTCGGTGCCTTCACCATCATGGTTTGGCGTCATCGTCAGATCTCTGCGGCAGAGGCCAGGCCGGGTTGGCACTGCATTTTTCCTGCAGACCTGTGGTTTATCGATTTGTTTTACCTGCTGCGTTAACACATACGGACCCAGCGCTACTTTTGCGGCAGTTTCCGAAGGAATTTTTCTCTATTTTTAACCTTTTGTGAGTCATTCATCACCATTTACTCGAATATTGTCCTCTGGGTTTTGCATTTTTAAGTGAAAATATGGTATTTTCCTGTATTACTTCCCCGATTATGTCGGTGTTCATTAAAGCGCTGATTAAAGTTGAGGGAAAACTGAAGAAAAATGGACTTTTTCAGCAAAATATGTAATTAACTGAAGGTAAAACAAGCATCTCCATCCACTGTCACTGATCCAACTCCATGGGTTTTACCGGTGAATCAATGCTGTAGAAGATGACGGTGTTTCCACGGTAACTGCGGAGCCTCTGAACGTCCAAATGGGTCATATCTGATGAGCATGAAAAGATGACAAACTGCGTTTTACACCAGTTATTTACATGGAGTGATAGAATTAGTGAATCAACAGGTAACCACCGGCGACCAAAATCATCTACTGATCTAAACTGTTTACCGTAGTTACCGTGGAAACACCATCATCTTCTACAACATTGATTCACCAGTTGGATCAATGACAGTGGATGGATATACAAATTTTATGTTCAGTTAATGCTGAAATAGTCACTTTTTCTTAAGTTTTCTCGTTTTTTTGATATAATAACTCTCAACTTTAATCTGAGCTTGTATGAACATCTATATGATCAGTGAATAACGTATAGAAAAACACATCATTTCCACTGGAAAACAGCAAAATACAGAGGATAAAATTATAATAGATGCTGATAAATCACTCAAGAAATCATTTCTTCTTCAGTTTTCCCTCAACTTTAATCTGAGCGTTAATGAACATCTATATGATCAGTGAATAAAATACAGGAAAATACAGTATTTACGCTTAAAAATGGATAATATTAACGTAAATGGTGATAAAGCACTTAAGAAAGGTAAAAAAATGCATTTGGTAAGTGCCTCAAAAGCAGCACTGGGTATTTATGGGTTAAACCGTTTACATCAGTAGATGGTTGTGGTCGGATGTGGATGTTTGGCTCTTTACGGGTTAAAAAGCAGCTGCCTGTTTGTTAAACTTAGACTCTTACCCACTACTCCCTCACGTAACACAAACTGAAGGCCACCGCTCACACAAGCAAGCATGTAATACAGTTTGGGATCCTTGTCACGCAGAACTAAAAATAACTTCTTGATCATCCACAGTGGAGGAACATCTTAAGAAGAAGAACATTTGATGTGACTTAAGTGAAACCACCATAACAACATTAGCATTTGCATATCTTACACCTGTCCAAACTGACAAAACTGTCAAGATCAAATGAGATACAGCGGTGTCGGAATGTAAATATTAAATTAGGGAGGACCCCGGGGCCTTCTTTAGATGAAGAGGACGGCAGAGAAAGAGGTATTTGTGCTGTAATGACAATCTTGCAGATAAACACCCTTTGTTATGGTAATTAGATGACGCGGCGGATGACAGCCATTGGTTGTGGCAGTTGAAGGGTACTCTTCAGCAGCCAATGGCTTTTGTTATCAGTGGCTGGCAGCTGGAAAACCCATAAAGAAATGGAAGCCTACAAGAGGCACTGGGCCCTGAAACCAATTTTATGTGGGTCTCATTTTGCCAGCCAGAGTGAAAGGAGAGAGATGTGGTTGTCTGCAAAATGGCCTCATGAGCACTACTAAATTTCCTGAGGAGTAATGGGAGGTGTTATTAGTACCTCATTCGGAGGAGGATCATCACTTTTTCAATGTTATTTTTGGCCTGATCCTGGATTTCTCGGGGTTTAATGCTACATATAATATATTTCATATTAAAAGGCCGGACAATGTAATGAGTCTTGGCTAAATTTAGGGCCTCTTTTCATTGGATGTCGACTGGTAAATCTCTCAGGGGGATTTTGTGGGTTTATCAGTGGGTCCACTCATTTGTCAAATGTCCGTAAGTCGTGTGTCGGTACACTGTCGGTACACAAATTTAGTAAATTGTCTGTCTGTTAAGTGGATTAGCTATTACCTTAGCACAGCTGCTGCCTGGACAGCCTGTAAATCTTTTTGTACGCCCCCCCCCAGTGGCTTAAGGAAATGATGTTACGCTTCCCGTAGTGTCTATAAACGTGCTTTTGTTCAAACACTGCCCCCCAAAAAAGTCGCACATGCAGTATTTGACTGCGCCGCCTTTGGTTTTGATCACAGGAGACGTTCACTGTGATGTCTTTTTTGCCACTTAGGCTACGTTCAGACCGCAGGTAAACGTGGCCCAAATCTGATTTTTTTTTGCCCACGTGACCTGTATCCGATCTGTTAAAGACAGTTTGAACGGCACAAATCCGATTTTTTTTTTTTCAAATCCGACCCAGGCCACTTTCATATGTGGTCCTAAATCCGATACGTATCCAATATTTTGCAATGCGACTTCAGTCTGAACGGCCAGGTCGCATTTATCCAACCTTTACGTCATTGAAATGCGACAAATGTCACAATCGACCGACTGACGGGGCCCTGTCCCCTTAGTTACTGTTGCTACGTCCGACAAACTTTCAGAATTTCTCCATAGATTTTCGTTGAAAACACGAAGCGTGTGATGAAAAAAAAAACTGTCTGCTACTCTGAAATAATGACATTTCCCAAAACTAAACCATGCATTCTATAGGGGAACAGAAAGTAACATGGTTCATAGATATTGGTTTTTCAGGTGTAGTGAAATTATCTCACACAAAACTGCAATGGAAAGACCTTTTTCCGCAACAAGTCACATAAATTAAAAAAAAAAAAACGATGTTGATGGACATTAGTTTTAAAAGAAACTTGTGGACACATCAGGAAACCGAGTATTTTTTTTAATTTAGCATGGGATAGAGGGGTAATATATAATAATAATGAATATATCTGCAAATCAACACCATATTTACGTTGGTTGCCATGTTTATGGAATGATTTCTTGGGTCATCTCGCGATAATAAATAAACAAATCATCGCATTTGTGATTTAATGGAAAAAAATGACATTACGCACTTGTGTTTTTTCAACATTTAGTAAATATCGGTAAAGTTTTGCGCAGATGTCCAATGGAAAAGCCTCTAGTGAACGTCTCCTGTCATCAAAAACCAAAAGTGGCGCAGTGAAATACTGCATGTGCGACTTTTTTTTTTTTTTTTTTTGTCTATATATACCCTGTTGTTTTGTCGCTGTCCACTTTTATTGAATATGTCAAATTAGTGCCTAAAAACAGCTGACTCTTTTGCAATGCAACAATCTTTGGTCAAACAAGACGTCAAATCCAATTTAAGCTTGTTTATAATACATTTATTCTGTAATCCCAGTTGGTTTGATTGAAAAGAAATTGCAAAATGATTTTGTCAATCATGCATCTCATACATAATGCAAACTGGGAGGCCATCGCCGCCGCGCATTCTTTTCATTGTCCCGAGCAATTCCTTTTCTCTCGAGACGAGGGGATGTTTCCATTTTGATTTAGCGGGAGGCCGGCCTCGCTAATAACCTCTGGAATCAACTGCTATTTCTGGCAATCACGGAGCCCAAGTCCGATCAATAGTAGAGACAGAGGCGTCAGGCTGCCATCCAGCCCAGGCCCGGTCCCCTTAGCCGCGAACACCAGCGCCACAGACCAGAGTCCTCTGTGGTCTCCTCTTCCCACTGACAGATGACTAATAGAGCTGTGATTAGGAGCCTCGAATTGAAGTTTGTTTATTTCTCAAGAGGGGGGGTTCGAGGTTTGGACAGTTGTTTGTTATCAATCACAGGAATTCACCAAAGTTTTCCCATGGATTTTATTTTATTTATTTATTTTTTTCCCCCCATCAGCTTCTGTTGTGCCAACTGTCTTGAACTGTCCGATTACGAAGGAAACATCTAAAACACTCTCCGCTGCCCACAGTGAAGCAGCAGCTGCCATTTCTAGTCTAATCGACAACATATGGCCCCGTCACACAGATAGACGTATCCAAAGGAAGTTACACTTACCGAAACCCACTGGCAAACAGATGGAGCGCTAAGTGGAACTGCTTCCCACTGAGGAAAAAAGTAATCGATAACACAATAAAGACTTGCAGCTTTCCCTTCTAACCTCTGTTACATAATTCACATGTAGTTCAGGAAGAATACTAGGAAAGAAATCTGTATGAGCAAAGGGAAGCAATTAGCCATTATATATTTTTCGTAAACAATAAACCAATCATTTATTCTCACTCTCACATACACTTGAATTAAAGGAGTCGCTGTATAATATCATACGAAACAAGAAATAAATGACCTCCGAGTAACATGCAGAAAATATTCACAGATAGAGGGCGGTTCTGAGTCCAGACAGCAACTAAATATGAAACATTTCACCTAAAGCAAATGTTAAACACGTGTATTTCATGTTGTGGAACGGATTGGATCTAAATATGAAACGGTGTGAAAACATCACAAAATTTAAAAAAAAGATGTATTAAAAACCTTATTTTCCAGAGATACAGTAACGATGAAGGCGAGTATAATAGTAATTTGTTTTCTTTTTCTGCAATTTAACCCGTAAAGACCCAGTGCTACTTTTGCGGCAGTTCGAATTTTTTTTTTTTTTTCTATTTTTAACTGAATTTAGTGCAATTATCCTCTGTATTTTGCACTTTTAAGTGAAAATCTGGCATTTTCCTATTTTTAATTCACTAATCATGTAGATGTTCATTAACCCATAAAGACCCAGTGCTACTTTTGTAGTAGCTCACACATTCCCACCTTTTTTTAACTGATTCGTCTCTATTTATTCTAATATTTTCCTCTGTATTTTTTACATTTTTCAGTGTAAATCATGATTTTCCTGTATTTAATTTACCGACCTCGCAGATGTTCATTAAAGCTCTGATTAAATTGAAGGGTTAACTGGGGAAAAAAAGGGACTTTTTCAGCAAATATATCAATAACTGAAGATAAACCAAGTGTCTCCGTCCACTGCCGTTGATCAAACTCCGCGGGTTTTACCGATGAATCAGTGTTGTAGAAGATGACGGTGTTTCCACGGTAACTACGGAGCCTCTGAACGTCCAAATGGGTCATATCCGATGACCATGAAAAGACGACGAACTGTATTTTACCTGAAATATTTACACGTCTTGATAGAATTAATGGATCAACAGGAATTATACATTTCATATCGGTAAATGACTTTGGTCGTCGGTGGATGTTTGGGTTCTTTATGTGTTAATGACTGACCTGTTCTCTGTTATGGGCTGGATATATTAAGTGATTAGCCCAGTCATGTGAAATTGGGGCTGGATAATATAAGCTCGGCTTCTTCCTACTCCTTTTCGGACATTAAGTATTGTTAAAAAGCCATCGTTTGTGTGATATTTGTTATATTTTTTGATTGATTTACTTCCATATATTGGAGTTTCCTTTTAAATCTGGATTTTTTAAAATTTTTTTTATTTTTTTTTGCCTACTTATGTTTGAAATAAAGTCTATCTCGATCTATATCTGTACCCCAGGAGCACTCATTGTTGGCGGAACTTTGTCCTTAGGGCTGTGGATAAAATAGAACATGGACTAACCTCAAATGTACCGCTATGACCTCTTAATGGCTCCAGTGTCCGACCCATCACCAAGAGATGCAGTGCCCTCTGTATGCACCTTAGAAATGGACTGAACCTGACACAAAGGGTTAAACATGCTTAAACACGCCTGGGGAGGCAGAAATGGTTTCTTTATGAGATACGGCAGTGTTTTTTTTCCCCCTCGTAGGATATATTTAGCTTGTGTCTTTATCAGCCCCAGCGTGAGTTTTGTAAAGTGGCGCTTACGTCTTTGTCAGGCTTTTGCCTCGTCCTGAACCCCGAAGGTGGATAAACGGAACCCTCCCTCCTCGGGGACCGCAGACGAATCCAATTTCCTTTTTTTGCAGGTTCTCTTTAGTCAAGAATCGCACCCCTTAGAAATATAGATCAGCTTTAACCCGTAAAAACCCAGCGCTACTTTTCCGTCTCCATATTTAACCTTTAAGGGATTTATCACCATTTATTGTAATCCTACCCTCTTTATTTTACCTTTTTTCGTTGAAAATCAGGTACTTTTCTGTATTTATTTCACCGATCGTGTCGATGTTCATAAAAGCTCAGTGTAAATTCAAAAGTTCTCGCGTGGGAAAAAAAGAGAAAACTGCAGAAAAGGGGACTTTTTCTGCAAAATCTATCATTAACTGAACATAAACCAAGTGTCTCCATCCACTGTCAAACAAAGCCAGTCATGTCTGTTATTAGATAATTCTGGTAATAATAATATAGTAGATTAATTCACTTGCATAAACACGCAGGTTTAGTTTTGATAGCTGCACCCTGAAGGGGAGGCAAGGACTGTTGGTTTTGGTTCAGTTTGTTAACACTCTAGCAGCAAAACTATTGGTTGAATTCATTCCAGATTGGGTTCATAGGTTACCAGTGACCCCGAATAGATCTCATTACATTTTGGGAAAAGTATGTCAAAGTTAAAATTTTTATGAATTTTTTTAATCTTTTTTTTTCCCCCCCCATTTATGTATAATTGGTGAAATTTCACGTGTCTGTAGCAGCAAAACTGTTGGTTGAATTCATACCAAACTGGGTTTATAGCTTACCACTGACCCTGAATAGATGTGATTTACATTTTGGGAAAAATCAGTCGAAGTAAAAAAATTTTATGAATTTTTTTATACTTTTTTTTTTCCCCATTTACTTATAATGGTCAAAATTTCACGTATCTGTAGCTGCAAAACTATCGGTCGAATTCATACCAAATGTGGTTGATAGATTGCCAGTGACCCTGAATAGATGAGGCAACATTTTTGGAAAAGTAGGTCAGAGTTCAAATTTTTTAGGAATTTTTAACATCTTTTTTTTCCTCCCAATTTACTTGAAATGGGCGAAATTTCAAATGTCCATAAAAACATTAATATTGTTATAATTTACTTCAAACTTGCCACATATATAGAGGCAATTGATATATACTGACACCAGCACACGCGTAGACACGATGACATCAGCTGGATCGACGCCGAAATGAGCTCCGATACGTGCGAGGGGGCGGGGTTTGTTCAGCCTGGAACCGCTTGTTTTATTTAATTTTGGAAAAGCAACTCATTGTGTGCAGAGGCGATGCAGGAATTCCCTCTTAACACCCCCGTGAATACTATACATCTCATTACAAAAGGGATTTAGCACAAATTTAGTAAAAGGACTTAGATTAAAGCGGAGTGCCTAATCCCTCTCCAGACCAGAGCTGAGCCCTATTGATGGATCTTTCCCTCTTGAGAGGTAGAAGGGGATCAATAAGCAAACAGCATCATTGATCCCAGCTGCTTTGAAGTCATGTCTCTCCCAGTCAGAGATCCCCGTCTCTCAGATCCGCGCCGACTGTCCCCTGCTGCCTCGTCTGGGTAACGGCTGTCATAAAGCGCCGGCCTCTTTAAACTATCTGTATGTGGCGTTAGCAGTCGGTTTCACTAAGTAATGGATTTTATAATTCTTTTAATGCTTGTATCAATGAGGCCACTGTAATGGGAGACGGACATTTATAAGTCTTTCAAAAAGGAAGCAGTGAAGTCATTGATACCGCAATGATGTTTATTGAATAGACGTCCAGTGTTGTGTACATGATCACCCAGTGGATTTAGGGAAAAGATGAGGCTCCGTGATGAGGTATGAAGTCCTAATATCCTGTGTTTTTCACCGCAGTAACATGTCCCAGATGTTCAACGCGGGGCTCATGGGAAGGCTTCACCAGTGACATCATCATAGCGGTCTAGACAGACATGGGCATCCCTCCGACAAACAGGCTACCGTGTTATTATGCGGTTCTCTGCAGGACTTCGCTGTCTCTCTTAAAACCATTTGTTACAGAAGAGAGATTCAATTTACCCGAGGTGTGGAAATCCAACTTTTCCAGCCCAGTGTACAGATAGTGATCATTTCAACTTAGAGAAAAGCAACAAAATGAACCAAGGCTGTTATTTATTTGATTTTTGATTTTTTTTTTTTCAGTTTTCTCAGAAACAAGTTTTTCCTTTTTTTCTTTTTCTTTTTTTTTTTTTTTTTTGTGGAAAACCCCATTTCTCAATGTGCTGACAGAGGCAGTTATCACAGCTCCCAATAATGTGAGCGTTTCCACTAGTGAGCACAATGAAAGGCTTTGGGAAGTCTTGTCAAATCCATTTATTTTACAACAATGGGGGTAAAATGGAGACGACACGCTGGGGCTTTTTACTCCCTGGTTCAATCGTAAAATTAAGTATTTATGCGAGTTTGGCCTCGTTTTTACAAGTAATTGTTAAGTGACAGTTAAGGTTAGATCTGTGTTGTATGTGAATCCAGTAGATTTTTGCGGTAGTGTTATAAAAGACGATTTCAATTTTTTTTTTAAAGGAGTGAAATTTTGCTTTTTTTTTTTAAAAGGAATTATGCATTTTCAAACATTTCCCTGTGGTCTCCATAAACTGTAAATGCTCTGCTTGGGTCTGAATTCTT
>JAPQRP010000018.1:2970139-2994681 GCA_037367295.1 Apogon hyalosoma
ACAATGGTAAATGTACCTACTGGCGCCCTCAGTGATGGAAAATTCCCGGTAAATATTGCTGCTTTGTCTGGAGATCGAACCCCAGTCTTCTGTGTCACAGTGTGAAGCTTTATTTATTGAGCTAAATCCCACTTGTACATTCACTGACTTATTTGCCATGTGACAGTCTTGGTACTTATCAGGATGTCAAAGTTACTGTGGGCACTTTTGCACCCTGAGGCTCTTCCATCTCTTGTATGGGGTGTGTGTTTGTGTGTGTGTGTGTGTGTGTGTGTGTGGGGGGTTGCACACATGCCATTTATAACTTGTGTTTTTAATGGAAAAGGGAGTTGAATCTGAACTAAAGTCTATTCAAGCAGCGTTTGGACCAAATGCGCAGCCACAGAAGGTATGTAGTGGATCAGGGTCAGTTCAGATTCAAGTGTGAAATATGACAGTTCTGTAAACAAAGGAAGCAGTACTACTGGTACTACTGAGCAGGAATAGAAGGATATCATATATGTTTATATAGCCCCCCCTCCATTTTTTCTGGATCTGCCACTGTATATACATATATATACTTATTTTTTGATGTTTGTGCTCAGTAATGGGCATGGTGTGGTGCAGGCTGTAATCTCCTCGACCCCACTGAAGGACTTGTGGTGTGTTTACCACTAGATGGCAGTAAAGTTTTGGTCTTATGTACACACCGACACGCACACAAAACACACATGCACACATGTACTGGTTGGAATGCCAGAGTGGGGAGTGAACGTGATGAAAGACCACAGTAAAAAGCAGACAACCAGACTCAACCGCAAAGCACGTAGGACTGAGGGCTCGAGACAAACAGTCCAAGGTTGCTCTCTCACACACTGCACCGCTACACACCACAATGTAAAAGTTTACTGCTGCGAAAGGCGCAGGAGGTATGCATATAGCTCTGAAGGGGGAGTTATTTTTGCCTATCAAGGCCAGTAGATCAGACTGGCGGTTGTCGGGGAAGCGCTCTTGTTGTCTTTGAGTGGCACCGGCAAGCTTGGCTGTAAAATGAAATGAACAAGCGTTCTGTATTCAGTATTTGTATGAGTGCTGCGGGGTATGTGGGGGCTGGTTGTGTGTTGATGAAGAGAGACAGGCGCGCTAGTGGAAGCAGAACTCTATTAGATTTAGCCTGAAGGGTTGAGGAACCACAACGCCTGGGCACAGCGGATCAAGCCGCGTGGAACTTTTTTTTTCCTTCTGTACAAAGCCGAGGCAGCTGGCAGCGTCCTGTGCCTACCAAAGAGGTCCGGACACTTCCAGACTGTCGACAACGGCAGATTGATGGGATTATTTACACTGTTTCACACTCAAAACTGTTCAGTTCCACGGTTTAGAATCAGACTTTGGCCTGTCACTGAATTTGCCTCCTATATTTAACCTTTCCTAAAGGAATTATCACCATTTATTATAATGGAATGGAATATAATAGACTAGAATAGAAATGGATAGAATAGAAATGGATAGAATAGAATAGAATAGAATAGAATAGAATAGAATAGAATAGAATAGGCCTTATTGTCATTACATCTTTTGTTTTATTCTGTCAAATCAATTATTTTCCTACGTTTCACTTACTGATCCTATAGAAGCTCCGAGTAAAATCAAAGCTTTTCACATCAAAACACGTAAAACTGAAGAAAATGTGACTTTTTCAGCAAAATATATCTTCAGTTCAACATGAAAGTGCATGCATAAAACCTAAAAAGGTGATGATGTGTTTCCATGTTCACTACGGAGCCCGTGAACGTCCGAATGGGTCACATCTGATGACCATGAAGACGTGACCAACTGTATGTTATTCAAACTCAGTGACGGCGTTGGCGATTCAGACGTTATTCAGCACATTACATGAGTAGATGGTTGTGGTCTCTGTCAGCTGCTGAGGTCTTCGAGGGTTAAATTAAGGCGTGTTTTGGTAAAACATAGTGAAATCTTGCTCATGTAGTATCATTACTAGTGGAAAATAGGTTTATTTTTCACTTCTTTTCTTGAAATAAATGCTTAATAATGTAATAGTAAATGACTGCAATCTTCAATTCTGATCTACTGCTGTATTATTATTATTATTATTAAATGACTACACCATAACACATCTTCATCCTCCTCCTCCTCCTCCTATTGTCTACCTTTGCAGCTTAAATCACAGGTTTGGGGCGCTGACGTCCAGGCCAGAGAAGCAGAATTCCGCTGAGAAAGCAGATGATTGCCTGTGATTACAGTCTGCACTCCGCTCTCCCTCCGACCACCTCCTCTGGGCTCATCTGGCCGAGCCTGTCCGACGAAAGGCTCTCCACGCTCGTGTCATTAACTGGAGAGAGCCGAAGCGAGGAAAAGCTCACCGGGGAGGCGCTGACACGTTTCCTTCACCTTGACATTGCCTGGAGGTTACACCATTCGCTGGGTAGTAAAGTACGGTTCTGGGAGGTTAGAGTCATGTGAATCGAGGGTTTCTGATGCATAAAAGGTTTCTCTGTGTGAGGGAGTCTTATTCCCTCGACTCGAGCTGTTCACTGTGCTCTGAAGTGCTGGAATGTGTCGATGAAAGACGTCTGAGAGAATAAACGTGTGTGTGTGTGAGACAGAAAGACACCGGGATTTACCGTATGCGCGTTGGTCGATGAGCATCCTGAGCCATTTTTTTTTTGACAAAAAGGTGTGCTGTTGTTGCTGTGTGTGTATTTGGCAAAAAAACAAAACAAAAAAACAAAAAAAACACAAGCCTGAGCCTAATCCCGTGTTCTGACAAAACTGATGTGTGATAAATCAGTCACTGAAGATGTAGCCGTGCACCGTCTCAGTCTCCTCGCGTTACTCAACAGCCCTGACTGGGTGTTTATCAGCCGTCGAGCAAAAAGAAACGCTGACGGTTTACAGTCAGACGGCAGAAACGCGGGAACAGTCATCGGGTTTCACTTTTCGCAGGCAGCCAAAGTAAGTGAGATACGACCGAGCAGCTCCAGCAAGTCTGAAGACAAGGGGGACTTTCCCGGTGAAATCTGCACGGGTAATGTTAAAGCCGCGTATGACTTTCGGCACCAGTTTTTCGCCAAGTCTGTAAAACCCGAGTCCTAGCCTAAGTATCACCAATCCGTAAGTCGTTCCGTGATTACGCAGCTGATTCTCTTCCCTCGCGGTGAACAATTTCAAAGCGTACCCCACCGCAAACACTCCACGAGCCGGTAGGTCACTCGGGCGTTTTCGGAAATTTGTCGCGACATGCATTGCGGGAAGCGGAGCGAATGGCCGTTTCTCAATACGCGTTCTTGTCGTGAAACGTCATCAGTCGCGGCCCAAGTACTGTTCCAATTGCATGTTCGCATAAACCAACAACGCATGGAGTACCCGAATGTTGTTCTTATCAGCTAGCTTATTAAACGAAGGATGCACTGGTTGGCGACTTGTGTAGACTTGGCTAGCAAAATATCCCAAGATGCACTTCGTACCACTCTTGAATTCTACGGCGGCTTCGGATAACTTAATTCGGAGATGTTTTTTGACTAGATGACTGCAGCGAGATGGTGCGATATAATGTTAGAACACGAGCGAGAGGCAGAATAGCCGGAAAGACGTCTTTATTATCATGATACAGGATTCAACGAAATGTATTACAGTTTTGAAAAAATACGCAATATGTATAAATGACATGTAAATACTAGTATAATTGTATTGAAATCAAATTGAGTGACATTGTGGCGATTTGAGGGAAATATGGAGCAGACGACTGAAATACAGCAGAGACAGGAAGGAAAGTTCACAAGTACGCAGCCGTTCAATTACAGAGAGACTTGCATTCTTAGGAAGTCCGTTCTTACGAAGACCGTCACAAGACCGTGCTCTGCGTTCTAGGTATTGAGAAACGGCCAACCCGCCTTCGCTTGGTTGACATATTTGTTGTTGTTGCTACAGCGGCTGCGTGGAGCTCCACTTCCCACCGTGCACATCGCGACAAATTTCCGAAAATGCCCGTGTGACCTACCGGCTTGGTTCATGTGCAGAAACAGGCATGCCCGCTGAGAGGTTATTCAACCGAAAATGCCAGTGGAATTTACCAAGAAAGTATCTGTAACCTAGGGCTGAGCGATAAAACGATAACTATATATATCGCGATAGAACTTTTCCTTGATAGACATATGAGACATGCTCGATACAATTTCGATAAAATTAATTGGTCCATGTTTTGACAGATGTGAGAACAGCCAATTATAATTAAGAAGCGCCACACCGAACCAATCACGTTAGAGTCACGGAAAGTTAGGTTGACGCCCACAGCACAGGAGTAAGAGCAGCCGCAGCACACACGCTAATGTTTGGGCTACAGCGGGAGGTAATGAGCGTTCCCTCGGGAGAAAATATGATGGAGAACTTGGGCGAACGGGTTCCTGAAAAGTAGGGTGCGGAGTGTTTCGGTTCCGGCGTAGAACAGAGGCATAAAAGCCAGGAGTCGGACGGTCAAAGCATGTTGTTTCACTTTCGGTTTACGGCAGTTATGGAGGTACGCACGGCTTGACAGATGGGGGGGGGGGTCCCCAAAAAAAAAAAAAAAAAACAAACAAACCATAGCAGTGGCGGTTAATTCTAAGAGCAGAGGGAAGGATTTCTCTGTATCACAACATGTACATTTCTTTCTCTCTCTCTCTCTCTGATGTCTTCACAACTAACTTATCAGTAATGGAAAATTTAAGCTTGACAAAAAAATAGGGATTTGATTGATATCATGACGGTATCGATATTGTCCGATATGAAAAAAATTATCATGATATGATTTTTCGCGTATCGCCCAGCCCTCCTGTAACCTTATAATAAAAATGGTTCCCCTCGGGTCAATGCGCTAGCGTGGAACATTTGAGTACGTGATTGGCCGTTGCTGCACATCCTGGGTCGACGGCTGCTTTCGCCGTCAGTCCGACAGCGAGGGTTGATCGACACCCGTCTGAGGCTCCTGTGAATCCGTCCGCTGAAATGACGCTGCAGCGATGCCCCCGGACCTCCAAACCCCACCCCCACCCACATCCTCCCTCGCTCAAGGGTGTTTAGGCAGGGTAACACTGAGCTGCCAGTGGAGTGGTGGCTGATCCTGACGTGTGCTTTACTTCGGCTCTCAGGGGACTGAAGCCCAGCCAGCCCTGTGTAATTAAAAGCGCATAAAGACAGATCAAGCTCTCTGCCGCTCTTTCTACTGAAGGATGCCTCAAGGCTCAATCCACTCCACGTCCTGCCCTGTCAAGACGCAGGGAACCCATTTCGACACCTTTATCCCTTATTTTCTTTAGTCAGTCAGTCAGGTGCATGAAAAAGCAAAGCCTCGTACCCAGTATTCACATAAAAAGTGAATTGTTTTGTTTTACGGCACAGGGGTCAAATATATATCTACAGTCGCGGAAAAAATGATTAGATCATCAAAAGTCACCAAAAACAATGCTTATGCAATCCAGTCCTAACTCCTGTGTGTATCATGCGACTAAAACAGACAGAAAAGAAAACAGGGAATGAATAAAAGCACCGTTTTTGTCAGTACAATGACACAGATATTGATGGAAGAACTGAAGTGATTTGGGTTATTATCAAGAAAACATGGAAAATGGATAGATATCAGCTCTGAAATTCAACCACTATGAGCTATTTTTGTTGGTTTCATTATATTTGGCCAAACAAAAGTACCTTTAGTTGAACCAGGCATGAAAATGAACAAGAAACTGAAGAAAACAAGCGTGGTCTAATCATTTTTAAAAAATCTTTTGTGGCAGTTCTTTTCCTCTAAATTTAACTTTCTTTAATGATTTATCACTATTTATTATAATAGTATCCTCTCCATTTAGCATTTTTTTTCCAGTGAAAATCTGATATTTTCCGATATTTATCATGCTGAGATTACACTTGAGGGTGTTATTTCAAAAATAGAGGAAACTGAAGAAAAGTGACTTTTTCAGTCAAATATATCATTAACAGAACTTAAACCCAGTGTCTCCATCCACTGTCATTGATCCAACTCCATGGGTTTTACTGGTGAAACAACGCTGTAGAAGATGACTGTGTTTCCGTGGTAACTACGGAGCCTCTGAACGTCCAAATGGGTTTTGGGTCTTCATGGCTTAAACAAAACTTCCTAATGCAATATAATGCTATTTGTCACAGTATAAAAGTATATTATGGCATTTGTAATTATTGTTTTGGAGCCCAGACCCCTGTTAGAAAACAAACAACGGAATTCAACGTGTCCCAATACTTTTGTCTACATAGTGAATATGGACGATCTAACCAATATTGTGAAACTATCTAATCTACCTTATCTACTCGCCATCCTCTACTTGTTCACTCTTCATTCTCTCACGTTTTACACAAAGTATTTACACGTATTGATAGGATTAGTGAATTAAAAGGCATTGAACGGTTTCGATCAGTAGATGGTTTTGTTGGTAGAGCGGCTGTTTGGAGACATCCTCCTCCTCTCTGATCTTCTACACTTTTTTTTTTTTTTTTTTTTCTGGCTTAAAAGCAGCATTTTTCCCATTAAATCACTGAGATTAATAGAAGATCTGCACGGCGACATAAGGGAGCCCGAGATGAAACGAGATGCCGTAATCGTAGCGTATGATTCGGTCCCTTTGCCAGTCGCTGAATCTCTTCTAATCTTTACTTGCTTCTGTTGCGATCTCGTAATTCACTTTCAATTTCCCCACAAACAGCAGAAGCACGGCGTGTTATCCACCGAAGGGTTATGCATATCAGACCTATAAAATGAGTTCAAAAATTCAATTCTCACCTCCTCTGACTGGCTGCTTTCTTGTCACAAATCTGATTACTACACCTACTGTGAGCGCGGCGCACCGACGTCTAAATGATCAACACTTCTCAGCGGTTGCTTGAGGAAATAAGGGAGAAGCGGGAGCCCGACTCAACACGGCGGAAAGAACGGAAAAGGTAAAATAAAGTTCATCCTCCAAAAGACAGCTGACACTGATTGTAAAATTCTTCGACAATGTTGGCGTTTGTGTATGTGAATTATCTACTGTATGCCCTCAAGGCTTTCCCAGTGAGGAGAGTTCATCCATCGCAGCAGAAAAGACTGGATTAAATAACCAGGGGTAGACCACAGTTAATGATGTGTTGTATATTCTGCAGACGCTGGGATTGGACTGGGTCTGGAAGGTATGGTGGTTTAGGGTAAAGCGGAGAATGGGGATGATGGTTGTCGGGGTCTTTTCTCGGGCGACTCGCACTTTGTTTTCTGTCAGTGGACTGTCATGTAACCGATGATAAAGCAGGAGGAAACTACCAGGAAATAATTCCAGCGGTTTCTGCTAAACTAGGCATCTGTTGTTTTGCACGGTTTGGCATCGTTGTATAATAAATAATAAACTAGCGCGTTGACCCGTGGGGAACAGTGGGTTCTAGATGTGGTCGTTTTTATGCTGGGGAGAGCTGACTTTTGGGAAAAGATGTTACACCGGAAAAAAAACACCCCTCGAAAAACAAGCAAAAATAAATAAATAAATAAATGAATAAAACAAGAAATTTTTGTGTGAATTAAGCAAACTTTTTCAGAGTTAGTTTAACTCAATTCAGTATCAAAATTAACAATGAAATATGTAAAAATATTTAACACTGGTGTTTTCACATTGTTAAAGAGTCTTATAATTACACTTTACAGAGCTATGTTTACTCCAAATTTACTTTAAAATGACTATAATGTTTTAATATTTATTTATTTTAATTCTATAAAGCCCTGTGAGGCAACCTTGTGATATAAGGCTCTACAAATAAAACTGAACTGAATTTCTCAGCAGTGTTATCGTCTTCATCAGACTGCAACCCACACTAATATTGAAATGATGTGGATTTTTTATTTTTTTTTTGCTTAAAAAAAAAAAAATCTGCCAATGGAACAAGTGAAAATGATCTTGGTAAGATTTCTTCAAATAAGATTTTCAAGCTCTATTGTCTATAAATCAGTTCTTATATCTCACTGAAAAGTTCCTCTTGAGGTGATTCTGTCTTATTTTAAGTGGGATGAGATATTTGGACTGGAAATGAGGAAAAATACACTTGGTGAGATTTAGATTTTTTCCAGTGCAAGTCCATATTTTATAAGTACAGACGTAGAAATTATTTGGCAAATCATTCTAGGGAGTCGAGTTAGTAAACGCGTCAGTCCTGTATTTAACTTCATTTCCCATCATGCAGCGGGGTATCACACTTCCCGTCAACTGTCACTGCCATAGCAACGCGATTATAAGGCTATTGTATTCCAAAATTACCAATATCTCCCAAAATATTGGTCTTCTCAACTTGCCGTTTTCACTAGTCTCTTCCTTGACCAAAAATACATACAGTCGCGGAAAAAAATGATTAGACCATCAAAAGTCATCAAAAATAGTGGTTATGCAATTAAATACTATTTCCTGTGTGTATCATGTGACTAAAAGACAGAAAAAAAAACAAGGAATGAATAAAAGCGCTGTTTTTGTCAGTACAATGACATAGATATTGATGGAAGAACTGAAGTGATTTTGGTTATTATCAAGAAAACATGGAAAAGGGATAGATATCAGCTCTGAAATTCAACTAATATGAGCTATTTTTGTTATTATCATTATATTTGTACCTTTAATTGGACCAGGCATTAAAATGAACATGAAATTGAAGAAAACAAGGGCGGGCTAATCATTTTTTCCACGACTGTAGAGGATAAATCTTTTGCGGCAGTTCTTTTCCTCTAAATGTAACCTTTCTTTAAGGATTTATCACCATTTACTATAATATTATCCTCTCCATTTTGCATTTTTTCAGCGAAAATCAGTTATTTTCTGATATTTAATTCCCTTATCATGTACTTTATTCATCACGCTGAGATCAGATTTGAGGGTTATTACATCAAAAATAGAGAAAACTGAAAACAAAGTGACTTTTTCGGTAAAATATATCATTAACTGAACATAAACTCAATGTCTCCATCCGCTGTCATCGATCCAACTCCACGGGTTTTAAAGGTGAATCAGCGTTGTAGAAGATGACGGTGTTTCCACGGTAACTACGGAGCCTCTGAACGTCCACAAATGGGTCGTATCTGATGACCGCGAAAAGACGACAAACTGAATTTCACACCAATTATTTACATGTATTGATAGGATTAGTCGATCAACAGCTATTAAACAGTTCACATCTGCTGACGCTTTTTGTCGCCAGCGGATATTTGGGGGTTAAAACGGACAAACACGTAAAAAGGACGTGCTGCCATCTTGGATTCTTGGCTCCATTCCACTTCATAATTTCTAAAAGACCTATTGCTCAAAAAGAAAAAAAAAAAAGAGAAAAGCCTTCAGGAGATAAATAAAATAATTTATAAATGACTGTTTGCTTCACGAGCCTGTAATGGTTTACAATTTCTCAAAACCAAATCGAAAGATATCAACCCCAAGGTTGTGCAATCGATGTATATTTATGAGCGTAGCGCGATAGGAATTTAAAATAATCAATATTTACCGCCTTACACATAACCTAGGATGCTTGTTTATGGCAGCCGAGTCATGCCCCCGAGGCTCTATTGAAAGGCTTGTGTCCTCATACATCACCGAACACGCCGCGGCTTGTGTATACGCAGCCGTCCACACCCACACACAGCGTCCGCCGCAGCCCCGGCGGGTCACGCACCTCATTACGGTGACAGGTTTCAATCTTGTCCAATTCTCTCCAGCGCCGGCCCGCAGACAACGCCCCGATGTGAGGCTAAACTCACAAAACGCCCGGTGTTATTGAATGGAAGGAAATGACGGGAGGTTTTATAGATTCGGAGAGACTGAAGGCGTCGCGCGCAATGTGACAGTCCAACGTGTGCTGGCAGGAAGGAATGACCGAGCGTCAGCTTTATTTACAGGCACCGACACAAAGGGGCAGCATGTCGCGGCATTATTATTATCTATTTATTAGGAACCCTGTGCAATTTTAACCCTTCGTAGGGCACACGTGCAATAAAACGACTGTTATAAGGTCATAAACTGACAAAAAAAAAAAAAAAATCACTAAAATTCAATATTCGCAGCTTCTCAATGTCTATAAAATCTCTCTAAATCACTGTATAATGTTATAAAAACCAACACGCTTCTGGACCTCACGGAGGCACGGGATTGGCCCCATGTTTAATGCTTGCGGAAGTGACCAAAAATAGTCACGAGCCCCATAAAGGGTTAAGATTTCGAATCTGAAGCGACACTAGGGTGTTTCAATTCTGTGACTATATCAGCCGATTCGCTTTTAACCCTGAAGAAGGCTACAAAAACAAAACAAAACAAAACGAGGAATTTGTACATTTATGGGAACCTGATATGAACATTATGGTATCTGGAAAATAGGGACAAAACATCCACATTATTAGTGCTATTTTTTTATTATGACTGCTATATTTAAATTTTATTTCATAAGAATACATGCATGTTTTATATATATTATTTGGTGCAAGTCTACGTGGTTGTTTTGATTCATGCTCTTTACGTATATTATTATTTACTTTGCTTATCTTTCATTATAAAACTTAAATACCAATAAAAACAAATAAAAAAAAAACGTGCCGACACGCGTTGCTGTATTTTTAACTCCGGCCCAAATGAATTAATCTACAGGAGCTCGTGAAATAAAGGCTTTTCACAATGTCTAATTTTTCCAACCAAGTGCGTGCCTGGATTTTTGCTTTTTTCCTGTTGTTCACGCCCCCTCCATGAGCACCTCTGCTTTGTCTAATACCAGTAGGTCCCTGTGAAATTGGTTTTTTTGTCTTTTTAGATTCATTTTTAAGTTGGAATCGACCCCCTGGTTGACGTCATTGATGTTTTATACAGATTAACTTCCACGTATTCACAATATATTCACTACACCCCCCCCCGTGATCTATCGGCTTCCCTTGACTGCCTTTAATTACATATAGAGAGGTAATAGAGCAGCTGACGGTCAACCTGCCAAATAGCGGGAATGAAGATTGAGGGGTGGGGGGGGTCACAGGATCCAGACGTGTGCAGGGAATCACCTCCTATTATGGGCACGGAAATGGGATTTTCCACGATCCCCCATTGTCAGTTAAGTAAAAAATGACTGATCGTTCAAGATGGACACACGTCACATGAGCGGCATTGCAATCGGTGCCGTTCAAGTTACTTCCGAAGTGTAATCCGTTACAGATTACTTGTTACGGTTACTTAAAAGTAATTCCTTACCTTACGATATTACCGTCTCAGCATTGTAATGCGTTACACGACTCCTGTTTATTATTTTTGAGTCACATACAGACGGACACACACACACACACACACAGGATTGGCCCCGTATTTAATGTTTGCGGAAATGACCAAAAATAGTCACTCGCCCGATCGAGGGTTAAGGTCTCATAATCTTGCCGTTTTTTTTTTTTTTTTTTTTTAATTTGAGGAATTATATTATATTGTAGGCGATGCAAGCGCTATTGAACAAGTACCGAGTAAAATATTACGAAACCTCAATCTGTAATGCCTTATACTACTGTGTTGCGCTAAAAAGTAATCTGTTACTGTAATGCATTACTTTGATAACGCGTTGCTCCCACCACCTATTCGAATCCGATTGTCAGCCGCGACCCCCACACAACATTAACATCAAGGAAAATTAGATGAAACAAGTGAGGGGTTGGAATAATTATCAGACTCCGTAACACCTCTGTTGATGTTATGCCTCGTATTATGTCTGTGTGGTCTTTTTAATACCGCTTCTCAAGGTTAATTGATGAGAAATAATGGATCACAGAGCTCGGGGACTGTGATGTTTGTCGGCGGGATGTTTCGCAACCAGCCCCCGAGCAACTCAGTGGCCCAGAAATTCCATTTAATAAAGATTAGCTCCCTTTCTCGGAGACCTCATTCTCCTTCTTAATTAAAAGATGAAGATAAAAAAATTGGTGGGCTGCGAGTATCAGAAAATATCCTCAGGACTTCTTACACAAAACACAGCTCAGCGCCCACATGAAAGGCTGGGACTAATGCATATTTAATGCCAATGGGAAACAGCTTAGATCAGTTCCTTTACCGAGAGCACTGGGAAAACTGAAAATACTCTTACTATAACCGTCCCTGCTCCTTGGGCTGTATGAATGAGAGCGGCGTGGCGTGTTTAAGCGGGTATATAGAATGTGTGGGTATATACCTGTGTGTGTGTGTGTGCCTGCAGGAGGTGAGGTGGGGTTCAGTTAGCATGGCCGCACAGCAGGACGGACTTCCTGTTTAAAGCAGAATAACACACACTCAGAGCCGCACATTAACCCGTAAAGACCCAGAGCTGCTTTTGCGGCACTTCCCACGTGAATTTTTCTCTATTTTTAACCTTTCCTAAGCGATTTATCACCATTTGCGCCAACATTACGCTCTGTGTTTTGCATTCGTAAGTCAAAATCAGATATTTTCCTGTATTAAATGTACCGATTATGTAGATGTTCATAAAAGCTCAGATTAAAGTTGAAGGTTATTATATTCAAAACGGGAAAAAAATGAAGAAAAAGATTTTTTTTTCTTGCAAAATATATCATTAACTGAACGTAAAGTGAGTGTCTCCATCCACTGTCACTGGTTGATTTTCCATTGGACACTGGGGCGCCGTTAAAGGGGGGGTAAACGTGACGAATTCATGGGGCCCAGCATTTCTGGGGGGCCCATAGATCAGTGGAGGGGGTCCAATGGATCCAGGTTAGAAGTTGTGAAAATTTCGTGTAAGATCCGCTGTAGAATAGAGGCACAGACGCTGGGAGTCGGATGTTGAAAGCATGTCAGGTTTCACTTTCGCTTCACGTCAGCGTCAGTTATGGGCCACACCCACGTGTATATCACGCTGCGTTCCAGGCCACCCGTAACTCACGTTTTTCCAACCTTCTACCGGTGAAAATGCACTGGAATGCCAGTCAAACCCACCCGTGAACTCGTACTAGATCCACGTCCTCCCGGTTCCGAGTTCTGATGTCACGTAGCCCGTCAAACAACAACGGCGGCCCCCGTAGATGCGGTGTTTACGCCGGTTCTTTATTAAAACAGGTACTGCTTTAATGTCATTTATCTGTAAATGTTCTGCATCAGCAGCAGCTTTAGCTAGTTTTCAGTCCAGTGAGTGTAACAATAAATTAATACCAAATACGTATCCAAATAGAACCTACAACAACCGTAACATTAAAGGTAGAACAGCTTCTCTTGCCTTATGCGCTGTTTTTCCTCTTCTGTTTCCCTAAAATAAGCAAAGATCAAACACCCCAGGGAAGAAATGACTGTAAATGGCAGTCTGCCGTGCTGGTTTGTTTACATCCAACTCCCACAATTCCTTGCACTCGGGCAGTTTGGTGTGACTTGACTGGAATGCTACAGGATTGCGAGTCGTGGTTTGAAGTCGTGAGTTACGGGCTCAGAAACCTGCCTGGAACGCAGCACAACCGCTGCCCCTGCCCCACGTACATACCCCCCCCCCCGACAAATGGATAACATACTTACTACCCACCCCCATTCACACATCACTGAGCTCTCATGGGGAACGCGATTGCTAGCGGCGCCCCAGATTGGACATATGCGTAAAAGTCTACCGATATTTACTAAATGTCGAAGAAACAGAAGTGTAATTTCGGTTTTTCTATTCGATGATTCGTTTGTTTATTATCGCGAGATGTCAAGAGAAGTCATGCGACAAACGTAAATATCTGTCGTTTTGAATCTAGAATGCTCGTCACCCTTCTATCCTGTACGAAATTAAAAAATGACTGGGTTTTAAAATTCTTCTTCTTCACTTGTTGAGGCATCCTTCAACATCCCTTTTTTTGTTCATGCGACTACGGTTGTGCAAAAAGGTCTTTCCTTTGCAGGTTTGCGTCATATACCAGTTTCGCGATGCCCGAAAAATCACCTCTTGCGAGCACAAAAACGAGAATTTTTCCATGAGGCTAATTTTTATGTGTAAGTTATATTCGCACAATTTGAGGGTCAATGGAAAAGCAACTATTGATCCATTTCCATGGGTTTTACTGGTGAATCAATGTTGTAGAAGATGACTGTTTCCACGGTAACATGAAAAGATGACAAACTGCATTTTGCACCAATTATTTACATGTATTGATAGGATTTTCTTGGGTCGCCAGTGGCTGTTTGGGTCTTTATGGGTTAACAAACCAACAAACAGGATGTTGGACTTAGACTTTTGCACAGAACTGTACATTATTTTTTCTTTTGAAGACCAGAAAATGAAATGAAATGTGTTTGTTTCTCACTTTTATTACTTCACCTGTTCCTAAAACCTATATAAAGCTCCATGCTGCTGTGTTTTATTTTAGAAATTGCAATTATTCACTTGTAGTCCAGCTACCAGGGATGCGCCGCAACTCTAACTAAATACAACTGTTGGACTCGGGCTGACTTTTTTTTTTTCTCTTTCTCTGTTTGGAGACTGGCATCATCAATAAAAGCAAAAGTGACCTTGTTTTTCTAGCAGAGAAATAAATCATTGTAAAAAAAAAAAAAAAATAATAATAATAATAAAAAAATGGAGGATGAGAGCATGAAAAAAGGGAGAACTCCTGCAGAAGAAGTAATGAACATACTGTACTGTGTCCTGCCACTCGCCATTAATAATAAGTGTAAACATGGCAATGGAGCAGCTACACAAAACTGAATACAGACCAAAGCATTCCAGGGTTAAATAAATAATAAGACCCCTTCTGCTTGTTCTGCACTCAACACAAACACACACACACACACAATAACAACTCGCAACTAAAATTTGACGCACATATTATGAAAGTGTCCAAAATGCGTTGAGGACAAGAGTAAATGTTGCTGACCAAAAATGCGAAATACAGAGGATTAGTTTTTAACAAAAGGTGTTGAATCAGTTTGGAAATTTTTAGTCTAGAGGAAAAAAAAAAAAAAAAGTCATGTGGGAAGTATCACAAAACTAGCCCTGGGTCTTTAAGGCTTAAATATGGGAAAATACCTGTTTCCCTCCAAAATAAAACACAAAATACAGACAATAATATTATAATAAATGGTGATAAATCACTGAAATATACAGAAAAAATAATCTGACAAATGCCACAAAAGTAGCACTGGGCCTTTAAGGGTTAAATATGGGACGTTAACCCTAGTTTCTATCAACTAACTCAAAATACAAAGGATAATACAACAATAAATGGTAAACTATTTAAACATACCGAATTTTATTTTATTTTATTTATTTCTTTATTTCTTTATTTCTGAGAACTGCCACAAAAGTAGCACTGGGTCTTTATGGGTTAAATACGGGAAAAAACCTGGTTTGTCCCTCAAACAACACAAAATACAGAGGATAATATTAAAATAAATGGTGATAAATCACTTAAATATACATATTTGTGAACTACCACTAAAGTAGCCCTGAGTCTTTAAAGGTTAAATATGGGAAAAAAACCTGATTTGTCCCTCAAATAACACAAAACACAGAGGATAATATTATAATAAATGATGATAAATGGCTTAATTATACATATTAGAGAACTGCCACTGAAGCGGCTCTGGGTCTTTCAGGGTTAACTACGCTCTATTTATATCCGGTTACAGTACCAACCACTGAGTCACGGTGCCACCTAGAACACATTACGTAGATTAAATGTACCACAGCAGGATGGCGTCTACAGGAACCAGATGGATGCCTCCGTAGATGTTCAAGGTCACGGTGAGCCGAGAGCGGAGTTCCTCCAGCAGGTGGCTCTCCTCTCTCTGGGGGCAGCTAGCTATAAAACACAACGAACATCTGGCGGCCGGGGTCGGTGTGTACGCGCGGAAATGACACAAATCACACGGATACACTCAACGCAGCTGTATTTTCTGGATTAGATTTCCACTCTCCCCAAGTGACTGTCGAGCCCCGTCCGAGTCCCCGAGAGAGTCACTAACTTCATTTGAGATGCGTCGAGCGCCACGCGGAGAAAACACAGACGCCGAAACTGTGCGAACGGCTGCGCGAACGGCCTGCCCTTCATACCATTAAGAGTGAGAAAACAACCCGAGCCGGGCATCGCTATTCATCGACGGCGGCCTTTGGCTTGTTGGACTTTTTGCTTCATGCAAATACGAGGCTGAAGGACTCTCGGCTCCCCGGAGCTGAAGAGCTATCGGGAGAACTCCGGAAAGGGCACATGTGCACGGCCAATTTGTAGTCCTTCGTGTACACTGCCTGACTAACAAAAAAAAAAAAAAAAGCAATATTTGACTGCACCACCTTGCAGGACACGTTCACTGTGACATCTTTTTTTATCACTTTTAATGCTTATTTTCTTGTACAGCACTTTGGAAACCTCTGTGGTTGTTTAAATTTGTGCTTTATAAATAAATATGGATTGGGTTTGGGGCAGTGTGCTAATTAAGCGTGGCGCCCTCTGGTGGATTGATTGGGAAACGCTCCTTCCAACGTACAGGATGAATGGAAGTATGAAGGCTGCGACGCACGACGATGTTAGAAATAGAAATAGACAAACCTATTTATGTGCATAAAGTGAGCATAAAGGAACCTTAAGGCCCTCCGCCAGCTCCCAGTTAGACTTTGACGCACAGCCGGGCTCTGCGTCCGAACTGTACCGTGAACCGTGACTCAGGAACCACCAAACGTACCGTTGCATCCCTATACTAGCCACCTGCCGTCCATACTACATCGAAAAATAGGACATTTCACACGCTTTTCCTCGTCCATCCACGCAGACCCCCCCCCCCCAAAACGCACGTCTGAACGCGGAATTCAAAGTGAGAACGCGACGCCGCGTGTGCGTTTTCGGTTCAGATCGTCGCCGTGTAAACGTAGCCTCAGACAGAGCGGATCCATTTCTTTTTTTTCTTTTTTTTTTCCCTCCTCTTTTGTCACTTACTTTTTTGTTTAATCTCCATTCATGAACAGTCAAATTACCCAGTTACACAATTAGTCCCGGATATGGAGATCAAACCGTCTCACGTACAGTTCATTTGCATTCACTGGAGACATGGGGGATTATATTGAGACCCAATTCCCGCTTCAAATCCCTCTAACTCCATGTCAATTATACAAAAATAGAAACTCGTTAACACAGTAAATATCGTGACCTAATTTCGCTGAGATTGGAAATCAGAAATACTGCGTGTGAGTGTGAGCGTGCACGAGGCGATGGATGCCCGGGGTTTTTACGTGTCGAAAGGACAAATAAGCGCCTCAGGGTTCACTTTGACAATCCAGAGAATCGTAACGATCACCGCAGAATTAAACGTGCGTCAGTTGTATCACGAATTCGAGCCAAACGTCCGCTCAGATGTGCACACGGCGTGAATGTGTGCGCACGCAGTGGCAGCTGCGTGTGAAAGTGTGGGTCTGTATGTATAGTAATGACAGTGTTGGCGGTAATGAGAGGCTGGTTCCCCTGCAGAGCCATGCTGGGTGCGCCGTATTGATCTGCTCCACCACTGGGAGGACTGGAGCTAGATAATGATGAGTATCTGTGATCTTTCAGTCTTGCCCTGTGCGTCTCCACCTCTTTCCTCTGCCTGCCTGCCTCTGTTAAAATCCAGAAACGCGTTTAATGGATACGACGTCCTATGGAGACGTTCGATAAAGAGGATTTTTTATTTTTTTTTTAATTATTCTCTTTTTATCGAAAGAATTTAGACTTTTACAAACACTGAAAAATTAGACACACAAACTATTTACATCTTGAGAGTTGGTGTAAAAAAAAAAAAAAAATAAATGAAAAATTACAGCAGCTCATCATTGTCTTGGCGCACGGGATTTCACAGTAAAGAATCGACGTGTAAATAAAAATGAATAAAAACACAAAAAAGTATTTCCTTCGGTTCATATTCATGCAGTCATCTCAGCAAAATCGGGTCTCAAAGGTCTCACTTATCTCACCCGTCCCTCCCATCCTCAGATTTACAGCAAAGGTTCTTCTTTCCATCCTATAGTCTATCCAAATATTCATCGTCGGTTCTTCTTGTGTCGTCCGTTGTTTAGTTATTGCTTTTTTTCCCCTGCAGCGAATAATATACTTAATAAGTATCCATTTATGTTTTCGACCTCTGGAGAAATGTCTCCCAAATATATAGTTTTGAAATCAAAGGGTAAATAGGGATTAAGAAGGATTTCTATGGCTTTATGTGTTTCTTTCGAGTAACGGTTCATTTTTGGGCGTTCCCAGAATATGTGGAAATGATGTGCAGTGCGGCAGCTGCAACACAATTACACTTCTATCTTTTGAACATCTCTCAAACGGAAATATATTTTACCTTTCATTTTTTTCCTCCTAAATATCGTCTTGTGCCCAGTCGGTTGTAAGGGTGCAGCAGTTGTAGCCCTGACATGGCGTCAGTTCTCTACAGGCTCATGTCTTCAAAGCTCCAGACAGCTTTTATGTGCGCATCAGCCGGGCTACTGGAAGTTCTTTTTATGTTCTATAAGAAGGTAGCGATTTCTGCAAAGGCGTGGTTGCTTTTCTCTTAGGCCTATTCAACACATCGAATTAAACTGGAAACGTATACAGAGATTTGGGGGAGAAAAAAAACAAAGAAACCTTGATTTTAGATTTTATACAAGCGGTTCCAGGAACAACAAACCCCGCCCCTCGCTGGTATTGTAGCTTATTTTGGCATCGATCCAGCTGATGTCACCATGTTTATGCACGTGCTGATGTCAGAATATCAGTTGCCTCTATGTATGTGCCAAGTTTGAAGTCAATTGAAACAAAAAGACAAAAAAAATAAATCACACGGAGCTATTGGTATTAGACAAACCAGTGGTGCTCATGGAGGAAAAAGACATACAAAAACGACTCACTTGGTTGGAGAAATTCAAAATTGTAAAAAGCCTTTATTTCATGAGGGCCTGTAGATTAATGAATTGGTTAATTCATTAATTAATCCACAGGCCCTCGTGAAATACCGTAATTTCCGGTCTATAAGCACCTACTTTTTCCGACGCCGTGAACCCGCGGCTCAAACAGTGACGTGGCTAATTTATATTTCACGGGCTAACGATCGATCCGGCTGTCGAAGAAGGAAATCGAGCTCCCGCACGCAAGCTTGGCATCACTGAACCGATGGTGAGACGTTGGAGCGTGAAGCGTGGGTGCGGCTTATAATTGGTGCGGCCAATAGTCCGGAAAGTACAGTAGCTTTTTTACAATTTTGAATTTTTCCAACTGAGTGCCTGGATTTCTGTCTTTTTAAATTGAGACAAAATTGATGTTTTAATAGACATGTTAAATTTCACCCACTATAAGTACATGAGGAAAAAAAAAAATATATATAAATTTAAACTTTCGCTTACTGTTCCCAAAATATAATGGCATCTGTTCTGGGTCACTGGGAATCTATAAACCCAATTTGATAAGAATTCAACCAATAGTTTCGCTGCTAAAGTGTTAACAAAGAAATAAACAAAACAAAAACAATACCCCTTGTCTCCGCTTCGGGGTGCTAGAACAACAGCTGATTACTTGACCTATGATAACACAAAAATACAAGTCAAAAGTGGCTCAAATCTTAACTTGAAAATCCTTGTCTAACTTAATAAATTCTATCGACGTAACTTCAGTCGAGTGGGCGGAGTTAAGCCCTGCGTCATCACGTTCAAATGTATCACGGACAATTATTAGGTGCCTTTTCCAGTCGTGAACTTATCGTCACTCTTTTGCCCCATGTTTTGAAGCTGGGAATACATTTTGTAATGTATTTTACGCATCGATTTTTTTTAAGAAAGTGCCTAAAATGTATGAACTGAAGCAAAAAAAGATGTGGGACTTGGTATTTTTTGAGCTGAAATTGCCACAGCTGAACTGATAATAATAATAATAATAATAATAATAATAATAATTATTATTATTATTATTATTATTAGTAGTAGTAGTAGTAGTAGTAGTTGTTGTAGTAGTTTTATTACGACTACAAAATTATCAACAATGTCTTGTTTTAGCTAGACATAGTGATTTGTGAAAAAATTAAAAAAAATCACAGAGCTAGACATAAAGCAAGAACATTATGTATTTCAGATTGTCATGACATGGTGTTTAGTGTTAAGTACAATGGTTAGTTGATCCATAATAAGTGGTTTAAGTCCAGTGTTAATAATAATAATAATAATAATAATAATAATAATTATTATTATTATTATTATTATCATCAGTTCAGCTGCAGCAATTTCAGCTCAAAAAATACCAAGTCCCAAATCTTCTTTTTGCTTCAGTTCATACATTTTCGGCACTTTCTTAAAAAATTGATGCGTAAAGTACGTTACAAAATGTATTCCCAGCTTCAAACCACGGGGCAAAAGAGTGACGTTAAGTTCACGACTGGAAAAGGAACCTAATAATTGTCCGTGATACATTTGAACGTTACACATTTACATTTTAATTCAACTGAACTAAATGTTTGAGTTCAAACAACTACCCCAAGAGTTCAACTAAGAAATCTGTGTCCAAAAAACAAAGACCGAGGTACATAACGTGTTAGGAGAACGAGCTACGTTGGTTAATCTGACGCAAAAATTGAAAGCAGCCCTTTTTACATTGAAACAACAGGTTCTATTTTACAGTATGATTCGCCACAAAGGCACAAAATAAAGAAACCCTCACACATAAAGGTCTGACCGCTGGACAAGGATGGAAAGCGTCATGGCTGAAGACACCTGGAGGTGACAAATCAATTCATGGACTGACTGATCCACCGCCGATCAATGAACCCAATTGAGACGGAGTGAAAACTTCAGCACTATTGAATTCAACTGTGCTTAAAGTCCACGAGGGAAGTCGCGTAATTCCACATAAAAGGCTTCTTTAATCCGACAGTTGTCTTTTGAAAGTGCATTATCCGATCAGACACAGCTCCAGCAATAACACAGACATCAGCCTGATGAGAAACCACCACTGCTCATTTGTCATCCAGCCTGTTGACAACGTGCTCAAACATCCTCGTCCTATTTCAACACCCCGCCACCCCTGACTGCTGTTCTAATGCCCCCATCATGTCCCCTTCATGGTTGGCCGGACCCATCATTAATTGCCAGTCTTAAATCATGATTGGGTGAATAATGTGAATAATTGTTTGCTGGTAGCCAATTATTGGGTGTTTCATGTGCCGCTCATGGCTGCGTACAGAAACTACTCGACTACCCTGTTACGAAAATCACATAAACCCTTTAAACCTTAAGCTTAAAATGGTCCGTCTGGGCTTTTTTTTTCTCCTTATTTTAACTATAAAAAGGTCAGAAAATACACCATCAGCAGTCGCTTTTCCATTGGATATATGCACAAAACTTGACCGATATTTACTAAATGTCGAAAAAAACAGAAGCGCAACGTCGGTCTTTCTATTAAATCACAAATGCGACGATTTATTTATTTATTATCGCGAGATGTCACTAGAAGTCATTCCGTAACCACGGCGACGAACGCGAATATGCTGTTGTGAATCTAGAATGCTCGCTACGCCAGCCTGGCCGGCTATCTAAATTAGAAATCCGTCTGGAATCGCGGGGCTTGATTCCAAATATGAAGGCGGGACTTACAGGCGCTGAGTAAACCAATCACAGATAAGACGGACGTGACGCTTTTGTCGGAGAAATTTAAGGATACAGGGTGCAATCTGTAATTCCATCCTTATTTTTTAAACAACCGACAACAGTTGTAAAGAGATTTGAGCGTTTGGAACTGACTCTGACTCGCGACAGAAAGAAGTCGGTGCATATGAGACACTGCGAAACACCCGCCCCCCAGACTTGTGATTGGTCAGTATAGGACAGATCGGGCATATTTCACAATGATCGCCCCAATTCCAGACTGTTTTCTCTCAGAAAACCGGATGGCTGACCAGACTAAATACAAATATATCTGGTTTCCTTGTGTGTCCGCACGTACTGTGAAAGGTTTGTTTTAAAACTCTTCTTCGCCTGTCGTAGCATCCATCAACATCAGTTTTTGTTTTTTTTTGTTCTTCATGTGACTCTAGTCGTGCAATAAGGTCTTTCCATTGCAGTTTTGCGCGATATACCGATTTCGCTACACCCGAGAAACCACCTCTTGCAAGCGCAAAAACTTTTCATCGAGTTTTGACGAAATTGTCATTTTTCCATTACGCAAACTTTTATGCGTAAGTTATATTTGCACAATTTGAGGGTCAATGGAAAAGCAATTGTGGTGAATGGTGAAGGCTTTGAACACTTTGAACTTTCAAAATCTAGCAGTTATTTACAATTCACTGCCTGTTAAAATACTGCTAGGACGGCTTCTTCTCCAGCTTCTCGTACAGGCCTGACTGAAATTACCGTCATGACCCGAAAAACCTATAAAGCACAACATCTCGGGTTTCAGAAACCGCTGGATTTTTTCCAATTGCACAAACAGTGAAAGAGTTACAGCCGCCCAGACAGGGCGTGTCTGCGATGACACGTCAGGTTTTAAAGAGTTAACATCTTCTTCATTAGTGTGAAAAATTAGCGCATGTGAAGAGCTATCAATAGCAAAGCGGAAATGAAGAGAAGAGGACGGAAATGAGGAGAAATAAAAGGATAATCTCAGAATTAAAGACTCAAGTGGTCGACAAATGCGAAAACGCTGCTTCTGTCCAGAAACAACACCTCAATATTTCATTTCCTCCTTTTGTATTCCTTGGTTCCACAGATGTATTTCATAAACACGTCATGTAAAAAACACAGGCGGCGGTCAGAGGCTGAGTTAGCGGTGACTAAGGGTAGGTGATGATGACCAAACCAGATGTACGAAAGTAAGTCAGTAACACAAACCTCTCCAGGCCAAAACACACAACCACACTTCCATATGCTGCTGATCCACTGGAAGCTGACAGTATGCTTTCTTACATAAAATAAGCCCCGTCTAATAACATATATTCGGTGTTAAATGGATTTATTCGCTGAAATCATAATAACACCTACTCTACGTGGGTAAAAAAAGAAGTGATAAGCCTTTAGCTTTGGCGTAATACTGCTATGAAATGGATAGAGTTTATTTTTGATATGGAAAATACTTTTATGAAATGGACGGAATTTATTTTGATACGTGTAAGATTTGTTCAGTTCCCTCGGGGAGCTGACATGGGACTTTATGACCAGCAAAAAAAGGTGGGGTAAGGTGGTAAGGTTACACAAGTTGAACTTCCTCCCGCTCCTTTTCGAATGTTTTTTTTTTTTTTTTTAGCCCCGTGTCCTGTTTTTTAGGACCGGTTTCATAGGAGCAGATGAGGAAACGCTGCAGCCTGAAAAAGTAAAGGCTAGAAATAAACATTTAAATGGGACGCGTTAAAGGGGAAAAAATGTACCCGGTTACCAGGGGCCATGATTCTTAATACCATCACCGCAATTAAAAGCTTATTCTCTGACTTAACCATGCAGGAAGTATGGCATCGAAGAGCACTTGGGCAGAAAATGGCAAATTAAAAGTGAACATTTTTATGCTAATATATAAATAATCTACCTGGGCTTATGTGTGTGGCTGGGTGGTAATGTGCACATGCCCATACTGTGTAAAGATATGAAGTGTGTACAAGTGTGTGTGCCTGAGGCAGAGTGTGTATCTTCTCTAGTAGTATGTCCTTGGGGAGCAGAGCCGTGTTATTACAGGAAGTAATCTCATGAGGAATTGGAATATTCATGAGCACCACGTTGCCCTTAAAACAAAAGCTAGACGCCTCTTGAAAAAATCTCAAACGAGAGCCATCTATAAGGATATAAATGCAGATTGGCATTTAATAAAATGAAACATTCCACATGCATAAACATTAAGCAGTGTCTGAATGTCACCGACGAGTTCCGTTCCAAAATGACACATCCACCATTTGGAAAAACAAAAACAAAAAAAAACAAGTTATTTATCCTAGCAGAGCTACTGCTGGCATGAATAGTCAAATCCTCTCCTGCACAGAATGTTTCATACAGTGTCCTCAGCGAGATTAAATATAACCACAAAATAACAAACCCCAAAGTACCGTTTTAAAATTAAACCCTTTAGATACACGTCCGGAAAATAAGAATCCAATAAATAAAAAAGCCTTGCCCTCAATGTGTGTAACATCACAATATGCACAATAAGCTCTATTTATAAAGAACAGGCCTAGATAATGTAAGCAGCATTAACCCTTTATAGTTCACGCACAGAAACACACCGGAATTCAAAAATCCAAACCTCAGCGTGTTATTGGAGGACCTAACAAGACTTTTTCAAAATGTTTTACTGTGTAGAAAATCAAGGTCGGTGAAGTTACCATATTTGGTTCCTTGCCCACAAGCAGCAAAAACAAAATAAACAACAAACAAAAATAAAAACCAAGAACAAGATACATATTAAAAAAAACCAAAAAACACACACACACACAAGAAAAACACACGTAAGGTGAAAGGAACATGTATTTTAGAACATTAGACCCACATCAGTGCTGGTCCAGACCCCTGTCCACATCCACGTGACCCCTTTGAACATCATTCCTTCCATTAGTACCATTACTTCATGGTACCGAACAAAGCAGGTCCACTCACTGTTC
>JAPQRP010000018.1:3011484-3028394 GCA_037367295.1 Apogon hyalosoma
ATAGTCTCACATTTTGAGAGGGAGATGTCCATTAAGAGCTAAAACGTTTGCAAGGGGCGGGGTTTGTTGTGCCTGGCGCCACTTGTTTTGTAATAAATTGATTGACATAGCACTCATTTAACATGTACTGAACTGCAAGTGCTGCCCTCACAGGTGCCTGATCAAATATCTTATAACATTTTTACTACTGATCAAATATCGGCTGTCAAAAAATTAAGGCCAATTTCTGATATTGAGAAAAATCGATATATCGGCCTATCTCTAAAATTGACCTTGGTGTTTTTGTTAAGATGAGTCAAAAATTGCTAGAACACGTAACTACCCTGGACTGTGTTTTTGGCCTTGGCTTTAATTTCACTACGGTGTTCCCGACCACAGCAGGAGCCTTATTTTACCAAAAATATACTCCATTACACGCGAATAGACCCCTATCAAAAGAAACTAGACCTTATTAAGAAAACAATTTAGGGGAGACACGGTCATGTACTGCTTTTTTTTTTTTTTTTTTTTTTTCCTTCCTTCTGCTGAGCTTATTTGACTTGATGAAGGCGAGATCTTAACATGCAGACGTGCGCTGCTTACAGAAACCCCAGGCTCAATTTATTTTTTATGGTTGACTCGGTAGCAGCTGTTCTAACTCTGCTGCAATCAAACCTGCATCTGGAGAAAACGGGAAGACGCACCGTTGTGTTCGGGGCACTTGTTTAACGGCACGACGTAGAATTCTAACGTCGTAAAGGAGAATCGGCGCGTCGGGTTGTTTTCTCGCGCTCGTCCCGGAGAGTCAAAGGTGATTTGTTTTCAGACTGTTTTGCCGCCTTCTAGCAAGGGCTTCCCTATTGTCAGGTGTGTCTAAGCCATGTGTGTCAGTGTGTACAGGAGGTCAGAGGGGCGCTGTACTGCTCTGGACGAGACGGTGCGGAGATAATGTAGTTTGTCAGGAGGTGTGAGGTTGGACTGATGGGTGTGAAGAATTTGTCTCGCACTAAAAAATAGAACGGCATAAAAAGGGGAGATGGGCAAGACCGAAGCAGAGTGAGAGAAATGTTGATAAAAATGTGGCAGGATTAAAAAGGAAACATTTATACACAACACACACATAGTACGTATAATAAATATATGGTATTAAATACACCGTCATCTTCTACAGCATTGATTCATCCAGTAAAACCCATGGAGTTGGATCAACGACAGCGGATGGAGACACTCGTTTTTATGTTCGGTTTATGATAGATTTTGCTTTAGAAGTCACTTTTTCTTCAGTTTTCGCTGTTTCCGATATAATAACCTTTGAATTTACTCTGAGATTTTATGAACGTCTACGTGATCTGTGAATTAAATACATGATTTACGCTGAAAAAACTCAAACAATAAACGGTGATAAATCGAATACAGAGAAGTTTTGAATTTTCGTGAACATCTAAATCAAATACACCAAATTTAAAAAATGAAGAAAAATGCAAAATACAGACAATAATATTATAATAAATGGAGATAAATTGCTCAAGACAGATTAAATATAGAGAAGTTTTGAATTTTCATGAACATCTAAATCAAATACACCAAATTAAATACAAGAATATACATGACTTACAGAGAAAAATGCACAATACAGAGAGTAATACTATAATAAATGGTGATAAATCAGTTAATAAAGGTTAAATATAGAAAAGTTTAGAGTTTTCATAAACATCTAAATGAAATATCCAAAATTAAATGCAAGAAAATACATGATTTAAAGTGAAAAATGCACAATACAGAGGGTAATACTATAATAAATGGTAATAAATGACTTAATAAAGGTTAAATATAGAAAAGTTTAGCGTTTTCATGAACATCTATATTAAATATCTAAAACTAAATACAAGAATATACATGACTTACAGTGAAAAATGCAAAATACAGAGGATAATACTATAATAAATGGTGATAAATCTGTTAACAAAGGTTAAACAGAAAAGTTTAGAGTTTTCATGAACACCTAAATTAAATATATCAAATTAAATACATGAAAATACATGATTTACAGTGAAAAATACAAAATAGAGAGAATAATACTATAATAAATGGTGATAAATCACTTAATAAAGGTTAAATATAGAAAAGTTTAGAGTTTTCATAAACATCTAAATGAAATATCCAAACTTAAATACAAGAAAATACATGATTTACTCTGAAAAATGCAAAATACAGAGGATAATACTATAATAAACGGTGATAAATCCGTTAATAAAGATTAAATATAGAAAAGTTTAGAGGTTTCATTAACATCTAAATGAAATATCCAAACTTAAATACAAGAAAATCCATGATTTACTCTGAAAAATGTAAAATACAGAGGATGATTCTATAACAAATGGTAATAAATCACTTAATAAAGGTTAAATCGAGACAAAAATTCATTCAAAAGCAACACCGGGTCTTTATGGGTTAAAAGCCGTGACACTAAACACACACCGTCGCGGCCTGATCTGCATCGCGCCCCCACGTACACGCTGCAGGCGAACCCGATCGATGGGATGGCCGCGTTAGCATTGCAGATGACCGTCACGTGAAAGGTATTGCGCGAGAATCGATGGTGGCGGCAGCACAGGAGCAGAGGAGATTCCACTGGGATAAGTCTGCTCAAATCTGACGGGCCGGGATTTGGCACTCCAGAGCTTTCCTTGTCACAATATTGATTTAGAAATAATTACCCAGACTGCTTAGTGATTCCTCACATGTTTGCCTGTGTTTTGCCTCCGACTCCTTCCTGCGTTTCATTGCGGCGAACCAGCCCTTATTTCTCCTCTGATTAGACGAACGCGACATAATCTGAGAGAGCGAGAGCAGTCTGTTTTGAAATCCAGCTGGTGTTCCGGGACGCTAACTGACACGCTAGTAACTAATTAGCATCGAAGCCGGTAGGTTAGCATATAAAGTATGAGTGACAGCTACAAGTCCTTCAACCGATAACTGAATCCCTTCTCAACACAGACGCAAATGCCCAAAACACAACATTAACTACATGATAAAGGATCCCAAGACCTCTAAAATCACATGAAATTACTTGGACGCAAGAAAGATTCAAACTGAAAACGCTCGGAACGCGACATTTGTCCGCTTCCTGGAATCAAACCTCAGGATATTAACCCCAAAGTTGCACCGATCTGATATTAGGATCGGGTATCGGCCCCGATATCAACATTTTCGCTCCGTCTGGGATCTGCGAGACCAATCCTTCCCTTTTAAATCTTTGCGACGCAGGCTAGGGTCACGCATGCCGAAACGTAATTCTAAAAGTAACACGACGGACCTGTAATGTGGAGGACGTGGTGGGTTTATGTACAGTCATGGAAAAAAAATATATTATCCCACCCCTTGTTTTCTTCACTTTCTTGTTCGTTTTAATGCCTGGTTCAACTAAAGGTCCATTTGTTTGGACAAATATAATGATACCAACAAAAAACAGCTCATAGTAGTTGAATTTCAGAGCTGATATCTATTCATTTTCCATGTTTTCTTGATAATAACCCAAATCACTTCAGTTCTTACATCACTGTCCATGTCATTGTACTGATAAAAACAGTGCTTTGATTCATTCCATGTTTTCTTTTCTGTCTGTTTTAGTCACATGACACACACAGGAGTTAAGACTGGATTGCATAACCATTGTTTCTGATGACGTTTGATGGTCTAATCATTTTTTTCCCGCGATTGTAGCTTTAGAAAAGATAAAACTGTGAGAAAGTGAACGTGAGCTCCCCTCACCTTATCATTGAGTACCTGCTGCCCCAAATTTGCGACCGGGGGTGGGGGGGGCACCGAGTGATTTATACCATTGAGATGTACAAGAGCAATCACTATGTGCCCCCATGTGCCCCCTCCCCTAAATCAACAATGATACTGGATCATATCACGTATCGACCGATACACAAGGCCCCGGCATCGGAACTGAAAAGTCACCCCTGTATGAGTTGATAATATAAATGTCAGTTTTTGTTGTACCTGCTTATAATTTTAGTACCCCCCCCCAAAAGGGGAGGCAAGGGGTACTGTTTTTTGTTTGGTTTGTTGTTAACACTCTAGCAGCAAAACTATTACTTGAATTCATACCAAATTTGGTTTATAGATCGCCAGTGACCCAGAATAGATGGGAATACATTTTGGGAGAAGTAGGTCAAAGTTTAAAATTTTTATGAATTTTTCAAATATTTTTTTTCCCCCATTTACTTATAATGGGCGAAATTTCAAATGTCTATAAAAACATCAATTTTGTTTCAGTTTACTTCAAACTTACCACATATATAGAGGGAGTTGATATGCTGACATAAGCACACGCATAAACATGATGACATCGGCTGGATCGACGCCAAAATAAGCTACCATACGTGTGAGGGGCGGGGCTTATTGTGCCTGGCACCACTTGTTTATTTTTTTTAAATAAGCTTTAACTAGGAAAAATCTCTTTTTCAACAGTGTCCTGGCCAAGACAGCAGCAGAAGTTATAAAAAAATAGAAATCCCAGCCATACATCCACACGAAAAATAGACATAAAACACAATAAAATCTAAAACCATACATAAAACACTAAAATACAACATACACATCACATTAAATCTACTACTTAGATGTTTTTCGCCACTTACAAGTAAGAAACCAAATATGGTAACTTCACTGACCTTGATTTTCTATACAACAATAGAAATAAAAGCGTATTCTTGTTACGTCCTCCAATAACACACTGAGGTTTCAATGTATCTCAGAGTACGTCTACGAGTGAACTACAAAGGGTTAAAAATGCACAGGTAAAGGGGGGCGTGGGCTGTAAATCCTCTCTGAATTTACTGCATTTCACCTTGTGATCGCTAACATTTTTATGATGTTGTGATGGCGTTACAGAGGGAGACCTGGTGTGTGTCATTCAAATCCGAACAGCAGCGTAAACATCTACGTCAGGACTAGAAAAGTCAACCCTCCACAAAAACACCCGTAATGAATTCTCAGCCGGTGTGGGTTCGGGTACATCTGCTCGGCGGTGCGAGAGTTTGATAAAGAGTCGGCGCAGCCTATCCGACATAAGGGCCCAGCAGGACTAAATGACTCCTTTAAGCGCTCTAATAGTACAATATCGCATAACCCGCCGCTACCGTCCGGCTCTAATGGACTAATTATGGCTCCGTGCGAAACAGAAAAGCAGCTGAGCGCATTCTCTCCGTTGCGGCCGTCCAATCCATTCCTCACGCTCTCTGCTGCGTTAGTGCCTAAATTAAAGTGGGAACACACTGTAATGCGCCCCCCCCGACGTCGCATAAACTGGACACGTGGACAGGAAAGGATGAAATTCAGATTTGTGTCCGACTCTGGCAACTTTTTTATTTTTTTATGATTTTCTAACAGGAAGCTGGACTCATTCACATAACACCTACACATCATCGGGCAGAATCTAATGAGTAGAGTAATAGGGCGCCCCCCCACCCCCCTCAAAATGAGCAGCATTACCATACAGATGGGCTCCTAATACCACTTAAACCCAATAGTGCTTCTTATTAAACAAATCTTCAAAAGTGTGTTCCTTTGGCAGCCTATTAAATTTAGATTTGGAAATTGGTTACTTAAGTTATGAAGGAATTTTTAAGGATGTCACCGTTTTAACCCTTAAAGCCCCGACGTGTCCGCGGAGGGCGTTCTGAACGTGTGATTCATTTTAAAAACTCGTACAAATTCGACCGTCTACTCAAGAGTTAAAATGTCAAAACGTGCCGACAGAATACACCTTGCTCTTTCCAGACACATCTGAGCGTGCTCAGTGCACCCCCCCGCCCTCTGTGTAAAGGGGGTAAAACACAGAGCAGTGGGTGAGATCGACTCACTGTAAAAAAAAAAAATAGGTACTTTGGTTTTTTTTTTTTTGTTTGTTTTTTTACTGTGTTTTTACAGAGTTTTGATGGTGGAACTGCTTCTTGGAGTTCAACCAGGTGTCAAAAACGGACTGATATAGAAAAAAAAGAACCCCAAAACAAAAACTACTGGGCCAAAATTCAAATATTTGTGGTGCATTTTTTTCTTTCTTTTTTAAAATACATTTTAGTTCATTTTGTTGCGTATGTTTTCATGCTCCTTAGTCTTTTGTTAATATTTGATTAGTTTTTGTTCATTTAATTGCTTATATTGTTTATTTTTCCACATTTTGTTTTCCATTTCATCATTTTTTCTTCAATTTAGTTCAGTTTGTGGCTTATTTTGTTCATGTCACTCATTAACTTGTTGGTTTATTATTCATTTTTGTTCGTTTTGTTGCTCACTATTTTTTTTTAATTATTCCATGGAGTTCAATCAGGTGCCAAAAAATGGAGTGATTTAGAAAAAAGAGCCCAAAACAAAAACTACTGGGCCAAAATTCAAATACCTATAGCTTATTTTTTTCTTTACTTCATTTTAGTTCAATTTTTTTTTTTTGCATATTTTTCATGCTATTTAGTATTTTATTAGTTTTGTTCATTTAGTTGTTTATACTGTTTATTTTTCTACATTTTCCTTTTCATTTGATCATTTTTTCATCAATTTTGTTCAGTTTATTGCTTATTTTGTTCATGTTACATATTAATTTGTTGGTTTTTTATTCATTTTATTGATCACTTTGGCTGTTTTTTGTTCATTTTGTTGCTCATTTTATTCTTTTTTTTGACCGTGTAACTGCTTTTTGGAGTTCAACCAGGTGTCAAAAAGGGATTAATTTAGAAAAAAAAAAAACAGCCCCAAAACGAAAACTACCGGGCCAAAATTCAAATACTTGTTCAGTGTGTTCCAGTTCATGTTCAGTATCCTAAATCTCTTATTGATGTACATTCTGAGTGCCTTATTTAGTAAAAACTACTCAAACTTCAATTCCTCTTTGTCTTTTTCTGTTATTCCACCCTGTTTCGACCCTAAAAACACACAAAACCACTGAAGAAAAGGAACACAAGCACACACTCACAGCAGCTTTAATGACATTGAAACAGACGCAACGGGTTAATGCAGAATCAATTTATCAAATAATATTGTATCCAACACAACAGTTTCATTCAGAACATTTGACTCTGTGGCTTGCTGGTTTCCCTAAACACAGAAATTATTGCAAATGTTTCCAAAATTACAGAGCGCTGTTACACCAGATGCTCTACATGGGATATTTACCACATACACTTCTAATAATAAGTATAGAAGGGCCAAGGAATGTGTCTAGACCAGCAGAAATGTTCCCTATCGGCAGGACGTTCTCATTTTTTTGTCCTCAATACAAGAAGTCAGGGAGTTTGAGATAAGTGAAAAACATCGGTCCAAATTTTCCAGATGAAATTTACTCTGTCTTTGAACTCAATATACCATGACCAGTGATTAACCAGTGGCGCAGGGCCTAGAAAGGACAGAAAGAATCAATTCCATGAGCTGCACAAATGCTAATGCGGTTGGCTTGGTCACAGAGTTAACCCTTTATCGGGCAAGTGACCATTTTTGGTCATTTCTACGCGCATTACGAGATGGTGACAGCAGCACTTACAGTGACGACAGTGGGGCAACAATCTCAGGTCAAGTGACATTGATTCGTGAACCATTCAGCGATTTGTGAACAATTCAGCAAGTCATTGATTCGTGACTGATTCAGGGATTTGTGAACAATTCAGCGAGTTATCAAGTCGTGAACGAGTCATCGATTCTTGAACAATTCAGCAATTCGTGAACAATTCAGTGAGTTAACAATTTGCGAATGATTCAGTGATTCATGAACGATTCAGCAAGTCATCGATTCATGAATGATTCATTGATGCGTGAACAATTCAGTGGGTCATCGATTCGTGAATGATTCATTATGCGTAAGGAACCAAATATGGTAACTTCATTAACCTTGATTTTCTTTTTTTTTTTTTTTTTGTCATTTAAATATTTATTGGTTTTATCACATTTTCAGTCGTTTACAAAAAGGGAAAAAAAACTAAGTGAAAAAATAGAAGACAGAGGAAAACAAAACAACCCATAACTTATAAATAAATAACTTGATTTTCCACATAATAAAACATTTTTGAAAGATTTCACAAAAGTAATGTATAGTCTTGTTAGGTTGAAATGCTGAATTTCAGAACATTTCTATGACTGAACCATAAAGGGTTAGTTAAGTTGCAGTACTTTGGTAAATTGTTTAATTTCTCCCCATGCCCCCATATTGAGGAGGTTAAAATGTAAAACCACTACAAAACACTGGGTCTTCGTTAACAAAGCAACAATGCTGCTTTTATTTTCCTTATGCGCTGAAGGACTTGAGGCCCCGCGACTCCACACAAGACCCTTCATCTACACTGAAACTCTTGTTATTCGTAATTACACCATATTTACCGTAACTACCCCATTAAAACCTCAGTGCAAGTCAGCTCGGTTTGACAGAACAACAGTTGTGGTTGTTTCACATCTGCCAAGAAGTCTTCTGGCAGAGCGGCGGAACTCCACCGCTGATTCCCTGCCGGTCCGGTCTAACTGAATCATCGCGTTATCTGGACTCAGCCTCCCTTTGCTCTTTGCCACACAATGAGTTCTATTTAACGTGTCCGACGAATAAGCCTCACAATGGAGCAGCACCACCTCTGCTGCCTCCGTGACTCAACCCCGCCATGTTAATGACCACATCTGTGCAAACACCAACCCGAAAGAAAGCTACGGGCTAATTCGCCTGGTTGGGATCATCTCTATTAACCGGACTCCCTGTCCTCTGTGGTAATAAGACTTGGCAACGCTGGCAGATGGTTGCTTAACCTCTGACGATCTGGAAATCCCAGCCTTCTATTCAGCACGTAAATCACACAGACCTTTAAAGCTTATACTGAAGCGGTCCAATCGGCTGCGACTCAGACTAGTAACCCTTTATTGGCCAAGTGACTATTTTTGGTCATTCTCGTGCGTAGCCTTAACAACTCCACCTCACATACTTAACAATGTATGGTATACGTTTTATTTTTTGTATTTGTGTATAAATAAACACACTTGATATTCATGCGAGTGTCGGGCGCCTGTCGTGTTCATGTCATTTTTTATTTATTTATTTTTTTTACCTTCTTTACCGTCTTTCATGTATCTTTGCTGAATTCTTGCAACCCGTTTCCAATGCAGTTTTTTTTCTGCAAATGGCAAATAAACTGATTCTGATTCTAAATATGGGTCCAATCCTGTGCCGCAGTGAGGTCCGGAAGCATGTTGGTTTTTATAGCACGATACAGTGATTCAGAGAGATTTTATAGACGTTTTGAAGCTGTAAAGAGTGAATATGAGTGTTGTTTTTTTTTTTCTTTTGTCAGTTTATGACCTTATAACAGTCGTTTAATCCTATTCTTTAAATTTTTTTTTAGCAATTGCTGTTTAGATGTTTTACAGCAAGAGGAGGGAGACTAACACCAATTTTTAAGAGTGACTGTAATGGTTTAAATGTAGAAAAATAGACGATTTACAGTGAAAAATGCTAAATTCAGAGGATAATATTAATAATAAATGGTGATAAAATCACTCAAAGTTTAAATAGAAAGGAAGAAAATCATTTGGGAAGTGACACAAAAGTAGCGTTGGGTCTTTATGGGTTAGGGTTAACCCCCTGAAATTAAACATTTCAACCTTAGTATGTTATTAAAGGACGTAACACGAATGTATTAATTTTGTGAAATTTTTAAAGCCGGACCGATTAATCAACATCGGCCAATATGTAACCGATTTATTGACTTTTCTGCTGCGTAGATTCCGTCGCTCGCTGCTCCTGTGTATCTGAGCTGCCCCGAGAGTTAGAGGAACACTAAAGCATGTCAGTTTCACTTTCACTTTCACGCTACACCCCACCCCCAGCCAATATCAGATATCAGCAGATATATTGGATGTCGACTTTTTTTTTTAGCCCCCAGTATCGGTATCAGCCCTAAAAATCCCATATCAGTCGGGCTCTAGAATTTTTTTTACATTTGTTATTGTTATGTAGAACAAAAGAAGTATATATCAAAAAATACAATATAAACATATGTAAGGTGAAAAGAATATCCCTTTTTCTACCATTAGACCAACATAAGTGCTGATCCAGACCCCCGTCCACATCCACGTGATCCCTCTGAACACCATTCCACCTGAGACCGTTGACTCACTGTAACCGTTACTGTCTTGTAATGTAGGTGGAAATGACCAAAAATAGTCATTTGGGTTTATTTTGTGTTTACTTTTTAGCAAGTGCTGCTTGGACGTTTTATGGCAAGAGGAGGGAGACTGACGCTAAGGTTGAAATCTAGAATTTTAGAGCATTTCAGTGAGTGCCCTATGAAGGGTTACAGTTGAATAATTCATACAAGTATCATTAAAGTCAGTTCATGAACCAACTGAGGCTGATTTTTTTTTTTTTTTTAAGTTGTCGCATGAAAAGTAGGTATAAGAACGAGTTCCTTTAACCTCCTGAGACCCGGGAAGGTACAGGTTTTTTGGTTTTTTTTAGTTAACTCATTGCCTATTTGGTTACATCACTGTAACTGTTGCTGTCACGGTCTTGAAATGTACATCGAAATGACCAAAAATAGTCACTTGCCCGATAAAGGGTTAAGACTGGAGACCTTGGAATGGTTGCTAAGGATACTTGAGCTGCTCCTCAGATCATCTATAAGATTTATCGGTGAAACCACGGTCCACAAACAATTTCATTAAATTGTCCTCGAGTTGACGGATTTAAATCAATGCTCATTTATCGGCTATGGAAATGCATTTTAACGTACCGTGGCCCTTCTGTGGCTAAGGGAGAATATGTTAACCCTTTCATCACGGGCCTGGACTCGGACCTGAGTATACGTCAGGCTAAACGGAATCCTGCCTCTAATGATCAACATCACGCCTCTTAATATTTCTACACGAATCAATGGTTCAATCAAGTTTAGTCTCAACTTCCCGCAGCTCAAGACTAAATGTATTTACGTTTTATTTGCTAAAAGCCACACCACTTACCGCAACTGCAGGCGATTTATTTCTTGCCATTATTCGGTTATTGATTAATTCATCGACGTAATGACATTTGCATTCAACGCTAAATTAAAGCCAGGCATGGAATTAAACGGAGACAGTTCATCTACATGTGTGATTTTTTTCTGTAATTAACCCCGTAAAACCTGACCCATTTAAAAAACTAGCCACAAAATTCTGATTTCTTAGAATTTAAATGTTTGTTATCTCTTCTAACATAATCCAAACAAAAAATTTAGTTTGTTAGATTTTTTTCCACATTCAATATATTGGGCATTTTGGGCAACTTTTTGCTTACAAGAACGTTAAGTTTAGATGCAAAAATAAAATTTAACCTGTAACAGTTTGAAAATATAGAACATTCCAGGTATTTATTATTATTTTTTTTTTTAAACATAAACCTTTTTGTCGTCTTTCACTTTCCCTTGAATGGCACCGTAATTTCAATATTTTTAAGTTTTCAACCGAATAACAATATAAATGTTCTTCTTAATGTAAGTTTTTGAAAATTACCAAAGACTTTCCTATAAAATGTGTTTTGGATGATGTAACGTTAGCGGCCATATTGAAAAGCAACAAAAAAAAAAAAAAAAAGCCTATCCATTGTTTGTAGTGGGATGATCATCCACCAGGACACAGAAAATCCATATTGGGTCACATACGACAGGTTTGTAAGGAAAGTATTGATCTTGTTGACCAGACGAAGTTCTCAGAACCTGGCGTAGCAAATATGATACAAATGGCAGAGCTGGCCATATTGATCTAAATATCGGTAGTATCGATACCAAGGTGAGTATCGGTATTGGATCGATACTAGTGTGATAAGATCGACACTTTGAGCACTGACTGACTTTATTTTTCACAAATATCTGCATGTAATGGAAGGTTTTAGCTTTTGTGTATATTGTTATATTTATATTTGTTAAATTTTTGCTTTTGTTTACTTATTTTGCACAACTGACTTTGTTACTTTATTACTATTTTTCACAAATATCTGCATGTAATGGACAATATTTTCATTATGTTGTTGATGTTATGTATTTAAATTTTTGTTACTTTTTTTGTTATTTTGCTCTTGTAACTTTTTCTTAAACAACTGTGTGACGTAAAAGGTAAAAGGGAATTATTTTATTATTTTTATACGGTTAAACTGTTTTATAACGTAATTAGTTATTTGCCTAAAATCTCTGTCCTGTGTTTAAACATAATCATAATCGATTAACTAAAGGCAAAAATCACAAAATTATTCAATGATCATGACATTTCAGTAAAAAGTATCGGTATCAGCGATACTAGCCCTGTATTTACGTGTCGGATTTAGGACCACATATGAAAGTGGCCTGGGTGTGATTTGAAAAGACCAGATTAGTGCTGTTCGAACTGTCTTAAACAGATTGGATACAGGTCACATATGGGCAAAAAAATCGGATTAGGGCCACATTTGCCTGTACTCTGAACGTAGCCTGTGAGTGATTTTTGTCAGTTTATGACGTAACAGTTGTTTTATTGCATGTGTTTATTTATTTATTTGTTTTTATATGTTTATTGAAAAATATGGCACATCAAAGACAGAAAATCAACATTTCAGGAAAAACAAAAATCTGACAAACAGATAAATGTCATCGTTATCGTTTGTGCATCACGCCATTTTTTTTTAAACAAAATATGCAAGAACCACACCTCCCTCTATAAAACCATACATAGAAAATAAATGATAAGTAAAGTTAAATATGTAAAAAGAAGAAGAGAAATATAATGTGTTTACTTTTTAGCAAATGCTGCTCAGATGTTTTATGGCAAGAGGAAGACTGTTGTCACGGCAACCAATGAGGAGGTAGATGACAATGTCAAATAACACATTAAGGTTGAAATTTTGGATTTCAGAGTTTTTAATGAGCGCCCTATAAAGGGTTAACACATAATAATGACAATGGCATTTTTGTACAGCGGATATCATTAACTCTAAATGGGTGCAGCATAACTAAGGGGAGCATGTCCAAGATCTAGGTCTTTTACAAAATATTAAAGAATAACTGTGTTTCTGTTCTGTCACTGAGCCTGCGGTGAATGTCATGTTTTTTAATTTATTTTTTTTTTTAAACTTCTAAAAATGACATCTTAATAAAGGCAAAAGCATACTGAAGATTAGGTGCTGTACATGACACCGACTACTGTTTAAAAAAAAAAAAAAAAAGCTCAAGTAGCCATTATTCTTGCATACAATGCAAATTAAGCAATTTATCCTCACCTTAGGCAATGCACGGAATTAAAACAAAATCTAATATACATATATTAATCTGCCAGCCTCTAAAAGGTTTAAACAGTTGATGTTACACAAGTGAAAAACCGATCACTGCTCGTTCAGCTCGATCTGCGTCGCGTAACCCCGCACAGATATAAATGTGCAGTGGAGACGCTGTCATCTGAATTTAGGATTAAGGACGTCTGGTTTTTGCAATCAGGAAGCAGAAAGGGGAGCAGACAGGAAGCAGACTCCGAGTCGGAGTTCCACACAGCGTTTGCAGCTCCGTTGTCACATTGTAGCTCATTTATTCTCAGCAGGGTTTTCAATTACCCGTGATTAAAACCCCCTTTGGTATTTCTTTTAGGCTGAGCAGGAGCAGCCTGAATAATGAGACGGAACTCCAGAACGTAACATTAAAAGGGGTTCAGAATGATAGATGTTTTATTTTCATACTGTAATTTAAGCATTCGCATTCATGGTGGTCTTAATTTAGAAGAACACCTAGCTGGGATTAGGGCCCATAACAGCAACACAACAAATACGCCGTCATTGAAGGAAATCAATTAAGTAATATAAAAGGGCAGTTTCCCTAAGTAAAGCTAACCTGTTCCGCACTGACTTGATGGTAAGCACTACATGCAGGCACGCTGAAGTTCAGAAGCTCTATAAAATAAATCCAGCACCATGCAGTGTTTACAGTGAGCAATTATTATGGTTTCATTAAAGCAAGCGCATTACTGGGGCATTCATGCAAAACAGGTGACCCTGGGTTAGCGCTGCTCTGAGAAACCTTGATGAACACAGACAGTGAAAAAAAAGCAACTGTGGCTGCGAGAAGGAGCGTTGGCCACAGCAGTTTACAGATAATACCCAAAATTAAAGACATCCTGGGTAACTTACATTATTTGGTAAGGTAAAGGTCAAGGGTATGGTAAGGTAAGGTAAGGTAAATTAAGGTAAGGTAAAGGATAAGGTAAGGTAAGGGTAAAGGTAAGATAAAGTAAAGGGTAAGATAAGGTAAGGTAAAGGGTATGGTAAGGTAAATAAAGGATAAGGTAAAGACAAGACAAGACAAGACAAGATAAGATTCAGATGTACAGCAGAGACAGACAATATGCATCAAATTCAATAGCAAAATAAGAAAAACATAAAAATGCATTAAAGTGAGTAAAAATGACAAAAAATAGCAATAATAATAATAAGAAATAAAAGAACAAACCGGTCGTAACAACAGTCCGACCTGCTGAGCTGTTCTTTAAAAAAATACTGTCTTCTGCACATGTGTGAGGTAGAAAACAGACAGTTGAAGTCAGACGTGTGAAACCTGCCTTGACCCATGTGCGTTCTCCAGCGCCGACTGTGCACAGGCGCCCCCCGCGCGCGCATTTGCATTAATGCGCGCAAATCCACGCTACGCTAAATTAACACTGATGCGCTACGCTACACAACAAGGCTCGTAGCTGCAGCTCCGCAGGCGCCCAGCTGTTTCGCAAGCAGGGAACGCGCCGGTACCATTTCCAATTCATCATGGTGCAAGCGAACCAAACTAGAACAGACGCCGGAGAGGCATTGTTCCCGTAGAAAACGCTAACTGTGACCGATACGAAACAGAGAAAACCTGTCACAGTGCGATGGGGATAGGCTGTTTGTTTTCAGCGACCTGCAGCTGCAACACAGATTCCTCCAGAGAAACAGAGAATCCAATCAGATTATGAGTGTCAGGAGGAGGACGCAAAGGCAGGGGAGAGACGGTGCTGTTGCTCTAAACCTCCTCCGTAACCGACTTCTGCTCAAGATTCAGGAGTTCGCGTTCGAGGCGGATGCACGAGGCTCACTGAGGAGCAGGAGGTATACGGGAAAAGAAAAAAAAAAAAAGGAAAAAAAAGTGAAGTTCTTTCCTCTCTCTGATTCTTATTTCAGGGTTCCTTGTAAGGATCAAAAGGCCTGTTAACCCTTTATCGGGCAAGTGACTATTTTTGGTCATTTCAGCCCACGTTACAAGGCAGGGACGGCAACAGTTCCAGCGAGTCGACAATCGGGTCCAATGTGGTCTCCAGGGTCTGCGAGGTCCACCTGTGCACCTGCTTTGTTCGGTACCATGAAGTAATGGTACTAATGTAAGGAATGATGTTCAAAGGGGTCACGTGGATGTGGACGGGGTCTGGACCAGCACGCATGTGGGTCTAATGTTCGAAAATACACGTTCCTTTCATCTTACATGTGTTTTTCTTGTATTTTTTAGATTTACTTGTTGGATCTTTTTTTTTTTTTTTTGTCACTTATGCGTAAGGAACCAAATATGGTAACTTCATTAAACTTGACTTTCTTTTTCTTTCTTTTTTGGTCATTTGAATATTTATTGGTTTCGTCACATTTTCAGTCGTTTACGAAAAGGGAAAAAAAACTAAGTGAAAAAATAAAAGACAAAGAGGATGTTCCTTTCACCTTACATGAGTTTTTCTTGTTTTGTTTTTTTAAAATATATTTACTCCTTTGTTTTTATTTGATTTTATTTATTTATTCTGCCACTTATGGGTAAGGAACCAAATATGGTGATGTCATTTACCTTGATTTTCTACATGACATAAAATTTTTTAAAAAATTTGAAACATTTCATTAAAAGTAATAAAGTCTTAGTGTGTCCTCCGATAACACACTAATGTTAATATTTTGGATTTCAGCGTATTTCTCCGAGTGCCCCATAAAGGGTTAATCTTAATTGGCACATATTTTTGCAGAATAACCTTCATTTTCATGTAACTGTGAAAGCACAACCAGATTATAGTGTCACCGGTGCATGTTTAAGCTCCTTAACTGAAGCAAACATGACAAATACTACTATTTTTCATCTCGTAAACAGCAATCGCGCAGGTTTTTATCAATTCTGTCGGTGCCGTGTGCGCGTTAGGATTTTACAGCGACGTATTAGCGGCTGGAGAGTAAAAGGGGAAGCCGAGAATCCCCCGTCCAAGTGTTTGAGCAGGAAGAGGCTGCAGATGTGTCTTTCATATGCTGCTTTGTGTTGGCCAAACATGTTCCCTGTGTGTGCGCCGCTTGCATACTGCGGGAGCTCGCAGATGGTGACTGTGCGTTACTTTTTGCATCTTTCATACAGGATTCGAAGGGCGAGGCTCGATGACAGATGACATGCAAACCACTGCCAGCCCTTCTGTCAAAGCAGATCAAATTCACTATTGACCCTTTACAGTTCACTCATAGAAATACTCCGAAATCCAAAAGTTCATCTTTAGTGTGTTATTGGAGGATATAACAAGACTTTATCACTTTTGTGAAAATTTAAAAAAAAAAAGTATTATGGAGAAAATAAAGGTTAATGAAGTTACTGGATTTGGTTCCTTCCATAAGTGGCAAAAAAAAAAAAAAAAAATCCAAGTAGTAAGGCTGGGCGATACTGGAAATTTGGGATTGATCTGATACTAAGTAAATACAGGGCTAGTATCGCCGATACCGACACTTTTTACTTGAAATCTCATGATCATTAATAATTGTGTGATTTTGCCTTTAGTTAGTTAGTTAGTTTATGATAAAACACAGGACAAAGATTTTAGGCCAATAAACATGTTTTTTTAGTAACTAACGACAACGCAAAACAATGTAACAGTATAAAAATAATCAAATAATTGACTGTTTACGACACACGTTTACGACGGCGCACGGG
>JAPQRP010000018.1:3051833-3064543 GCA_037367295.1 Apogon hyalosoma
GGGGCGGGGCCAATACAGAGGAGGAAGAACTAGGGTATGTAAACTTATGATCAGGGTCATTTGGATAGTTTCTGTTGCCAGTGGGATTTAAAAAGAGCAAACACTTTTTTTTTTTGATAATAAATGGCTTCACCAAACCACTCGACACGAGTGAAAGAAAAATGTTTGCATTATCATTCATATTCTCTGAAAAATGGACAAAGAATCGCAAATTCTGCTGGGGTATGTAAACTTATGAGCACAACTGTATACGCTAAAAAAAAAAAAAAAAAAAGTCCTCGGTATCATATCGAATCCTAAAAGTCTGGTATCGCCCAGCACTATTCCAAACTACCTCACACCCGCGTCTTTTGCATGTCGAGTTTCGAACAGTAGACATATTGAATAATGTGTTTCTAGGATAACCCAAACAAAACCTGTCCAGACTTCATTCTGCAGTAACCACAGGACTCCAACCCCCACTGAGGTTTAATAATGTGGGATACAGATCAGCGAGCCCAGAAAAGGGCTTTGGGAAAGCCTTAGCCGACACACTGGAGTCCCTATTAATGCCTGCATGAGGGACTGTGGAAAGTGAGCAACATGTAATGAATAGAACAATTAACTCTAATGCGTACAGAGGTCAAAAAGCAGCAATTAGTGATGTGAACTCTCGCCTCTCTTACGGAGCCTGTCTAGATTCATCCGCTAATGGCTAGTCGGAGGCGCTGGCAGCAGTATATTTAGACAGATTTTTTTTTTTTTTTGTCGTTTTGACATCCATAAGGAACATAATTAACACAGCGGATATAAAAAAAAAAAAAAAAAAAAAAAAAAAAACACATTCGTAAACTATGCATATTTTTAATTGCACGTCTTGCCATTCTGTACATGTTCTCCGTTCCCATCTTCTCTGACATCGTAATTCAAAAATGACAACCTGAATTGAAGAACTGGAAATGACTAATTGTGCTGTCAAACCTAACAAGATCCATTATGTTAAATCAAGCTCCGCTGGTGTATTTTGTGGGTGAAGGTTGGAAGCAAGTCCTATGGCGATAAGTGTAGAGATGCAACGATTAAGAAGCTAATAAGGGAATTTCAAAATGTATTAAAATTAAAAAAAAAAAAAAAAGGTTCGCATAAAGGGTCAAAATGTTACTGGGTGTCACGTCGGATTGAACAGTGAATATATTTACGGTTTGGGATGGAGGTTAAGCTCTTGAGACCCAGTGATGCATTTCACAGCTTTAGGTAAAAATAATAAAATACTGTCCACTGCAACGGAAATTCCACTTAAAAAAAAATCTGAAAAAACTGTTGCATTATGTCATTTCCAATCAAAACTCTTACTCCCCACAGTGGTATCAATAAGTCTTACCTTACTTTATTTTACTCTATCTTCCCTTACCCTAGCTTACCTTTCCTTATCTTATCTCACCTTACTTTATCTTATCTTACCATACTTTATCTTACCTTAGTTTATCTTACCTTATGTTACCTTATCTTATCTTACTTTACCTTATTTTATCATCTTAGCATGTCCTATCTTACTTTATCTTACCTTACCTTATTTTACTTCATCTTACTTTATCTTACCTTATTTTACTTCATCTTACTTTCTTACCTTACCTTAGTTTATCTTACCTTATCATACCTTACCTTACTTTATCTTGCCTTAATTTACTTCATCTTACTTTATCTTACCTTACCTTATTTTACTTCATCTTACTTTCTTACCTTACCTTAGTTGATCTTACCTTATGTTACCTTATCTTAGGTCATCTTATCATATCTTATCTTACCCTATCTTATTTTACTTCATCTTACTTTATCTTACCTTAACTTATCATACTTTCATCACTATTTTCTGAATCTTCAAAGACAAGGTGAACCCTCCGTGTGCTGTTAAAATAATCTGCAGATTCACTCACGATGAAAATATCCACGTTCTGGGGTCCGAGTTTACTCTTAAGTGCACGTTGCGATCGGAATTAACTCTGAAAACCAACGCACTCCGACACGGTGATCATTTGCAGGATGATCCGCACAAAAAACACCTTCCCGCAGAGAATTAAGTCGGAATGCGCCGGAGCCCATAAATGTTTTGTAAATGTTTACAGAATACGAGAGGCGGCAAACCACATAAAACAAAAGGACGGCAGCGAAATGCCAGCGGTGCTTTTTATATAACGACATGTGCGATACACGGTAGGCGAGTGTTTGCGTGGGCGTGTGAGGAATGTAATAACTGGCAGGTAATTACGGCGCACATTCAGGTATGCGGGGCCGCGGGGAGGACGGAGCTAGAGACAGGCCGACAGACAGACAGACAGGCCGACACTTGGTGGGTTTAGGCGCAGCCACTACAAAAGCACTCAGGTAGGGACACATCGACCCTGGTGTGGTCTCCGTGATCAAAGCTTTCAGTGCAGCCCTGCCCTCATGCCTTGGAAATGGACCAATTAGGGATGGGGGGGGGGTGTGCGTGGGGGTTGAGAGTTGGTTACGCCGCGTTCCATACACCTATCTGGCTGCAGCTTCAGACGCGGTAATTATACACACTCAGCCTGTCTGTCTCGCTAACACTCATGCTCAGTGCTATCATGCCTCACTCATCTCTCTACACCCCTAAATTATATCCCTTAAACACAGTCCAAGAGAATATGGGCCGACATGAGCCAAACTGTAGCTACATGCAGGACAATTAAACCCTGTTGCATGTGCTAGCGCCGTAACACTCCCCCCCCAAAAAAAAAAAAAAAGATGACTCAATGCCTTAAGTTAACCCTTTATCGGGCAAGTGACTATTTTTGGTCATTTCCGCATTTATTACAAGACAGTGACAGCGAGAGTACAGTGAGTCAACGGTCTCAGGTCCAATGTGGTCTACAGGGTCTGTACGGTCCACCTCGGCATGAGCAGTGAGTGGACCGTGAAGTAACGGTACTAACGGAAGTCGTCATTATCATAATCAGCACTTATGTTCTAAAATGCACGTTCCTTTCACCGGACGTGTTTTTCTTATATTTACTTCTTGCATTTTTTTTTTAAAATGGGTAAAAAAACAAATATTGTAACTTCATTAACCTTTATTTTTTTTAATTATTTTTTTTTTTACATAATAAAAAATGTGGAAAATTTTCACCAAAGTAATAAAGCCTTGTTTTGTCATCCAATAACACACCAAGGTTGAAAATTTGAATTTCAGAGTATGGTAAGTGGTCGGTACTTATGTAGCGCTATTCCACATTTTTACGGTGCCCAAAGCGCTTTACAAAGCCTCACATTCACCCATTCACACACATACCTATACAACAGTGGTCAGCTGCCGCCATGTAGGGCACTGCCGGACCCGACTGGGAGCAATTTAGGGCTCAGAGTCTTGCCCAAGGACACTTCGACATGTGGCCGGTCGGAGGCAGGATTTGAACCGCTGACCCTTTGGTCATTGGAACGACCCGCTCTACCAACTGAACCACAGCCGCCCCTATTTCAACGACTGCCTTATAATCAGCCAAGTGACTATTTTTGGTCATTTCCACATACATCACAAGACAGCGGCATCAACAGTTCCAGTGAGTCGACAGTCTCAGGTCCAATGTGGTCTCCGGGGTCTGTAATGAACAGTGAGTGGACCTGCTTTGTTCGGTACCATGACGTAATGGTACTAATGGAAGGAGTGATGTTCAAAGGGGTCACGTGGATGTGGACAGGGGTCTGGACCAGCGCTGATGTTGGTCTAATGTTGGAAAATACACCTGACATGTGTTTTTATTGTATTGTATTATTTTATTTTATATTTACTTGTTGTTTTTTTTTTCCATAAAAATATTTGTTGTTTTCATTGTTTTATAAGAACAGGCAACAACACCCACACATCAAAACAATCCCTAACACTCCCCCCCACACACACACACACACCCACACAACAGCACACACTCCCAGTACAACAAAATATACTTGACAACTTAATTGTCTATACAGCCAAGTCCTTTATAAACTGCAAAAAAGGCGTCCAGATCTGATAAAAGTCTCCGATCTTTCTTTTAGCCAGGTACGGCAGTTTTTCCAATTGTATTTTATTTATTTATTTACTGCCAGTTACAGGTAACAAACCAAATATGGTAACTTCAATGACCTTGACTTTCTATGTAGCAGTAAAATATTTTGCAAAATTTTACAAAAGTAATAAAGTCTTGTTATGTCCTCCAATAACACACTGGGGTTGAAGTTTTGAGTTTCAGGGTGTTTCCAGGAGTGAACTACAAAGGGTTAAGAATTCCTAAACTAAGCCGCAGGTAACGTCACGCAGACCCTCATCAGTGTGATTTATGTAGCTTGTCTGAACCCCCATGCTTCGCAGGGAACGCTGTCACTGTTCATTTTTTAACGGCGTTTTCGTAGGAAAGCCGATTATCGGTGCGGTCTGGAAGCAGGGCTTGAGAAAAATGACTAGAATGTGCTTTGTCACGTTTTTGGAAGAGCCGAGTCCTGCTCTTTTAAGGAGCTTACGACTGTCGGCTGGAATCCCATCTCGCAGGAACGGTCAAAGCAGGTGACCGCTGGTGAAATGACGACTCGATTATAAATGGAAGGAATTTCAGCCATTGATAAATTGAGGAAAGTTAGAAAGTGAACAGAAAATGCTGGTTTTGGCCTCGAAGCATTATAAAAAAATCATCAATTAGGATACCGATCTGGATTAATGAAAGATTATACAGAGCATTATTAGATGCAGCCCTGAAACGATGGATGATTACAATTTAACCTTCAATAAGTACTTACTAAATATGGTCTGACCTTCATAAATTACCCTTGTTTTTTGCTGATCCACGCCTTTCGGCACATCAGCAGAAATAACACCTTAGACCAGTCTTTCTCAAATGGGGGTACGCGACAACCCAGGGGCCTTGAAATGTTTTGAGAAAAATACATTTAATAAGTCATCATGTACTGAATACAAAATAAATTCTGAGAATTAATGCTGAAATATAACACACAATAAATACATTCTTATAATAAAGCTGACACTCCTGACCTTATTTTATTTTCAATATTTGTATTTTTTTATATTATTGTCTGTCGTCTTGTTTAAGTTTCGGTAACGCTTTAAGGACTCTTTTATATCATTCAAGACGAGTTTGAGTAATAAAGTCATTTCATTTTTTTGTTGATGAAAGGTTCGTTTATTCATTAAAGACCATTTCATTTATTTTTCTACGATACAACAAACCTCCATGCGATGTCCATTTTGCCACGATGGCAAAACCAGTGCGAGTGTGAGATTACAGGGCAGATGCACGCCTTTATGTGTGATCATCTCTCTGCACGTCTCCATGGTAACTTTTGAGACCCCTTTAGCGTGCGACCTCCCGGCTCATAGACGTGTGGGAGTCAGAAGTAATTAGCCGTCTCGGACAATAGGTCACACAAAACCACCTATGGCAGTGCGGCGTCACTCTCCGAGATGAGCGAGGGCAGGGACTGTGCGGCGCGCGGCACAAAAACTCGGTTACTTTACATGTGAAAATTTAATGAAGCCCTCCAGGGTAATCAGTGCGAGTTTAGTAATGAGTTTGTGCTAGACGGAGCTGTAGAAAGAGGGGAAACATGTGCTGATGTGTTGATTTGTAAGTGTGTTTGCAATCTGGATCCTGACACAGACAGATGCTCGGGCCCGCTCTCTTGTCACTCTCCATCCTATCGGGGCATTTGATATCTTCATTTTCAGTCCCGATCAAACGGAGCTACCAGACCGTTACCGAGCACGTGGACTCCGACTATAGCGGGAGCGTCTGTACGTCACTGCTAAGTCAACAGATAAAAGCTAGCTGCTGTTTGTGTGCTGAATCTGCTCGCACTGGGGGGGAAGCGCCGAGGAAACGCGCCAAAAAAACAAACATGTTTACAGCCACAACTGAGCTTTTATTGACTTTTTCGTTCCCACGGCCCCGCCACATGGGACGCAGCGTCAGATTAAATATGCACGGCGATCGCTGCCAAGACATAAATAACTTCTTGATCATGTTCGAGTGTGTGTCACCATTCACAAATACGATGTTTGTCAAATTAAAAGCTAATTTTATGAGCCAAGGAAGTCACGGCTTTTGGCGAAGACAGTGAGGAAACATTTAGTTTGAGGTTTAAGCAGTGTTGGGAGTGACACGTTCCGAAAGTAACGCATTTGAGTAAGGGATTACTTTTGCTGTAAGGCACCACTAATCAATTTGCAGTAATATTTTAACCGATACGTGTTCAATAGCGCTCGCCCAAATGAAGAAAAACAAACAAAACAGCAAGACCGTGAGAACTTGAAGGTAGAGTAGGAGATCCTGGAAAAACGGTTCGAGCAGCTACATTTTGAAAATACACAATCCAAAAGTCCATTGTATTGGATGCCATTCTCTTGTGAAGTTGATATTTAATTCAGGGAGTAAAATGATAGAGCCAATCTTGAATTAGTCTTAACCCTTTCTTGGGAACTCATTGAAATACTCTAACATTCCGAGTTTTAACCTTAATGTGCTCGTCTCCCTCCTCTTGCCATAAAACATCTGAGCGGCACTTGCTAAAAAAAAAATAAATAAACGCATGCGATAAAACGACTGTTCTAAGGTCATAAACTGACAAAAATCACTCATATTCACTATTTACAGCTTCTAAATGTCCAAAAAAAAAAAAAATCTCTCTGAATCACTGTATAATGTTATAAAAACCAACATGCTTCTGGACCTCACTGAAGTACGAGATTGGCCCCATATTTAATATTTACGGAAATGACCAAAAATAGTCACTTGCCCGATAAAGGGTTAATACATCGCCTGATAAGTATTACGATTGCGTGTGAATCTCCTCTACACACCTGTCTATTTGGGCTGCAACTAACGAAGATTTAAATAATCGATAAATCTGTAGATTATTTTAATAACTAATTGACTCATCGGATAAACACAAAAAAAAGGGGGGGATGGGAGGTATATACATGGGGGTGTGTTCCAATTTAAAATGAAATTTAACTCTGGATGTGCTCAAGACCAAACGGACGGCCAATTTCGCCGCCAACTCTTTTAAGAATTGATTTAATTGATTCGTTATCGCAGCACTACCTTCTATTGACATAAGCTGTAATTCCGATAATGTGCATTGCAGTCATTCCTGGGGGAGACACTATGCGGTCATGTCGGCAGGCTGTCTAAACGTTGCTGAAACCTTGGACCAGAATAGCTCTGATAATGTATCTGTCATGAATGCGTGTCATCAGGAGCCGTTTCTCAGCGCACTCTGGAAAATGTAATAGCTGCCTGGTCTGCTTTATTTAAAGCTGTTGCTATGACTGCGTAGCGTCGACACACATCCAGCGAGTGTAGTTAGTGTATAGTTCACATATGTTATTTAAATACAATATATCTCCAAAGGCTACAGGAAGTGACATTTTTACTGCCATGTGCATAAATTCGACGTTTCGACATCTTAACGTCTGAATGTTGAGATTATTGCGGCTTTGTGGCTCCTGTGGTCGAACGGGGGAGAGGAAAGTGCAGTCAAGTTATGTCAAATTGTAAAACTGAGCTCTGTGAAATGTCATCCTGCTAACAAAAGTTCACATATCCTGCGAATAAAAGTTACCCGAAGGCGAGTTGATCATGTGAGAAACAGCACAGTAGGAGCAGGGCCCTCTCACCCCTTCCAGCTGAAATGAGAAGGCCAGCTGCAAATACAGAGTAAATGCTGCTTTCCCACATTTACACATGATCCCAGGAGATGGGTGGTCAAAGCCTTTCTGACAGAGGGACGGACAGAAACTCCCAAACTCGCGCTGCAAAAACTGGAAAACCGTTCGGCCAGAGGATATCTCTTCGCAGTAATTACACTCTTTGCAATGGAAATACTTGATGCATGTATTGTTTTTGGATCAACAGGAGCTAAAGTGAGCAGCCGAGTGTTTAAGCGTTTCGACTGATGAGAAGCTGATTAACCCGTAAAGACCCGGCGCTGCTTTGGGGTCACTTCCCAAATGTATTTTTCCCTGTATTTAACTTTTCTTAAGTGATTCGTCACCATTTATGATAATATTATCCTCTGTATTTAGTGTTATTTTCAGTGTAAATTAGGTATTTTCCTATATTTAATCTGTTGATCATGTACAAGGTGGGCTGGGGCACCGGAAAGGGGGGCAAACATGATAAATTCATGGGGCCCAGCATTCCCAGGGGGCCCAGTGGATATAGGTTAGAAGTTGTGAAAATTTGGTGTAAGCTCCGAAGAAAAAGAGAGGCACAGAAGCTGGGAGTCGGACGTCCAAAGTTTAGTTTCACTTTCAGTTTCAGGCCCTTATGGAACACACGCCCATCTACCCTTTTTCCCCCCCCACGCCCAAAGACAAATTTACATATACTTTATTCCATAAAGGGCCCACAACGTTTACCTTTCATGGGGTACCATAATTGCTAGCGGCGCCCCAGAAAAATACCCAGGCGTTAGACATTGCGTAGAGAATTTTTAGTATCACTGAAGTCACGACGAAAACATTCTTTAAACAGACAACACTAATGGGATTTCTTATTTTCTTCTCAGTGATCTCCCAGACGACGTCCTTCAGAGGGTTGTTCATTCCATCTCTGGCCGTTTGAGGAAACTGGTTGACGCCGCCGGTGCCGACGTTGAAATATCGAGATTTACTTTCATTTTCCCGTGCGATAAAGAACATGTATCATTTGTTTCAATAAATTTGTAATAAGAATATGGATTCTGTTGCCAATTTTTACTGCTTAGTTACTTTTCATCCACCCTGTAGATGTTCATTAACCTCCTGAGACCCAGGAAAGTACAAGTTTTGGCTTTTTTAAATAAATAATTGCCTATATTGGAAACATCATGATGCAACTGTTTTTTCAGAAGCATTCTTGAACATTTTTATGGACTGTCCTTTGCGGTGGGCAGTTTCAGTTTTTAGTCCAATGGCCCGAAGGGTCTGATGGACTGTTGGTACCAGTTGGCGTCCGTCTGTCGTCCATAAACAATTTTTCTAAGAATCTTCTTCTTTGAAACCGTTAATCAGATTAACTTGATATTTGTTGTGGAACAATTATGGGATAGGATCTACCGTGTTTCTTCAAAGAACTGGGAAATATTGATTTTTGAATTTTTAAATATTGTTTTTTTTATTTTAAGAGCCCACTTTGGTTTATAATGGGACAAATTTCAAAGTGCTATAACTTGAAAACAGTTGAAGATATTGATATAAATACTATTGGCAACACAGGAAGTCACATATGGGCTTTCATTTGACCTTTGACCTTGAGTGACCTTGAAAGGCCAAACGAATGCCAGTTAATGTCTTAAATATGCCGTTGGACTACAGGACCCTTAGTCCTACTTTTTTTAAATAAACCTGGACGTGGACAGAAAACCCATAGCTGGGTCTTAGGAGGTTAAAGCTCAGAGTAAATTCAACGGAAACTGAAGAAACGCTGACTTTCAGCAAAATCTATCATTAACCGAACATAAAACAAGTGTCTCGGTCCACTGTCGTTGATCCAACTCCATGGGTTTTACTGGTGAATCAGTGTTGTAGAAGATGACGGTGTTTCCACGGTAACTACGGAGCCTCTGAACGTCCAAATGGGTCATATATGATGACCATGAACAGATGACAAACTGTATTTTACACCAATTATTTACATGGGTTGATAGGATTAATGGATCAGCAGATATTAAACAGTTTAGATCAGTAGATGGTTTTGGTCGACGGTTGCCGTTCGGGTCTTTACGGGTTTAAAGACACGGATGAAGGGTAAATCTGAAAACGAGCCTAGAAACATGAGAGCGTGCGGTGTTTCTTCACTTTAGCCGAGGTCACCATCAAAGCTTCAGGTTTTAGTCCAGGAGGTCATAAGCAGTCAGGGTCAAAGGTCGCTGTGATAGTCATCAGTTCTTACCACTCCCAGATGCTCTCCAAAGAGCTAAACGCTTGAACCTGCGGCTTACGCTTCACCCATAAAGACCCACAGCTACTTTTGTGGCAGTTCCCAAATGAATTTCTCTCTCCATTTAACCTTTCTTCAGTGATTTACCACCATTCATTGTAATATTATCCTCTTTATTTTGCATTTTTCAGTGTGAATCATGTATTTTTCCCAATATTCAATTAGCTGATCATGTAGATGTTCAAGAAAACTGAGTAAATTCAAAGGTTATTGTATCAAAACATGGGTAATGCAAGATTTTTTCTGCCTTTCTTCAATGTCAACACTGTTTATTGCTTGATAATCTCTTTCTCTGAATAATATAGAATTTGCACACACACAATTGTTTTTATACATAGATCTTTTTTATCACACAAAGGTATTTTTTTGTGTATATATTGTTTATTATAGAGTTTTTATTGGGCTAAATCTGGGACCTTGGGTACCAAATTTCATGCTATCTTATGTGTAAATGTGTGCGGGTATGACAATAAAGTTCCTTGAATCCTTGAATAGATTGATCTTGGCCGGTTGGAGCTCAGTTAGTGAAGCATGTTGAGTCAACGGGAGAGTAGTTTGGTTTGGTAGTTTGATTTCCAACCACGTCAACACATCCCAGAACAAGACAACAAGTGACTTTTTCAGGAAATCTATCATTAACGGAACATAAACCCAGTGTCTCCATCCACTGTCATTGATCCAACTCCATGGGTTTTACTGGGGAATCAATGTTGTAGAAGATGACGCTGTTTCCACGGTAACTACGGAGCCTCTGAATGTCCAAATGGGTCATATCTGATGGCCGTGACAAGACGACAAACTGTATATTACATCAGTTATTTACATGTGGGTGCTTCTATGAAACTGGGTTCATTTTGGTACCTGGCGCTTTTAAGATCGAATAATAAAAAGGTAAATTTAGACATATTTCCCCTCAGGATGGACCTAATGATGACCTCAGATAAAAGCAAAAAAAAATAAAGTCTTGCTCTGAGCCATCCCAAAATTAATGAATCTTTAATTTAACATGCAAGTTTTTCATGAATCTCAGTCTCACTCCAGGTTTTGCATGTCACCCGTCGTGTCCACTCGCGTTACATGCGGAATCTGCCCATATAAACACAAATAAATCGTGAGTGATTTGGCAACAGTGGTCACTTTTGTGAAACAGTCTGCCTTGCATATTTACTTTGATTCCCAAAATGTACCTGTGAAACGATAGAAAGACATTCGCGCGTAATTTTTGTGTCCTTTTTACCGTGTTACATGCGGATTTTTGTATAAACAATAATATAAAAAATATAAAAATGTGTTTTATCTTAACAATAGTTTCTCTTTTATCTCAGTAAATATTTATAGCCGGTGCTTCCAAACTTGCTTCATAACATTTGTCTACATCTGGTTTAAATTTTGAGCCCCCGTTTTTTTTTTTCGGTACCAGTTTCTTAGAACCACCCATGTATTGATAGGATTAGTGGATGAACAGGTATTAAACAGTTTAGATCAGTAGATGCTTTTGGTCGCCGGTGGATGTTTGGGTCTTTATGGGTTAAATGGTTAAAAATGCCCTGCACATGGGTTGTTTACAAAAAGATCCACTTAGTGGGTGTAAACGGGAGGTTTTCCCTCCTGATGGGAATGCGATCCGTCCCCCTTTAGTGCTCCATACAGCTCTGCTTTTCCACAATGTAAACAGCAGCTCACTCTGCTAATTGACTTTCTCTGTCCTCGCAGAACAATAGAGCCGGTGCTTGACTTCTTTATGACTTCCCCTTTATGAGTCCTTGGTTGATTATGCCTTTAAAGGAGCCCTTAATAAAGACCGGGCAAACAGTGCTTTCAGCAGAACTCATGGAAAACTCCGAGGCCGTGTGAAAGCCGTTCGTCCTCCTTATGGCAAAATGCCCGTTCTACAGCGAAAAGGACCAAGATCAAGAGAATACGCCCCAGAAAACATAGGCTCGTGAAAAGCCTTCTCTGGAGTGCTTCACCTCGGCAACAAAAAGCTTTTTGTGTCGGAAAAAAAAGGGCGATATAACTAACTGAGATAATTACTTTGTTTAAGCGTTATTGATTTAAAAGCAATATACGCACAAGGAGTGGAAAACACAACGGAATAAATGCATCATACAGAAGTCTGTACCTACGATGTCCTGGGTTTTATTACCTCTACTGTACTTAGGAAGGTATAGATATGGAAAAAACACTCATTACAAAAATATTACCCTTTTTTTTCCTTCCTAAGTTTTGGAGGTATAACTGCTCCAAATCACAATTATCTATATTCACCAAGTATGAAAAACATACGAGGAAGGTAGAGGTAGTGTCTCTGGTACATTATAAATACAAGATATAATAAAAAGAAACTCTTTTTAGGTATCAACTCGACATTGAAGCTGCAGCTAACGGTTATTTTTGAAAGCGATTAATCTGTTGATTGTTTTCTTCGATTCGGTTAAGTGATTATTTGAAAAGGCAAAAATTCTTTTTAACATTTTTGAAAATGACTAACAACTCGTACTTTATTCCAGAACCGGCTGAGACAACAACCACAAAAAGGATAAAAGTAAAAGGATATATAGGAAATATCTATATAGAAATATCAGCAGCAGGAATAAAGTACTTATTAAAATGTCTATAGATATATAGAAATATCATCAACAAAAGTTCTTATAAAAATATCTATCTACACAAACACGCATATATCTAAATCAATATAAACAATATAATAAAAACAATAGTAATTATATAATAAAATAAATA
>JAPQRP010000018.1:3064643-3074994 GCA_037367295.1 Apogon hyalosoma
AAGTCAAGTTACATCTATAAACAATATGTGAAATGCAGCCAACAAATGTGTATATGACTAACAACTGAAAATATAACTAACGTTCTACCGTGATCCTGGCGTCATGTGCGATACAATAGGCGTCCGGGTGAAACAACCACGGAACCTTTTCTCTTTTTAAAAATCGACTCGAGACGATTAATTGGATCCAAACTGTAATCTGTGCAGTTTGGATCCAATCTTTTGTGCATAATTTGTCCAATTACTCTCAGCCCTGGCAGTTGTTGCACAGTGGAGCTTTGTGACCCAACAACCAAAGGGTCGGCTTAAACAAAAACCTTCCATCCTGCTGAGCGAGAGCGCTGGGATATTAATCAGGATAATAGGCCCGAAACAGGAAGTAAGGTGAGTGTGTGCCGTGTAAGGTTGTGAACTTCCTCTTCCCTGTTAAAGGAGTCGTGTAACGCAGTCAGTTTAAAGCTGGCCTTCCTTTTATTTACCCCTAACCCCCCCCCCACACACACACACCCCCGGCTCCGTAACAGACGTGACACCTCTGGGTGTCAGCTGCATTTCTGACATTCTTCGGGGTGTTTAAGACGGAGGCCTTTTATAATTCCCATCCACCATTTGATCAGCTGTTCTGTGCAGGTCAGAGAAAGGCCTTGAAAAGAAAACTGTGCAAACGGAGGCCTGGACGGCTTTAAACCCTTTACTTAAGGACAATTAGGCATCGCACACCAGCGAAATACTCCAAGTACAAGCTGTGCATGCGAGAGCGTACCGAAGTAAAAGTATGACCGCGTTATCATGAATGTACTTATTTTGAAAATTAAAAGTAGTCTGTGACAGGGTTTATTATCATACATGAAGCAACAGTCGCTTTTCCATTGACCCTCAGATCGCGCAAATAAGTTGCCTAACGGAAAAACAACAATTCCGCCAAAGCTCAAATTTTTCGATGAATAGTTTTGGCGCTTGAAAGAGGTGGTTTTCCGGGTGTAGCAAAATTGGTATATCGTGCAAAACTGCGACGGAAAGACCTTTTTGCGCAACTAGATGGATGGATTGATTGATGGATGTTTCAAGCGAAGAAGACGAGTTTTAAAACAAATATGGCACTTTAGAGATAGACCGACATATAGATTTTCTTCAAATATCAGCCATTGGCCTTATTTTTTTTCTTGAAAGACGATATTTTATTAGTGAAAATGTTCTAAGATATTTGATCAGGCAGCACTTGAAGTTCAATAAATGTTAAAAGACTACGATGTGTACGTGTATTGATAATTTCATTTACATTGCTGCATAAAAAAAATCTTAATTATCGGAGTGTTTCAATTGTATTTTATGGTCAGTGTGCTTTAAAACAAACAAAAGAAAAATCGGCATTAAATATCGGCCTCAAAAATCGTCTGTAGATGTCGGTCATCGGCTGACCAAATTTTTACAAAATCGGTATCGGCCTTAGAAAAACCCATATCGGTCAACCTCTAGTCGACACAGGATGAAACTGAATCTTTTTTTTTTTTTTTTTTTAATTTAGTGCACGATAGAGGGGTAACGAGCATTCTAGATTCAAAACAACCCAGAAACGCGACCGTTTTCCAGGAGAGAAATATGAATATACCCGTAAATCGACGTGATATTTCCGTTCGCCATGTGTATGGAATGACTTCTCGTGTCATCTCGTGATAATAAATAAACAAACATCGTATTTGTGATTTAATGGAAAAAAAAAAAAGAACATTACGCACTTTTGTTTTTTTAACATTTAGTAAATATCGGTTGTTGACTGATTGTTTGGATAGTTTATGAAAGTCAGTATTTTCATAATTTAATGGTGTTTCTTTTGCACTAAAAGACAAAAATTTGGAGTTGTCATTATTTATAGGGTATTAGGCGATATCTGTAAATCAACGTGATATTTATGTTTGTCTGTATGTTTATGGAATGACTTCTCGCGATAATAATAAACAAACATGGCATTTGTGATTTAATGGAAAAAACTGACATTACGCGCTTCTGTTTTTTCAACATTTAGTAAATATCGGTAAAGTTCTGCGCAGATGTCCGACGGAAAAGCGACTCGTGTCTTCGGATCGCAGTTCCAGCTGCGCTCACGTGTACGTTGCATTCATTTCAACCCATTTAACCCGACCTGGAAGCTCCCAAATACATTTTTCCCCCCTTTCTTAAGCGATTCAGCACCGTTTATTAGAATATCATCACCTGTATTTTGCATTTTTAAACAAGAATCAGGTACTTTCCTCTATTTCGCTTACCGATCGTTAGATGTTCATAAAAGCTCCGAGTAAAGTTGAGGGTTATTATGTCGAAAACTGTTTTGTATCATTAACGAACGAGCATCTACAATTGTCAAACACTGGTTTTGTTACATAAGATGTTTCCGTGTTCACTACAGAGCCTCTCAACGTCCAAATGGGTCATATCTGATGAGGCTGAAAAGCTGAGAAACGGCATTTTACATGAATTATTGAACTGTATAGATGCTTTTGGTTTGCCGGTGGCTGTTTGGGTCTTTGATCTTAAACATTGGGCTCATTTTAACTACTTTATATACAGTTATGTGGATTCATCTACAGCAATGCATCATATTCCTTAATGTCATCACATGGTCGTTGCATAGCCTTGAAAAAATTCATCGCCTTCCGTGTGAAATGGTCGTAAAATTGAACTTGATGTGCATCTGAGTCGCAGGTTTACACAAATACAGCGCTCTCAACCTTAAACGAAACGAGCAAATCGACTTCACGGAGCGACTCAGTTAGAGCCCAGACCTGATACCAACGGAGAAGCTGTGCAATGAGCCGTTCGCACCAGAAATCCTAAGAAAATGACCCGAGTTCAACCTGTGCTGTGAGGAAGAACGGCATTAAAAAAAAAAAGCCTCCTGAACGTCGCACGGGTCGGATCAGCAGATACCGGAGGGGCTTGGTTGAGGTTTTCGCTGCTAAAGACGCGTCAATGAGTCATTAAATCAAAGGGTTCGCCTACTTTTTACGGAATGACTGTGAATCTTTCGTCGCTGTGTTCAATAAAAACATGAAATATTACAAGTTTTTGTTTGTTGCTAGGTAAACCCTTTATAGGGAACGTATAGAAATACTCTGAAATTCAACATCTACTGGAGGACATGATAAGACTTTATTACAGGGGTGTCAAACACGCGGCCCAGGGGGCCAAATCCGGTCCATGGGATGATTTTCCAAAGTGCAAAAATTCCACATTCAAGGCATTTTAGTTCAGGTTCCACATGATCTACAGTAAAATAACAGCACAAAAACCTATAAAAAAGAATGACTCCGTATTTTCTTCTCTGTTTGATGTGAAAAAAATATTACATGTTGCCTATAAATAATAAATAAATAAATAAATAATGACAACTTCAAATTTATTGTGTTTTAGTGGAAAAAAATAACATTAAATTATGAAAATACTTACATTTACAAACTATCCTGCAACAATAAAATGTGAATAACCCGAACAAATATGAACAACCTGAAATGTCGAAAGAAAATTAAGCACAATTTTAACAATTTTCTGCTTCTTTTACTAAGTGTTTAGTGTCTTTGTAGAAATGATACGTCGAGGCGTAATATTGTTAAAATCGCACTTATTTTTCTTAAGAAATTTCAGTTTTTTCAAGTTATTCACATCTTTTTTGTTTGGATAGTTTATAAGTCAGTATTCTCATCATTTAATGGTGTTTTTTTTTTGCACTAAAACAGACAAAAATTTGGAGTTCTCATTATTTATAGGTTATTAGGCTATATCTGTAAATCAATGTGATATTTATGTTTGTCTGTATGTTTATGGAATGACTTCTCGTGATAATAATAATAAACAAACATGGCATTTGTGATTTAATGGAGAAACTGACATTACGCGCTTCGGTTTTTTCAACATTTAGTAAATATCGGTAATGTTTTGGGCAGAAGTCCGACGGAAAAGCGACTCGTGTCTTTGGATCGCAGTTTCAGCTGCGTTCATGCATACGTCGCATTAATTTGAACCCATTTAACCCGACCCGGAATTACTTTTATGGCAGCTCCCAAATACATTTTTCCCCTTTATTTAACCTTTCTTAAGGGATTTTGCACCATTTATTAGAACATTATCCCCTGTTTTTTTGCATTTTTAAACAAGAATCAGTAAAAAGGTACAAAAAGTAAGTATTTTCATAATTTAATATTTTGTTTTGGGTTTTTTTGCACTAAAACACAGTAAAAAAATTTGGAGTTGTCATTATTTATATGTTATTATGCTATTATTTTACTGGTCCGGCCTAGTTGAGATCAAATCGGGCTGAATGCGGCCCCGGAAAGAAAATGAGTTTGAGACCCCGGATTTATTACTTTTGTGAAAATTTTCAACATTTTGTTACTGTTCTGAAGAAAAACAAGGTCAACGAAGTTACCATATTTGGTTCCTTACCCCTAAGTGCCCCCTCAAATCATTGCACTTGTGACTTAATGGATAAACTGACGTATTTCAACATTTACTAAATATCGGTCATGTTTTGCGCAGATGTCCGATGGAAAAGCGACTGGTGTCTTTGGATCGCAGTTTCAGCTGCATTCGTGTGTACGTTGCATTCATTTTCACCCGTTTAACCCGACCTGGAAGCTCCCAAATACATTTCTCCCCTTTATTTAACCTTTCTTAAGGGATTTAGCACCATTTATTAGAACATTATCCCCTAGTTGAGATCAAATCGGGCTGAATGCCGCCCCGGAAAAAAAATGAGTTTGAGATCCTGGATTTATCACTTGTGAAAATTTTCTACATTTTGTTACTGTTATGAAGAAAAACAAGGTCAATGAAGTTACCATATTTGGTTCCTTACCCCTAAGTGCCCCCCCCCAAATCATCGCACTTGTGATTTAACGGATAAACTGACGTATTTCAACATTTAATAAATATCGGTCATGTTTTGCGCAGATGTCAGACAGAAAAGCGACTACTTTTAAGGAAGAGGATGGAAAAACCGTGACCGTAATAGTCGTATTTTGTTTCCGTTTTTGTGTCCGTCCAGTATTTTAGTCGCCGTTACCTTTCGCCGCCGTACCCTGAAGCCCACCAAGCATCCTCCGGCCTGAAAAAACAATGTGCCCATCTATATACAACTCTCTGTGCGGTACGACACCCAGGGTTTTATCATCACCCACCCATCAGCACAATGCTGGACACTTGCCTCCGCAGTCACTTTCAATGGACGGAAATTGGGAATGCAAAACAGAGCAGCATTGAAAGGACACGAGGCTCCATCAGCCTCCGTCCAAACAATGGAGAATCTCCCAGTGTTTAGCTTCGACTTCCTCCTGACACACAGCGCTAACAATGAGGCGCTATTATGACTGCCTCTGCCCGCTGTTCTAAACACCGGCCTGACATCTGCGAATCAGGACGGGAACACATCTTCACACACTACTTTCTGACGCTCATCAGAAGTAAGAGCTTCCCGGAGTAAAAGCGGGAAATGCGACTTTAAATTCCACAGGGATCGAAGAATGCGGGGGGGAAAAACAAAAAAAAAAAAAAAAAAACGGGAACGACGTAATCCCCGTCATTAATAACCCCTGACGTGTCTGTGGTGAGCGTTCCGCATGTGTGAGGATTTAAATGTTCGTCAAAGTTCAACCGTTTGCTCAACAAGAACAATTTCAAAACGTGCCGATAGAATAGACCTTGAGCTTTCTATTGACATCTGAGCATGCTCAGTGCACCCCCCCACCTGTGGAAAGGGGGGGGCAAAACATAAAGCAGTGAATGAGACAGACTCGGTATAAAAGTAGACTTTTTTTTTTTTTTTTACATAATTTTTCTTGTCTTTTTTTTTGTTTCTACTGTTTGCAGTGTTGTGGTGATTTTCCTTTTATTTTGTTAACTGTGTTTTTACAGATTTTTGACCACGTGACTACTTTTTGGAGTTTAACCAGGTGTCAAAAAGGAACTGATGTAAAAAAAAAAACAAAAAAAAACTACTGGGCCAAAAATCTAATACTTGTTGCTTATGTTATTATTCTTTTTTTTTTTTGCTTCATTGTAGTTGTTTTTTGTGCATATTTTTTCATGTTATTTACTATTTTGTAAATATTTGATTAGTTTTTGTTCATTTAGTCGTTTATATTGCCTCTTTTTGTTCAGTTTGTGGCTCATTTGGTTCATGTTACTCATTAATTTGTTGCTTTATTATTCATTTTTGTTCATTTTATTGACCACTTTGGCTGTTTTTGTTCATTTTGTTGCCTGTTTTTTCTTCCTTTTGACCGTGTAACTACTTTTTGGAGTTTGACCAGGTGCCAAAAAGGGACAAATTCAGAAAAACAAAACTACCAAAATTCAAATACTTGTTGCTTATCTTATCCTTTTTTTCTTCTTCTTCATTTTAGTTCACTTCCTTGCATATTTTTGCCAGGTTATTTACTATTTTGTAAATATTTTATTACTCTGTTAATTTAGTTGTTTATACTGTTTCTTTTTCTTCATTTTGTTTTTCATTTAATCATTTTTTCTTCAATTTTGTTCAGTTTGTGGCGTATTTTGTTCATGTTACTCATTCATTTGTTGCTTTATTAGTCATTTTATTGATCACTGGCTGTTTTTGTTCATTTTGTTGTTCATTTTAGTCTTGTTTTTGACCGTGTAACTGATTTTTGGAGTTCAACCAAGTGCCAAAAAGGGACTGATTTAGAAAAAAAAAAGAAAAAGAAAAAAAAGAGCCCTAAAACAAAAACTACTGGGCCCAAATTCAAATCCTTGTTGTTCCGCGTGTTCCAGTTCACAATTCATGTTCAACATCCTAAATCTCTTATTGATGGACATTCTGAGTGCATTATTTAGTAAAAACCTGTCAAAATTAAATTCCTCTCTTTGTCTATTTCTGTGATTTCACCCGTTTTGACCCTAAAACACACAGTAAAACAAAACCACTGAAGAAAAGGAACACGAGCGGCTTTTACGACGCTGAAACAGATGACAATTCACAGCAGAAATAATGCATCAGGGATTAAAAGGGTTAACGGATAAAACTTTCATGCTAAGATAAAGTGACAGCTGTACTTCCACTCTGTCACTAAATACAGATGATTCACGCTGAATTCCAAGTGCTTTACAAAAAATGCTGTCGAGACGCTACCCTCTCATTTCCATTTTCTATAAAACTGAGCAACCAGTCAAGGTGAGATTGTGAAAAATATCCTGTACAGCCCAAGAAACATCCCTATTCATATCTGACTGATGCCTCTTAAATATGAGCTTGTCTCCTATTCTTTTTTTTTTTTTTTTTTTACTAGAATGCTATAAAATTCAAAGCCAAAGCAGCGAAAGACCTGCACGGATACCAAAAACCTACTGTTTTTGTGGTAATTATTTATGAAAACCTGACATTTTTATTCTTCGTTGTAAAACAAGGGCGTCAAACTCATTTTAGTTCGAGGCAAGTTTATTTTTATAGCGCCACTCATACACAAGGTGATTCAGAGGCATGGAAATATGTAAAAATGACATTAAAATCATAAACTAATACTAGTACAATTGCAGAATAAAACATAAAACAAAAGGAAAGTGCAGAAAAGATCAAAATAAAGAAAACAATTAAAACAAGAATAACAGGCAGTTAAAAGAAAAGCTAAAACAGTTGATTAGAAGTAAAAATTTTATGTTAAATCAATCAAAAAGGTTAAAATTGTGAGTTGCAGCGCAGGTATTAGCGATCACATTCGGTCCAGGATGATCTCAAGTGAACTGAACCAGTAAAATAATAGAAAAATAGACAATAAATATTAACAATTCAGTCAAGAAACGTAAGATTTAATGACGGAAATGTTAAAATGCCTACATTTACAAACATTCCTTTCGCAAAAAATAATGAATAACCTGAAAAACCTGAACTTTCTTACAAAATACAAGTGCAGTTTTAACAATACTGTCCCTAAACTTATCATTTAAAGCCAATCATTAGTATAAACCTAAGACTTAGATTTACAGTCACAGAAAAAATTATTAAAATCAAAAGTCATCAAAAACAGTGATTATATAACCAAGTACTAACTCCTGTGTGTATCGTGTGACTCAAACAGACAGAAAAGAAAACACAGAATGAATCAAAGCACTGTTTTTGTCAGTACAATGACGTAGATATTGATGAAGAACTGAAGGGATTTGGGTTATTATCAAGAAAACATGGAAAATGGATAGATATCAGCTCTGAAATTCAACTACTATGAGCTATTTTTTGGCGTTCTCTTTATATTTGTCCACCTTTAGTTGGACCAGGCATTAAAATGAACAAGAAATTGATGAAAACAAGGGGTGGTCTAATCGTTTTTGCGCCATATTCATGTAACTGGCAGTAAAAAAAAACAAAAAACAAAAACCTGATGCCACTAACAAACTTACATTTAAAAATCAAACACACAGAATATCTCCACACTTTTTCCCCAAATACATCAAATGAAAGATGAGCCTGTGATGGAAGCTCGCGCTTCCTCCTCCTCTTCCTCTAGTTTCTTCATCATGTCAGCGATGCAAAGAGGATTTATGGAAAGAAAGATAACGCCGACTCTACAACTGCAGTGGATTTAACGACAAAGAGGCATCGCCGTCATCTGTGTTTAGCGCTCCCTGATGACACATCCAGAAATGTGCAACCCGTAGCACAAGAGTTTGTTTACATCGCAAGAAATAATACTCTCTCTCTCTCAGACAAGGGGTCTCTACGGCTTTGATAAGGATCGTGGGTATTTATTACACCCAGCAGAGCCTTTTCAGTCAATTTTTGATAATGGGTTGTCTCACAAGGAGACGTTCGGCAAGTGCTGGAGGAGATTTTTTTTTTTTTTCGCATCTTGCATCTCAGGTTGAATATGGTTTTTGCATAATAACAATAAACAACAACAACGACAGAGACAAAGCCAGTAACGCAAAGACAAACCGAGAGGCGTCGGATAATAGGCCGTGAAAATCTCTGCATAAGATACAACAGAGGACAGTTTGGATGCAGATTGAGAGGTTGGTTATGCTATACAAAGAGCACCCCCCCAACCCCCCCAGAGACTGACATTGTGTGTCCTGTAATTGCCCCGGTCTGCCTCTCTGGTCTCAGTCTCCACTGGGGGTGACATCTCGTCTCAAGGGCAAAGAGAGAGAGAGAGAGGAGATATGTGCCGACCAATCACAGCCCAGTTAGTCAAACCTCCATCAACTGGTCACAGCTCCGGCTCTTATAGCTCTGCCGTCTATCCTGGGGAGACAAGCGCTGGGCCGGAGCCAAGTGGAAACTACAGGGTAACGCACACACAAAAAAAGAGAGAGAGAGAGAGAGAGAGAGAGGGAAAGGGCGAGCGAGGCGGAGAAAGACCTTGACCTGCTCATTCCCCTCCGAAGCTTCGATGCCAAAGCCTCGGCTCCAAACAAATGCCGCCTTCGAAAAAAAAAAAAAAAAAAAGGGGAGACAGTTTAACCCTCTGGAACCGACACTTTGTTTCAGCCCTGGTTTGACTGATAATCCCCGACAAATCCCGAATCTCCGCGGGATTCACGGCTAGGCAAAGTGGCAGAGCGACAGCAAGACGAGAAAGGGCTTAAAAACATGCAAAAGTGGAACCGGAGCTTGTAGCGGAGTCAGTGTAGGGCGTTACAAAAGGAATCCATTACTGTAACTGATTACTTTTTGCTGTAGCGCAGTAGAGTAAGGCATCACGAATCGGTTTTCGGTCATATTCTACTTGGTGCACGCTCAATAGCGCTCGCATTACAACAAACTTCTCGGCCATAATGACAACAAAAAAGAAACAGCAAAACCGCGAGACCTGAAGGCGGGGGTCACCAACCCTGGTCCTCGAGGGCCGGTATCCTGAATGTTTTAGATGTTTCCCTCTTCCAGCACACCTGACGGTCGTTATCAGGCTTCTCGAGGACCAGGATCGGAGACGGCCCTGCCTTCAGGAATCAAAAATGTGTCTGTACAGTTCTATTTCCTGTTGGTGTTCAGCCAACGGGTGCAGACGGCAGAAGACAGTCCACTGTCCACGTGGACGTACGCTCATTACTAACCCGAACCCCGCTTAAAGAAGCTAGTTAGCATTAGCATGACCCCTGTGAGCAGCGATGACACGGTAAGCTAACGTTTCTAGGACTAGTTAGAATTCTGTATTGATTGTGGATTTATCTACCGGCGTCCTCGGTGCCACGCCCCCTGTTTGAACACGTAAAATGTAAGCGTTCCTGATGGGATACAAATATCGTAGACTGTAGCGTTACTTTCTGAGCTATCCGTCCACATGTAGTTCGGGGTGCAAATATGTGACCTATGGCTCTCTGTGGTGGTGGTGGTGGTGGGGGGGTT
>JAPQRP010000018.1:3164658-3181955 GCA_037367295.1 Apogon hyalosoma
TACGAAGAAAATACGTACATTTGTGTGTTTCTTTCGTCACACTGCTGCACTTTTTTGCTGTGTTTACCTCCATCTTGACGATGATTCGAACGGAATAATGGGAGATTTCTCCTACCACTCTATTTGATGTGTGGTCCTGAAAAATCTCCGTTTACATGGTTGAAATGCCCTCCCCGTTAGCCCTTCCCTTCCGACTCATCGAGAATCGGGACACCCCTATCCCTTCACGTGAATGCACAAAATGGAGGGGTAGGGGTAAGGGGGAGGGGCCAAGGGGTGAACTGGGATTGGGCCTATGTTTACATGTATTTTAGAAAACAGATATTTCCCCCTCTCTGTTAAAAAAAAAAAAAAAACTCGTGCAGACGTGAACGTTTCCAGAAAAATCTACGTTTACACGGCCCCGTATGTCTACACCGGCACGAGCACGCCAGTCCTATAGTGAGACAATCGAGTACCATTAACCAATCAGAATCCTGAAAAGAACACAGCAAAATCCCAGAACAGAATCACAACAAAACGTTACTTTCGCCATGAACCTATGGAGATGTTTTCCTGGTTCCGGGTCCAAACAAATCCAAGACGTGTAACCAATACAATGCAACGCAAATAGCAGTTTTTCAATCGTGTTTTGTCTTTACTACACGTAGACCACTGCGCATGGATGTAAATTATTTCTTCATTTAACTTCTACTGAACTGGACAGAACAGATAAAAGACTGATAAAAAAAATGAAGTATGAAGATGTGGAAACACCTCATAAAAGCCTTATTCTGTATCAAGTAAATACACAAAAATCCAGTTAAGCAGATGCAGTGGTATTGCAGTGTATTTTTTCTCATTTAATACTTGTGACTTCACTCATCAGCTCCATCCTCTTCCTCTAAACCGTATCATCACACGTGAAACGGTAGAATACTTCCTTGGAAAACTGCGACGTCCATATGAGAATCTCCGTTTTCACGTTTCCCTCAGTTTAAATGCGAAAATGGAGATTTGCCCAAAATCTCCACTTTTTAGATACGCAGAGAAGTCTCCATTTTGCTCGAAACCCAGATCGGTGTAAATGTAGCCTAAGGATAGGGAAGGAGTGATGAGCTGACTTGAATGTGTATTAGAGCAAGACAAATAGAGGGTAGCAAACAAGAAAATACACAGGGAATGGATAATTATTTCCCAATCAATACTGTAATGGAACAAGCTCTGTAATGCTGAATCCCACTCTGCTGGTTTTAAAAAGAGAACTCCCAGAGGATGTGCTCACCTCTGCTTTTATCGATTCCCACACAGTTCACATAAGGAGGAGTTTACAGTATCTGAAATGCTAAAGACTTCTTCATTCTTCTCAGATGATCAAATCCCAAGTCTGTACATGAAACCGATAACGAGGGCTGATGAAGAGCTGATTAATCTGTCAAAACACCCTCTACGATAACAGCAGAGGCAGTGCAGGACGTCTTTATGTTGCATACGCCAGTCTTTCTATTTGGAAAAAATACATTAAATAAGTTATAATGTTCTGAGTACAACATAAATCAAAGATAATTAATGCTAAAATATAAACAACAATAAATACATGAACCCATAAAGACCCAGTGCTACTTCTGTGGCAGTTTTTCTCTATATTTAACCTTTTTTTTTAACTGATTTTTCACCATTAATTCTAATATTATCCTCCTTATTTTGAGTTTTCTCTGTGTAACTCATGTATTTTCCTATGTGTGATTTATTGATTATATAGATGTTGAGGGTTATTCTATCAGAAACAGAAAAAAACTGAAGAATAAGTGACTTTTTCAGCAAATCTATCAATAACTGAACATAAAAATAAGTGTCTCCATCCACTGTCATTGATCCAACTCCATGGGTTTTCCTGGTGAATCAATGTTGTAGAAGATGATGGTGTTTCCACGGTAACTGTGGATCCTCTGAACATCCAAAAGGGTCATATCTGATGACCATGAAAAGACAATAAACTGTATTTTACACCAATTATTTACATGTATTGATAGGATTAGTGGATCAATAGGTATTAAATATTTTAGATCAGTAGATGCTTTCGGTCGCCAGTTGCTATTTGGGTCTTTATGGGTTAAATAAGTCATCATGTACTGAATACTAAATAACAAATAAAAATGAATGCTGAAATAAATATACATTGTATATAAATATACAATAAATACATTCATATAATAAAACTGACACTCCTGACCTTATTTCATTTCAATATTTTTCTTTTTTTTTTTATAGTATTATCATTATTATCATTATTATTATTATTATTACCATTGTTATTATGTGTCACCTTGTTTAAGCTTTGGCAACATTTTTAGAACATTACGATTTTATATTATTCAAGATGAGTTTATTTGAGTAATGAAGTAATTATTTGTTGTTGATGAAAGGTTCATTTATTCTCATTTATTTTTCTCATCAATGAAAGAGGTTGCTTTTCAGTTTATAGTTTGCACACAAAACGTCTTATTTCTAATGTATTAAAGTTAAATATATGTTGTTTGTGTACAAAGTTTTGAAAATTAAAAAAAAAAAAAAAAAAACACCTCCGGCACAGGAACTAATTTAGCCTCATTTTTTCGAGAGCTTGAGAGGTACTTGGGTAGAAGTATATATATATTTCAGGGGGTACTCTGTAAAAAGTTTGAGAACCACTTCCTTAGACTAGGCCAGTGAGTCCAAAATGCAAATATACTCAAGTTTACAATGACGCCAAGCAAAGAAATGCAGCAAGTCCTCCCATTTAACAAGCTGAAACCAATGAATGTTTGACAGATGAGGCCACAGCTGCCCATTAAGCAGGCTCTTACTGTAAATTTGCCTCTGACTAATCCATCCCATGAGCCATCACAGCTACATTTAGACCGGTGGCTGACATCCAAATGTGCATAAAAACACACACATACACAAACAGTCATGCGGACACAACTCATCACAGCAATTAATTAGTCCTTGACCACTCATTTATCCCCCTTTTATTCAGCCATCATTTCTTGGTGCGCGTCCCGGGCACGGCCATTTCATTGGTCGGATCAATTAACCTTAACATTTGTCCCGGTTCGCCATTGGGGGATACACACCTGACGCAAATTGAGAGAAAAGAGGGCTGCAGGCGGCTGAAATCTTCTCAATGCAAGCCGACAGCTCCAACCTGAACATATGGCATGTTGTTGTCTTTAAGCGTAATGCTGTTAGTTTAAACTGAGAGACTGGCAGACTGCGCTTGGCAATGCAATTAGATTACCATGTAGTAATTAAGATCTCCAAGGCACTGGTTTATCTTCATTCAGATTACCTGTCCGGCGTGATTTCTCACAATTGCTGGTTTGGCTCCAACACTCCCAGCGTTTCACCTCCATTATCTAAACAAGCTAATCGGTTCTGCGACAGGCAACGCTCTGCCTTTTTGTTTTGGCCACGTTGAGCCTGTCCACAAAACAACGAAATTAAGTCAATCCGCAAAGGTTTAATGTCGTTTCGGCCTTTTGTCCATGTGACACCGTAGTTGTAGGTGCCCTGAAACGGTATTTTTTTTTTCAGGACTGGTCCCAGAGCTGAAACATAAAGTGTGCGCGCTTGAAAACCCTCGGCCTTCAGTCAAAGTTTCAGCCAAAGTTTTTGCACATACAGACGGACGGACGGACGGACGGACTATGTGCCAGATTTGTCTTCCTTTTCACTTTGACTGTAAAGCAATAATATTCTTGACTCACATACTTCTGTGTTGTATTTTCCTATACGATACGAGCTAACGTGCAAACAGTGTACTACCTCAGTGTGCCAGTGTAAAGCTGCACAAGCACATATTACATAAACCAGTTTTGTAGCATCTTTGTAATTTAAATTTTATCAACTTTTTTTTTTTTGTTTACTGTTTTTAAAGTCATCATAAAACTTGAATAAATAACAGTTTTGAGAATAATTAAAAAAAAAAAAAAAGTCTTAAATTTTACTTGTAGAATCCTGTGGGAACCCTGGACGGAGGCAGCACCGGCAGCGTTTGAGGTTGAAATCCTGGGGGTTCATGTTGTGACAGAGCGGGAATATTCAAGGGCAAACTTAAACCTTAAACAACAGCATCTGCAAAAACAGATGGACATGAGGACAGCTGCTGTAGAAACAGTTCCCTGTATTTCAGTAGTTCTCTGTGAGTGGCGGACCTGTCCTTGACATTAGAACCGGAGAATAATGTCAGTAAATTCAAGTATAAAAACAGTTTTTGCTTATCCTTAGTGAACGCACCGCAAGAAATACAGACGTGGGAGGGTTATTTCCAAATCACCAGAGGTCCACGGGTTATACTAGTCCTGGTTATACTAGTCCTAATCTGTTACTGCGATGCGTTACTATTGTGGTGCCTTTGTCCCAACTCTTCCTCAAGCATATGAGGTCCAACATTGAGCTGTACCTTCAGTCAAAAACATTTCTGATCACAAATGTCTGACGTTACTAAACCTAAAAGGCCTCTTATTGTTCTCAAATATGTCGTGACAAAGTGAGAAAAAAACCAAGGATATGCATAGGAGGCAAGGGCTATTGTTTTTGGTTCGGTTTGTTTGTTTGTTAAAGTTGCCGTATGCAGGATTGTGGCCAAAACTGGTACTGCAATCCCATTCCAAATACTGTAGAGCGTGGTATCCCCTCCTCCTCCTCCCCCCAGACTAGGGGTTGCCAGATCCAGCATGAGCGTCTGCTACAAGGAGCTACCACGGCAAGCGACGAGTCCTATACCTGTATTTATACCGTCTGTTATAGTCCCTTCCTCCGGGCCACGGTCTCTTCCTCTGGGACCGAGCCCCCGAAAGCCGGGGTAGACCCCAGGAGAGCCGGCGTCGGCCTTCAGAGTCTCCTCCATGTTCCAAAAGCATCTCCTGCACATGTCCTTGGTTTGTTTCTCACTTTGTCACGACGTATTTGGGAACAATAAGAGGCCTTTGAGGTTTCGTAACGTCAGACATTTGTGATCTGAAATGTTCCAGATGCGGCTCAGTGGAACTGGCAACCTGGATGAAGAAACACTACTGACTCCGTGATTGGTCGATAGGTGATGGGCGGAGCATCAACCAAAACACAAAATGACAACATAAACATTATTCAGGGGCTGACACTTAGCTTTTAAAATGCGGATATTCTGGCTGGACTAGTGCTGTCAGTGATATCAGTATCTGACATGAACAGGATTCTTTAATGTCTGGTGACATTTAGGGGCGTTTTATGAGAACTGGGAACGGAATTCTTACACACAGCACCTTAAACACTCTAGCAGCAAAACTATCGGTTGAATTCATACCAAATTGGGGTTAGGTCCAGAATAGATGTGATTACACTTTAGGAAAAGTAGGTCAAAGTTCAAATTTTTTATGGGTTTTTAATTTTTTTTTCTCCCATTTACTTATAATGGGCAACATTTCAAACGTCTATAAAAATATACATTTAGTTTCAATTTACTTCAAACTTGCCACATATATAGAGGCAACTGACATGCTTACATCAGCTGGATCGATGCCAAAATAAGCTACAATATATGTGAGGGGCGGGGTTTGTTGTGCCTGGAACCACTTGTTCAAATGGCGATGAAAAAAAAAAAAGTGACATTTTTGGGGAGACTGGTTGAGCAAGTGCTACCGACAGTAGACTTTACTGCAGCACATGAGTCGGTATATCATCCCTACCCCGGTGCAAATGAAGAGAGTCATGATCCAAGACGGTTATTTGACTACCAACAATCGATACCAACACAAAAACAATGCTATCTTGCCACCTGACAAGCACTCCAGTGTGACTTTACTGTTTCCGAAAGTCTTCCCACACCACTGCGTTCATCGAGTGCATTCCCACGGACTTTCGGCTCAGCTCAGTTGTTTTTTTACCGCAGTCGGCTGAGCTCGAGCCAAGCCCACAAGCTGCCTTTGGAGAGTGTTACTGCTGACCACCAGCTGGATTAGAGGGTTAACCAATTAGCAGTAAGAGGATGGGTCAGGGTATTGAGTCAATCCCAATCTGCAGCAGAGACGACTAGGAAGCCGCTAATCCACTTCCAGGTCGTCACCTCTTAATACGACAGGGCCAAGAGGTTACCGAGGCAGGAGGGCAGGGCCAGGACTTTTGCTTTGTCATATTATTGATTGATGGATAACACAGCTGTAATTAAAGTTCAGCGCAGCAACACTGGAATATACAATTGCAGAAATAAACATTACAGTGAAGGAAAAACACAAGCTCTATGTTTCTACACCCTGTTATTTGTAGTATTGATTTTCCAAAGTCTAAACAGCAGGAGGAAGTCGCATCCCAGAACGCACTTAAAGCTAGCAAAACAACCAACAAACCAATGCTATGTATCCACAGACCTTATCACTCACTGAATAAAGTATAAACTCATGGTTTATACACATCTGTAGTCGCTTTTCCATTGGGCTTATGCGCAAAACTTTACTGATATTTACTAAAGGTCGAAAAAACAGAAGCGCGTAATGTCGGTTTCTCCATAAAATCACAAATGCGATGATTTGTTTATTTATTATGGGAAGATGACACAGGCACACATATGTTAGAACACAATAGACAGAAAACAAAGAGACTAAACAGGAAAAAAAAAAAAAAGAAAAACGAAGAGACATACCTATGTTCAGTCACTCTAGCTCTAGAAGTAGAAAATGTATTCATTTATTTATTTATTTTTTTAAACTTCATTTTTATTTCTACTTACAAAATCACAACAACAACAAGAAACTACATATCACCAAAAATAATAATACAAAAAACAGTAGGCAAAAAAACAAACAAAAACTGATTGATGACAATAGACAAGAACCAAGACAATAGACAAAAATCCTGAAAAAAAGACAATAGACAAATATACGTATACATGTGCATATATATATACACACACACACACATACGCATACATATGTTAGAACACAATAGACAGAAAACAAAGACTAGACAGAAACAAAGTAGAAGTAGAACATTTATTTGGGAAGTGCAACAAAGGTACCACAGGGTCTTTATGGGTTCAGTCAAATAAAACGCACACCAAAGCAACATTTTACCACTAAAAGATGTAAATACTTTAAAACCGTGAGGATTTTCTTTTCAGAGCCGAAACCATCGCAAAATGGTTTTCCGATCATTTTGGTTGCACTCCCATAAATTCTGCTAAGGAGTGCAGACTTTTGTGCCTTACAGTGCATTAAAAAAAAAAACAAAAACAAAACTAAATACTGATTTATGCTTGTTGTGCGCGCTCTTTTAACTCCACATTGTTCTGAAATACCGTACATTTCATTTGTTTGAGGAAACAAAGCGGCAAAAGAACCTCCTTAGGGTTTGTGTACGTGCATCCTCACAAACAGCAGAAACTGAATGAACCCGTAGATGAAAACACCGAATCAAACACACAAAACAAATACCACGCGTCTACTCGGGGTATTGTGGATTGCGTGCAGTGTTGGATGTCTGTTTTCAAAGAATTAAAATTTAAAAAAAAAGCTTGAACCACAGTTACACAGAACGCCTGGTAATTTGCAGTATAATGCACCTCATTATGGTTTACCACTTATGCTGAGGAAACATAGTTAGCTTTGTGTTTATTAGCAAAACAGATGCTTCAGGTTTTACATTGAGTGAATCCAATCCAGTTAGACACACTTTAGCATCAGGATGGAGGTGCAGTGGCTGTTTGAGCTCATTCTATCTGCAATATGAGCTTCTCTACAGCCATTAAAGCCCGGCTTATCTGCACTAAAGATCGCTTTGTTTATTCCTGCCTGCGAGTATGAACCGATTTTTTTCCCCCTCGCTCATATTGGGAGAGGCTAAATCTTAATGGAGACCCCGACAGTGTCACCGGCAGCTTCAGGAAATCCACTGTTATCTGATTATTTCACTGGTTGATTCCCTCTGACTGGGGATATTGAACATCTGAGCAACTAGATTGTGCTGTTTGTGCTCATGTAGAAGCAGGTACGATGCATTTCAGAGGACGCAAAGGATTACTGCCTTTTATTTATTTCATTTGTATTAACCCTTTATCGGGCAAGTGACTATTTTTGGTAATTACAAGACAGCAGCGGCTTTTCCATTGGACGTATGAGCAAAACTTTACCGATATTTACTAAATGTTGAAAAAAAACAGAAGTGCGTAATGTCGGTTTTTGCATCAACCCACAAATGCGATGATTTGTTTATTTATTTTCGCGAGATGACACGAGAAGTCGTTCCATAAACGTGGCGACGAACGGAAATATGCTGTTGATTTACAGATATATTCGTTATCATTATATATTACCCCTCGCTCTTGTACTAAATTAAAAATGATTCAGTTTCCTGGTGTGTCCACAAATACCGCGTCATGTTTCTTTTAAAACTCTTCTTCTTTGCTTGTAACGTCCGTCAACATCCGTTTTTTTTAATTCACCTGACTCCAGTTGCGAAAAAAAGGTCTTTCCGTTGCAGTTTTGCGTCATATACCAATAGCGCTACGCCCCAAAAAAACCCTCTTGCCAGCGCAAAAACTTTAAATCGAAAAACGAGTTTTAGCGAAAGTGTCGTTTTTCCATTAGGTACATTTTTATGCGCAGGTTATATTTGCACAATTTGAGGATCAATGGAAAAGCAACTAGTGACCGCAACAGTTACAGTGAGTCAACAATCTCAGGTCCAATGTGGTCTGAAAGGTAGGGCTGGGCGTATCGATCTAAATATCGATAGTATCGGTAACGAGGTGAGTATCGGTATCGGATCGATACCAGCGTGACGACATCGATACTTTTGTTGCAGTTTCTCTTCTATACGTCCAGCAAATTAGTCAAACTTCCTCAGAGTTCATGCGAGTGCAGCCCCCCCCCCCACACACACACACACACACACACACGCAGAGCACTTGAAAGTATTTCTTATTGACATTGTTAAATATATTTTTTGTTACATTGTGTCGTAATTATTTTATTATTTTTATACTATTAAATCGTTTCATATTGTAGTTCGTTAATTAAAAAAAACATGTTTATTTGCCTAAAATCCATGTCCTGTGTTTTATCATAATCATAATCAACTAACTAAAGGCAAAATCACAAAATTATTCATGATCATGAGATTTCAAGTAAAAAGTATCAGTGTCGGTATCGGCGATACTAGCCCTGTTTTGTATTGGATTGATACCAAAATTCCTAGTATCGCCCACCCTTACTGTAAGGTCCACCTGTGCATGAACAGTGAGTGGACCTGCTCTGTTTGGTACCATGAAGTAATGGTACTAATGGAAGGAATGATGTTCAAAGGGATCATGTGGATGTGGACAGGGGTCTGGATTCTTTTTTTTGCCATTTACTTGAAAGGAACCAAATACGGTAACTTCATTGACCATGGTTTTCTACATGCCAATAAAAATGTTTGAAAATTGTCACAAAAGTCTGAAAGTCCTCCAATAACACACTGAAGCTGAAGTATTAAATTTCAGAGTATTTCTATGAGTGCCATGTAAAGAGTTAATCCTTCATCAGGCAAGTGACTATTTTTGGTCATTTCCACATACATTACAAGACCGTGACAGCAACAGTTATAGCGAGGACACTTCTTCTCACCTTACATGTGTTTTTCTTGTATTTTGTTTTACATATAGTTTTTTAAAATATAGTTTTTCCTTTTTGCCACTTACAGGTAAGGAACCAAATATGGTAACTTCACTGACCTTGATTTTTTACATGACAATAAAAGGGTTTGAAAATTTTCACAAACGTTATAAAGTCTTGTTATGTCCTCCAATAACACACGAAGGTTGAAATGTTGAATTTCAGGGTGTTTCTGTGAGTAAAGGGTTATAAACTAAACAGCAAACACAAACTTGTAATATTTCGTGTTTTTATTGAACGCAGCTGTAGAAAATCCATAGTAATAGTGGAAAAAGTAGGTGAACCCTTGGATTTAATAACTGGTTGAAGCGTCTTTGGCAGAAAAAAAAACACAAACATAAAGTCTCTTTACGTTCTCCAATAACAATAAAAAATAAATAAATAATAAATGAACAACAAATACTAAATAAATAATAGATCAATAGATAATAAAAAAAAAAAAAAAAAGCTTGAAATTTTGAGTTTGAGTGTTTCTTATGAATTTATTTCCTATGGCACAACTAAAAGCCTTGAGCCACGACGTTGCAGATTTTTTCTAATAAATTTGCCCTTTGTGTGAATAAAAAGCCGTAATATTTTGCTCAGTCGCTTCACTCATCAGTGCACTCGGCGTTTTGTTTTGGTTTTTATCTTTTCCTAACAGCTCCTGTTAACCTTCCGGGTTCTGTTTTAGCTTTTAAAGTAGGAGTGTTGTTAGGAAACAGTGAATATGACCACTTTTTGGTTATTATATTTTTAACCCAGCACAAACAGCCACGCGGAAGGTGCAGAAACACTCAAATACCTTCCAAAAAATAGTCATGAATGCAGGCGTACATGCTGGGATGCAGATCATACGTTTGATGTTGCGAGTCCATTAATCCCACTTTAACCCTTTAACCCCAGTGGTGAGCGTTCTGAATGTATGACTTATTTTAAATAGTCAGAAAAATTCAACCTTTCTGCTCATAGAATAGGCCTGGTGCTTTCCATAAACATCTGAGCATGCTCAGTGCACCCCCCACCACCTGTGTAATAAACAGGGGGCCAAAGAGCAGTGAGCGAGATAGACAAGCTATAAAAACAGACTTTTTTTTTTTTATTTTTATTTTACAGTGTTTTCCTTGTCATTTTTTGTTTTCACTGTTTTTTGCAGTGTAGTTATGATTTCCTTTATTTATTTGTTTTACTGTATTTTTTTTTTTTTTTTTTACCAAGTTTTGACCGCGTAACTGTTTTTGGAGTTCAACCAGGTCTCAAAAACAAACAAAAAAAAGAGCTCTAAAACAAAAACTATTACGCCAAAATTCAAATACTTGTTGTTCACTGTGCTCCAGTTCACAGTTCATCTTCAACATTCAAAATCTCTTCATGTAGGGGCTAAAGGTTTAACTCAGCGGGTATGTAAATAGCTCAAAGCGTTTATTTGAATTACTTATGATACACATTTTGACTATTGGTTGTTGCGTATTGGCCGCAAACGCCATTATTAAGAGACATCATTTCCCTGGTCTGAGCTCCACATTTTATTTACAGTACCATTTCTCTATCTGTTCATACAGAAATATTTCAAATATGACAAGCTTATCTTCAGTGTGACCTTTACCAGATGTGATGAAAATGAAATAAACATTCCATGAAAACCTCTCCTCTTATCTTTTAATTCATGTTTCCTCTATCTTTATATTCTTCTCTTTTCGGAGTCTGTTCCTTTGCCGGTTGACGGAGGCACAGAATTCACCTGTGGAAAGGAATATAAATTCTGGGCTTATCAGTCAAACAGGATGTAAGTCAGAGGAGTCCCACATGTGACAGTGAACACAAGAAGAAGAAGAAGAAGAAGAAGAAGAAGAAGGGGCATGGAATGAATGGAAACTACTGTGTAAAAATAGAAACACTCAGGTGAGAATGAAAGAGGAACTGGGTAAATGAAAGGAGATATGATTAACAGTAAATTTAATCAGATCGAATTCGGATCCATAAAATAAACTCCCCTCTGACAAAACCGTAAAGCCACTGACAGTTCCATAAATACGCTATAAATAACAGAAACAGTAAGGTATGTTTTTTTGAATTTGCCTCGTAAATATCCTACACTGCCTGTATATTTCCTTAAATGCTGCATAGATGTCTTTTAGTTGTAGTATAAAGTCGGCTTTTTATATATTTTTGTATTTCTTAGTTTTTCGTATAATTACGGGCCATTGTTTTGGGTTTGGTTCGTTTCTGTGTTTGTTAACACTCTAGCAGCAAAACTATCGGTCGAATTCATACCAAATGTGGTTTATAAATGGCCAGTAATACAGAATAGATGTGGTTAAATTTTGGGAAAAAATAGGTCAAAGTTTAAATTTTTAATGAATTTTTAAAATCTTTTTTTCCCCCTATTTACTGATAATGGGCAAAATTTCAAATGTCTAGCATCAAAACTACAGCTTGAATTCATACCAGATTCGGTTTATACATTGGTAGTGACCCAGAATACATGTCATTAGATTTTGGGGAAAAATAAATCAAAGTTTAAATTTTTTATGAATTTTTTTTAATCTTTTTTTTTTCCCCCTTTACTTACAATGGGCGAAATTTCAAATGTCTGTAGCAGCAAAACTATTGGTTGAATTCATACCAAATTGGGTTTATAGATTCCCAGTGACCCAGAATAGATGTGATTACATTTTGGGAAAAGTAGGTCAAAGTTACATTTTTTTATTAACTTTTCACATCTTTTTTTTTTCTCTCTTTTACTTATAACGGACGGAATTTCACGTCTATAAAAACATCAATTTTGTTTCAATTTACTTCAAACTTGGCACATAAATAGAGGCAACTGATATGCTGACATCAGCACACAAATAGACATGATGACATCAGCTGGATCGATGCCAAAATAAGCTACAATACGTGCGAGGGGCGGGGCTTATTGCTCCTGGAACCACTTGTTTTGTGTTATATGTTCACTAGTACAGATTGAATAGAACTCCTTTATTGTTAATGACCAGTCACTTTGTTTTTAATTTCACCTTGTATATATCCTATATTACCTGTATATATCCTTTATTTGGTGTATATATTTCTTCTATCTATAGAATAGAATAGGTCTTTTGCATATTTTAGTATTTCTTTGTAGTTTTGTACATTGTCAGACTATATTTTCTGTATAATTCTGTGATTTTTTTAAATTTTTTTATTATACAGTCATTTTGCATTTTAAGAATTCGCCGCTAGAGAAGAAACAGAGGTGTTTCTGTAACAATGACAATAAAGATCTGTTCTATTGTTTTCTGTCCTAGACCGTGAGAATCCTTTGGACGACGCCTATGTTCTTAAATTCTCTCCTGATTTTGACCAAATCCTACACAATTGCTGCGATGCGCTGCTAAATACGTTACACTTTAAAAATGTTGTCAACTCTTGTTACTACATTGTGTCGTTACTAAATTAGTACCCTTTTTTTTTGGTTTTTAATTGATTGTTATTATTGATCTTTTAACCTGTTCTACATTGCAGTGTGTGCCGCTGACCAGCTTGCCCTTGTAAAACAGATCTCTAAATGGGATTTTATCTGGTTAAATAAAGGTGTTCTATTCTATTAGCCCCGTTTCTATCTGCATTGCATTAAATGCGCCTTCCAAATGCCTGAGCCCCTGGTGCTAATGCTACGCACTCAGCTGTCAGATTAAGGCTCATTTAGTCCCAGCAGGGTCTTCAATTACCAATGATTAACACCTCCTTTGGTGTTCTGTTTTAAGAGAAACAGGATCTGTCTAGATTAAGAAACGCCCAGAGAGACAGAGTGATGTACAAGACGAGGTAGGACCCAGGTGGATGTTTACTCAGTTTCATCACGGCTTCGATCAGCTCTGTGTACAATACAAACCTCGGACACGTCGTAGGCGACTCCTCCACTCCGCACTCATCAGATACCGATGTTTGATCACGGGTATTGGTTTTCAGCGCGCGTAATAGTCTGCAGAAGGGTTCGCATTTTAATCCATAAAGACCCAGTGCTACTTTTATGTCAGTTCCCAAATGAACTTTTCTCTATATCTAACCTGTCTGAAGTGATTTGTCACCGTTTATTGATATTATTATCCTCTGTATGTTGTGTTTTTATCAGTACGGATCAGGTATTTTCCTATATTTAATTGACTGATCGTGTAGATTTTCATAAAAGCTCAGATTAAAGTTGTGGGTTATTATGTTAAAAACAGAAAAAAAAGTGACTTTCTCAGTCAAATGTACGACATAAAAGGGAAGTGGAAGTGTGTGAGTGTGTCTCGGGCATCACACAAAATCCGGAAAGAGCTGACTGCCGCAGTTTGTCATACTTATGTATTTTTGGTCAAGGAACAGACCAGCGAAGACGGCAAGTTGATGAGACCAATATTTTGGGCGATATTAGTAATTTTGAAATGCAATAGCCTTACAGTCACGTTGCTATGCCCATGACGGTCGACAGGAAGCGCAGTGCTATGCTGCATGACGGAAAATGAAGTTAAAAACAGGAACGATGCACTTGCTAACTTCAGTCCCTAGATATCGGTATTACTAAATTAATTGTTAAATTTTAAAGAATGATTTACCGTTTTTATGTCTACTTATAAAATATAGACTAACATCTTTTCCTTAAAGTCAGCATAAAAACTACCACATCTAGAAAGCGCTAGTGTACGATCAACTGAACATAAACCAAGCATTTCTACCCACTGTCATTGATCCAACTCCATGGGTTTTACTGGGGAATCAATAGTTGCTTTTCCATTGGACATATATGCGCAAAACTTTACCGATATTTAGTAAATTTTGAAAAAACAGAAGTGCATAATGTTGTTTTTTCCATTAAATCACAAATACGATGATTTGTTTATTTATAGCGAGATGACACGAGAAGTCATTCCATTAACGTGGCAACGAACATAAATATCACATTCATTTACAGATATATTCATTCTTATTATTATATATTACCCCTTCTATCCCGTACTACATAAAAAAAGTATTGTTTCCTGGTGTGTCCACACATACCGCACCATTTTTCTTTTAAAACTCTTCTTCTTCGCTTGTAACGTCCATCAACATCCTTTTTTTTTTTTATTATTCACGTGACTCTAGTTGCGGAAAAAGGTCTTTCCATTGCAGTTTTGCGTAACATACCATTTCCGCTACGCCCCAAAAACCACCTTTTCCCGGCGCAAAAACTTTTAATCTAAAAAAGGAGAGTTTTGGAGAAATTGCTGTTTTTCCGTTAGATACATTTTTATGCGCAAATTATGTTCACGCAATTTAGTGTCAATGGAAAAGCAACTAATGTTGTAGAAGATGACGGTGTTTCCATGTTCACTACGGAGCCTCTGAGCGTCTGATGCTCATGATGGGACGACAAACTGCATTTTACAATTATTTACATGCGTTGATAGAATTAGTGGATCAACAGGGATTAAACAGTTTAGGTCAGTAGATGCTTTTGGTTGTCAGTGCCTGTTTGTGTCTTTAGTGGAAAGAGTCTTTTTTTTCCCACAACATTTGTCTGAAACGTGTGTTTTTCATGAATTCCATTTGATTTCCAAATGTTTTCATTTAGCAGAACCTCTTCTCAACAGCTTCTTTTTCTAGAATCTGAGGATCTGAGCCGTGCAGACATTACTGCGAACCCTCGTTGCACAGGGACACTGCTCCGCCGGGCATGTGGAACATTTGCTCCACTGACGTCAGTTGTAAATACATTGGTGTCACGCCTTTAGGCCATTTTTCCTGGAGATCACCATCTCCGTTATAAAAAGGAAGGGCTGTGAAACAAATAATGTACTTTCTAAATGTTACAACAACTCTTTGTATTAGCAAAACTTGAAGCCGACGTAGAAGTTGTGTGAGGAGTCAGGTGGAGAGACCCGAGAAACCACAATTTAATGCTCATTCTTTAATAAGCCAAAAATGTGGAACAACAGACAACGTTTTCTATATTGGTGATGTAACCTCACACGTCTCATGGCTTACGCGTGGCTTAAACTGTCGATAAGAACCGATAAGAAAAAAGCAACAGATTATAGTTTGTCGGCTAAATACAGGGTGTCCCAAAAATAATGTATACACACTTTAAATAATTGTAAAGTAGGTGTTTATTAAACTTCATTTAATTTTCAAAATGTAATGGAATTTGCAAACATCATGTCATTGTTTTGTCACCGCCTGTTCTCAAACTGACGTCCGTTCTCGTCCGGACACTGCTGACAACGCCAAGCAATGGAATCGCACACATCACCAAACCATCCCCTTGGTATTTGCGTGGAAATAGCATTAGCAGTAGCATTTTCGAATGAATTTCCTTTCTTCAAAGTTTAGTCTGGCTGCCATCATTAATTCCAATGGGTTTAATCTGCAAAGAAAAAACAAACAATTGAGTTATCGGCTGCTAAAGTGCGTATACATGCTTTTGGGACACCCTGTATATCATTCAATAACAGGTTCAGGGTGTGGTTACTTTATTTATACCCATAGGTTGTGTTGCGGTTAGATCTGGGGCGCCGCTACCAACCGTGGACGCCATGGAAGGTAAACGTTGTGGGCCCTTCAGAAAATAAATTATCTATAAATGTGTCGTCAGGGGGGTGACGACATTGTGTAGGGACTGGGGGTATAGGGGTGAGTTTCATAAGTGCCGTAACACCTGCAACTGGCGCGAAACCGAAACCGAACCTTAATTTTGGCTGAATTTTGAACCCAGAGCTCGCTGTCGTCAGTCATTGTTGTCAGCAGAGTTTCGAGTATCAAGGAGGGTTGGTGTCGTAGTAATAAGAAGATGCAGGCGTTGTCAGCTCTCGGGCTTCTTCTTGTGGAAGAAGAAAGATGTCGCGGGCAAAAACTAAGGAGAAATTACACGGTGCTAACAATGCTAACAGTGTTCACTTTATGGAATGAATGAATCTGTAGTCAACACTGACTGGCACTCATTCCGATACCATATGAGCAGTTCATGGCCTATTATAGAAGACAATAATAGTGTGAAGTACCTTGGCTTAGCTGGATTCACATGGAAACTTCTCGTTCACTGATTCACTCGTCAAGGGCAATCCCTCTACCAATCAGATCGGTCCGATTGAACGACGGGTAGCGGCCGATTACTCGTCGCGTCGGCCGAAAAGACTGGCGATGGCATTAACGACGGCTGATTGCACAGAACACACCAAACAGACTCATATCATCGACTGCCCAAAAATCGGGTTGGTGCGTCTTTGCTTTTACTCCGGAGCTTACACGAAATTTTCACAACTTCTACCCTATATCCACTGGGACCCCTGGAAATGCTGGGCCCCATGAATTTGTCATGTTTATACCCCCCCACCACCACCCCAGAGTTAGATGATGATATCCTTCTGACTTTTCTCAAAACATTACAGACAACCAACATGAAACCAAGACATGACTCGACTGTTGACAGGATTCAATAACAGTGCTCCATGTTCCACCAATCAGGACACGACAGATAAGAGAGACAGATGGGTCGATAAAACAATAATTGTGATAAAAGATTAAAAATAGGACCAATGTCCCTGTAGCTCACCGGCATGTTCTATCAAGAATCAATAAAAAGTGGTATTTGGACACGGTTGTGTGGATCTGCCGCTATGCTGGGGTGCTGTAAAAGGGGGGTGGGGTGGGGGTGGGGGGGGGGTT
>JAPQRP010000018.1:3201172-3215412 GCA_037367295.1 Apogon hyalosoma
GGTGTCTGATTTCTACCGCCTGCCTCCAACCCCCCCCCCCCCGGATCTCTATATGTGAGACATCAGTTGTGTATATAGTTGTAGCTAACAATACGCTGAGTGATATATAAAAGGGCCCAAGCCAGGAACATCCACGTAATGCTGAAATATACCTGTGAATATGGCTCCACAAAGTTTACACCGGTGCGTTACAACTTTAACCAGAGCAATTAAAGCTTAACCCATAAAGACCCAGTGTTACTTTAGTGTCAGTTCCCAAATGGATTTGTTCTCTATATTTAACCTTTCCTAAGTGATTTGTCACCGTTTATTGTAATATTACCTTCTTTATCGTGTTCTTTCAGTGAAAATCAGGTATTTTCCCAGATTTAATTCACTGATCACATAGATGTTCACTGAAGCTCAGATTAAAGTTGATGGTTGTTATTTCAAAAATGGAGAAAACTGAAGAAAAAGTGACTTTTTCAGCAAAATCTATCCTTGACTGAACATAAACCCAGTGCGTCCATCCACTGTCATTGATCCAACTCCATGGGTTTTACTGGTGAATCGATGTTGTGGAAGATGACGGTGTTTCCACGGTAACTACGGAGCCTCTGAACGTCCAAATGGGTCATATCTGATGACCATGAAAAGATGAACAACTGTATTTTACACCAATTATTTACATGGATTGATAGGATTAGTGGATGTACAGGGTTTCAACTGCTACTTATTTCATACGTTACAACAAGATCATCTGTAGGTATTTTCATTCAACGACTGTACAGTGTTTGCTCTCCATAAAAATGAACAGAATCAAAGCAGTGTATATAAAATGTGGCTCTGCTTTACCATAGCCCGTGTATAAACTTGATTTAATCACTCGAGTCAGGAGCAGCAAAGAACTGATGAGTGCTCAGTGGTCTGCTGGAGACCCAATGAGGCGGACTTAATGAAATGCCAGTTACAGTAGGTATGTTACATTTGGGCCTCGGAGTAAATAAACCAGGACCCTGGGAGGACAAATGGCCTGAGACGTCTGAGCATGCATGCATACGAGCGCTGGAACAGATATACAGCAGAGACCGACATGAGACAGTAAACAACCAGGCACATGCAATGAATGCACAACACGACTTCTATTTAACATCAGATTTATCTCAGGCATAATAGGGAACTGTTGTAGCAATATTTAGAATAGAATAGAATAGAATAGAATAGAATAGAATAGAATAGAATAGAATAGAATAGAATAGAATAGAATAGAATAGGTTATGTTGTCATTACACAGGTCGTGCGACAAAATTGCCGGTGGTCTCTAGCAGTGATCGTGCACTTACATCTAAGTAACAACACAAAAGATACAGACATGTATTAAAAATATAAAATAGTCGGGAGTAAGCACTATTTGTAAATAATTGAAATTTAAAATAAAGTTGTCCTCCGATGAGAAGGGGTGGTGGTGGGCCAAATTAAATAAATAAATAAATAAACATACAGACACACACACACACACATAAATACATAAACAAAGGTATGCAATCGAAATATGTGCAAATTAGAGATATACTGTATGAAAGGATACAAAAACAGAAGTGTGTGATATCGTTTTTCCCTTAAATCGCAAATGCGATCATTTGTTCTTTTATTTTTGTGAGATGACACGAGAAGTCATTCCGTAAACCTGGTGACCAACGTAAATATCGTGTTGATTTACAGATATATTTATTATTATTATATATAAAAAAAAAATTATTGGGTTTCCTGGCGTGTCCACACGTTTCTTTTAAAATTTGTCTTCTTCGCTTGTGTCAACATCCTTTTTTTTTTTTTTTTTTTTTTTATTCAGTTGATTCCAGTTGCAGGAAAAGGTCTTTCCATTGCAGTTTGGTGTGATATACCAGTTGCACTATGGCTGAAAAACCACCTCATGCCAGCGCAACAACTGTTAACGGAAAAATTTGAGTTTTGGAGAAATTGTCATTTTTCCATGAGGTAAATTAAATATGGCCAAGTTGTATTTGCACATTTTGAGGATCAATGGAAAACCGACAAGTGTCATTAGTGCAAATATATATATAAATACAACTTTCTCCCACCACTACACCTATAAATGAAATAAACCACCAGTGACAGTCGCGTCATTTGTCACATTTACAGCCTAAACACAGACTGTCTGAACTTCTACTGGCTCTGTTCTCTGATTTGGGTTTGGTATCCCAGTACTTTGTAATAACAGGATCCATACTTGTATTTTTTTTTCAGTACTGTCAGCAGTGTACCCTTACTGTTTGCTGCCCGTGTTGGCTTTCATACAGCTGCACGTCACAAATATTCAGTTCTGTGCCCAATTATTTTATCCACTCAGTGGGTTTGGTTTTGTGGGCTCAACATCCGCAAATAATTAAAGCACTTCCTGAAGTTTTGTCGGGATTTTTATTTTGGATGAATTTTTGCACAGTTCTTATGCCTATCCTTAAGACACTAGGGCCAAACTGCTATAAAGTCATAAATGATTCACGCGCTGATTCATATCGATTTCAGTCTGGACCATGAGACAGAACTGGTTTTAAAGTTCAATGCAAATCGAGGCTAACGACATTGTCTCAGACCAGACCTCAGGGTAATTAAAAAAATGAATCAAATACGAGAGTTCAGCAGCTTAGACGAACAAAATGGGGTTTTTTTTCTTTTTTTTAATCTTTTTTCCCTTCTGACATTCTGTTTTTATGTCGCTGGAAGCCAAATTAGCGCACTGTCCTAGACCCCGGCTGAACCTTGGTTTCCTGCACTTTGGAGTCATGGCTCAGACCGCAGTCCTGCTCCACATTTAACTGATAACACTTCCTACATAACATAACCCATCCTGTTCCCTTGATATTCTCAGCCAATTTCCTGCGGGAGGTAATTCAGCGCGTCTGTCCGTTTAGTTTATCCATAATTGACTCCGCTGTCTCAGACGACTCTAACGTACTGTGTTCTTCGACTCTATCCAACCAAACCTTCAGCGTGAATGCAAACAGACAGGCTTCAGTTTGAACGCGAGCCGGCAAAAGAAATTCAAGATTTAACCCTTTATCGGGCAAGCGACTGTTTTTTGGTCATTTCCGCAAGTATTAAATGTGGGGCCGATCCCGTGCCTCGGTGAGAACCAGAAGCATGTTGGTTTTTATGACGTTATGCGGAGATTCAGAGAGATTTTAAAGCTGTAAATAGCGAATGTGGGTGATTTTTGTCAGTTTATGACCTTATAAGAGTTGTTTTCTTGCTTGCTGGGGCCCCATGAAAGGGTATCGTGTCGATCTATCAGAGCGGGGTGAGGGGGGGGGGTTTATATTTAACACTTATATACGTGGGGGTGCGTTTCATAGCTAACGTAACTAACGCTGGCGTGAAACTTCACGTTTTCAACGTCCAACTCCCGGCTTCTAAGCCTCTATTATACAGCATATTTTACAGGAAATTTTCACAACTTCCAACCTGTATCCATTGAACCCCCCCCACACACACACACACACTGCTCTATGGGACCCCCAGAAATGCTGGGCCCCATGAATTTGTCACGTTCACCCCCCCTTTTACGGCGCCCCAGTAGTGACGCTCAGATGTTTTATGGTAAGAGGAGGGAGACTAAAACTATGCTCAAACAGCGTGTATTAATGCAAAATTCCGTTTTTTTTTCTGGTGAAATACGACTTTTTTGTGCGTTCGTTCATATTACACATTAAATGCGACTTCTATCAGTTTTGAGTATGAACTGAATGCGGCCCTGAAGTGACCTGTACGCGCAAAAGAGGTCCTGATGTAATACGTGAGCACGCGGAAGTAACACCCGTGGGACGCAGAATTGTGACGTTTGTCGCATTTCAATGACGTAAAGATCGGATAAATGCGACCTGGCTGTTCAGACCGAAGTCGCTTTGCAAAGTATGGGATACGAATCAGATTTAGGACCACATATGAAAGTGGTCTGAGTCGGATTAATGCTATTCAAACTGTCTTTAACAGATCGGATACAAGTAACACATGGGCAAAAAAAAAAAAAATCGGATTCGGGCCACATTTGCCTGCAGTTTGAACGTAGCCTAAGACAATTTTGAATTTCAGAGTATTTCAATGAGTTCCCCATAAAGGGTTGAAAGGACACTCCAGTACATGGAAATAAATCAGTCAAGAAAACAAATATCACGCAAATGTGTAACAATTTCATTGTGGCTCTTTAACGATAATGTCTGAAAAGGAGGAGGAAAAAGCTAAGTTTATGTTGTCCGACCCCAAAATTACATGACTGGGCTAATCAGCTAATGTTTACAGTCTATAACAAACAATAGATCAGTCATTCAATTACAAAAAAAAAGAATAAATGATTACATACCATCAGTAATAATTACTGTTGTACTTGCGTTCATTGTTACTATATCTCTGAAAATTAAGGTTTTTATACATCTTTTTAAATTTTGTGCCATTTTCACACTTTTTGAAATTCAGATCCGATCCATTCCACAAAACCACTCCAACACCTCAAATGCACATTTGTTTAAGATTTAGACAGCAGGTGTTGATGCACAATTCAGATTTTTTGTGTGCTCGTTCATATTACACACTAAATGCGACTTCTATCAGTTTTGAGTGTGAACTGAACGCGACCCTTAAGTGACCCGCATGCGCAAAAGAGGTCCCGACGGGATACGTGAGCACGCAGGTACGCGCCGTGTTTACGGAACTACAGTAGTGGAAAAAAGTTTTGGGACACCCTTAAAATTTTACAGAATCTCAACATCATGATGAAATATTTGCATTAAAATTTTTTTTGCGTTTCAGAAGGCGTGGCTGCATCAAACAGACACAAGCAATTTTTTTAAAAAAAAATTGTTAATAAGAAAAAATAACCAAACTAAATTCTTGACAGTTTCAACATGTCATGTCCTGGATGTGTTTCATTACCAGTTTGGACCTTGATTGAACAGCGCACATGCAGAAGGGGGCATGTGGGTTTGGAAAATGGAACAATACTGGATAGAGTTCAATGACTGAAGAGGGATTCTGAATGTAATAGATTACAAATGCATGGGGCGTCCAAAAACTTTTTTCCACCACTGCGTGTTTTTCCCGCTGCTGCTCTTTCCTCCTGGGACCCAGAATTGTGACGTTTGTCGCATTTTAATGACGTAAAGATCGGATAAATGCGACCTGGCCGTTCAGACTGAAGTCGCATTGTAAAATATCGGATACGTATCCAATTTAGGACCGCGTATGAAAGTGGTCTGAGTCGATTAATGCTGTTCAAAGTGTCTTTAACAGATCGGATGCAGTTCACATATGGGCAAAAAACATCGGATTCGGGCTTCATTCGCCTGCAGTCTGAACGTAGCCTTATTTTAGCAAAATGCTTCATATTTAGCTTCTCTCTTTAGTCATGACCGCATCTGTGAATAATTTCTGTATGTTACTTTCTTTTTCGCTTCGTATAATATTTGTGCTGCTCTAATTTCCACCAAATCCTTTAAGACATCATATAATCCATTAAAACTAGAGCTACAGCACAGACTCTTACGTTTATGAACTAGCGTCTTCTGTGTGTGTGTATAGTCGTCGCAGATGTAAGTAAAACTCGACAAGCCAAAAGTATTTCATTGTTGTTGCTGTGGGTCCTCTCTGGCTTTTCCAGACAGCTGATTTACATTCCAGCTGCTTCACTGTGAAATATGAAGGTACTTTAGGTCAAGATAATCCATCTGAAGTCCTGAATGCATAAAACCGTACCTTCAGGATTATGAAGTGAAATATATGGCGTGATCAGCCTTAAAGGAAATAGCCTTTTAACCCTTTATCAGGCAAGTGACTATTTTTGGTCATGTCTGCATACGTTATAAGACAGTGACAGCAACAGTCATAGTGAAGACAGTGAGTCAACCATCTCAGGTCTAATGTGGTCCCTTTTACATATCTTTTCCGTGTATTGTTTATATATACACTTCTTGGATTTTTTATTTTATTTTATTTTTTGCTACTCATGGGTAAGGAACCGAATATGGTAACTTCACTGACCTTGATTTTCTACATAACAATAAAAATGTTTGAAAACTTCCACAAAATTAATAATAAAGTTGTTTTCTGTCCTCCGATAATACACAAAGGTTGAAAAATAGGATTTCAGAGTATTAACTTTAAAGGGTTAATGGTCTGGTGTGGGACTATTTATTTATTTTTATTAAAGGGGCTATATGCAGCACTTTTACATTTAAATATTAAGAAAACAAGACCTAAAATTATCATTAATTTTGAGAAAAGGGTTTAGAATAAAGAGGTTTAGAAAGGAACACCAGAGGGAGTAGCGAGCAGCGAGGAAAACTAACGCTTTTGATCCTTACATGTGTTTTTCATGCATTTTTTATTTTTTCTGTTTCAGATATTTTTATTAGAAACAAAGAGCAAAACAAGTGTACAGGCCAGACAAGACTTTTGTTTTACAGTGCCCCAAAGGAGCCAACAAAAGTAACTAAAAACAGTCAGTCTGTAAGAAATATGAATGGAAAAGTGTAAGATGAAACAAACAAATGCACTGAAAAATCAAAGTGACATTAAGAATAAACAAGAAAATAAATAAGTGAATAATAAACAAATGTCAGTCAGCTGTAATTCAAAGTGATCTTACTGCCTTAGAACCAATTTTTCGTGTATTTTTTAAAAAAAAATATATTTCTTGTATTTTTTTTTTTTTTTTTGTGCCACTTACAGGTAAGGAACCAAATATTCCTTTCACCTTACATGTTTTTCTTGTATTTTTTATTTCTTTTAGTCCTGTCGAACGATTACAATTTTTTAATCAGATTAATCACAGGTTTGCTATGGATTAATTTCGATTAATCACAATTAAATATCATTCATTTTTAATCAGTATTAATCGCTTTTCATTTTGCATCAGCCAACAGACTCAAGAAAGAAGGGAACATATGTGGACTTAACATGTTTGTTGCAAACTGGGCGGCGCATTCGCCAAAGTGCTAGCATACGTGCTGTTTAGCGTCTTCCATCTTTATGGGTTGCTTCTGCTGCCTGTCACTACCGAATCAACCGCCCAGTTCTTCAAGTACGACGTTAGCTCTACTTGGACAAACTGACCCAAATGTGTTGCCAGAGACGTTCAGAGTCACTCCGCGCTGCAGATGGGTTAATTGCATTAAAATTTTTAATCGGATTAATCATGATGATGGACTATGATCCACATTAATGCATTGATTTTGACAGCCCTCATTTATTTATTCATTTATTTTTTGCCACTTACAGGTAAGGAACCAAATACGATAACTTCACTGACCTCGATTTTCTACATAACAATAAAAAAAAATTGGAAAAATTTCACATAAGCTCCACAGTTTACAGAATGGGTAAACATGATAATAAAGACTGCTTCGTATGAATGAATGCTTCATTGGTTTAACAACAGGGATGGGACCACAGCACCAGTTTGGGAGCCGTTCTGCTCTTACATAACTATAACTGCCAGACAGCTGATCTGCTTCCCTCTAGTATTGATTTATTTACCTGTTTTATTCATTTCTTTTTTTCTCTTTAAGAACTTCCAGGCTTTGTAGCATTTTTGATACTTTTCATTTATGTGTAATATGTTTGTTAACATCAAGCAACGTTGTATGAATATTATGTACCAAGTGAAAACGCCAATAAAAACTTGAATTATTAAAAATAATTACAAAAGTAATAAAGTCTTGATATGTCCTAGAAGAACACACTGAGGTTAATGTTGAATTTCAGAGTATTTCTATTAAATATTACTCATGCTATTCTGAAAAGTCATCCTTAACTCTTCCAGTTCTTTTTTTTTTTTTTTTTCCAAGGCTAACGTCAGTGTATGACGGTCTCTGCCCTCAATTAACCTCCAGTTTATGTGGCCGCGCTGTTGTTTCATTGCGTTTTATGTTCCAGATTGCAGCCTTTGAAGCCTCGAATGGCTCAGTTGTCCATTTGGAATTAAAACAGTGTGCGGCCCTGTTATCTGGCAGATAAATAAACACAGCGAGATCATTTAGAAAGTTTAGGGCAGGAGAAGAAAAAAAAAGGAAAAAATGACCTTGTTTTGTTTTTACTGGCGCTAGTTCAGACAGAGAATTTGGGTGCAGTGTTTTGTAGGTGCTCAGTCTATTAGTCCTCCAGGGTTCAACAGCAGAAGCCTTAGCATCATCTGCCAAGTCATTATGCAGCCTATTGAGTTCCCTGCAGGGTTTCTTTTCTCTTGTCGGTTTTATATACGAGGTCGGCCTGTGTTTGTTTACTTGTTCCAGTGTCGGGACATTCCCAGACATGCACACAAAGCCTCATGTTTCATCGTTTCATTTGTCGCAACCAATTAACCGCCCACGCCATGTGCCGCTGCGACATGTGATCCCCCGATGCACGTCCTGTTAGTTACACTCGCGCATGTACTGGACACGCAGGCATAAAGACCAGGAATGCACACCTGATCACACACGTTTCAGTGAAAGCAAAAGAAATTCCATGTGAGGGAAAGATTAAAAAAAAAAACAACAAAACTCACAAGCGCAGCAATAAAATTAGCAGCGTATAAAAGTGAACGTGTTTTCTTTTTATCCGTCTTTACTGTGCAGAACTATGAGGTAAGACTTACAAAACCAACCTGCAACTATTAAGCGCACAGGATATCTGGAACACACCGATAAACACATACATACACTTATCGGGCAAGTGACTATTTTTGGTCATTTCTGCAAACATTAAACACGGAGACAATCCTGTGCCTCAGTGAGGTCCAGAAGCGTGTTTTGTTTTTGTTTTGTTTTTTATAAAACTAAGCTGTAAATAGTGAATATGAGTGATTGTTGTCAGTTTATTTCTTTTTATTTTCTTTATTTTGAACACGCAAAGAAACGAATAAAACAAAACAAGGCAAAATAAGACAAAAACAAAACAACATTTAAATGAACTGAATCTATCTTCAAGTACGCGCGAGTCTGAATTTTGCGCGGTCGAAACGGAGTGGGAAGAAGTATAAACTTTTTTAATCCTACCCCTCGAGTGCTTTTACACATTTATCAGTCGCTTAATATAAAAATCAAACAATACAATGTTTCCGAATTTTAGCATTCAGCCACAATTAATACATGATGCAGTAACTGAATTATGCACAACAGAATGATCACAGTCGTCCAGTCATACAAACAGACTCAACAATTTTCTTCAATAATTTCAGCATATATATATCTCAATACAACATTATTCATAAACAGACGGCCCTCATTGTCATTATTAAATACTGTACCTCAGAAGAATCAATTCTTTTAGTTTTCAGTTTGTGACCTTATGACTTGTTTTATTTCATGCGTTTGGTTTTTAGCAAGTGCTGCTCCGATGTTTTATGGCAAGAGGAGGCAGACGAACACACTGAGGTTTAAATTATGAATTTAAGAGTATTTCAGTGAGTGCCCTAGAAAGGGTTCATTCATTTTGTCCACCCTGTTATGCAGTGTATAATATTATAAGACAGGCACGTGTATCTACAAGCTATCTATGCCTACTTATTACTTACTAATTATATCACTATTTTTACTTATTTATTCATTCATTTATTCTCTCCTATTTCGTCATATTTTTTTTGTATATCACATATTTGTCACTTTTTGTACTTAATTGATTTTCTACTCCACAGAGACTTTGTTATAATGTTATTTTGCCTGCTGGAGGACCTTGGGGATGGTTTGGGTATGGGGCAAAAATAATACGAAAGCATATGTATAATGCATGTATTGTACGTCCACTTCTACGTAATTGCTCAAAAAAAGATTAAAAAAAAAATAATCCAAACAAACCTACGAACTGGAGAGTTACGGTATACTTGACTTACTGTATGTCCAGGCTTAAAGTCATCAAGTTATGATCTACGGCAGATTATCTCAAAAGATAGGAGTCGTTTTGACAGCTGGATGTATTTCAGCTCAACTCTTCAACTTTAACTTCTGACTCGTGCTCAAAGAAGCGCATACCAGTAATCTTCTACGGATACGTGTTTGTGGGGAAGCGACACTAAAAGCTTTGGAGAGAAGGAGGTCAGGAGTGGGGGTTATCTGGGTAATGTTTTTAGGATGTGAGCGGTTTGGCCGGCCCACAGTCCTGACCCCAAGCATCTCTGTCATGCAAAACAAGCAAACGATGTTACACATGTTGCACTGAGGCTTTGCAGCGCTGCTCAGAATTACAAGTAACTTTTGGTTTCCAGGAATAAAGTGGCGCTTTTAATGAAATTCATGCATTTTTTGGAACCGTTTAATCCGCTGCAGGATCAATGTGGTGCCGGAGCCTATCCCGGCGATCGCAGGATGAATGCTCAATGCGGGGTCGACGAATAGGGACGACGACAATTTAGAATGACCGACCCTCCATCCATCCATCCATCCATCCATCCATCAGTCCATCCATTTTCTGAAATGCTTAGAACTTGAGAGGGTTGCAGGGATGCTCGATCCTAACCCAGATACCAATGAGTAACGACTGTCAGGGTATACTCTTGACATGTTGCCAACACTAACTCTCACACACAGACAATTTAGAGTCATAATTAACCCATTAAGGTACAGATCGTGGATGGGAAGAGGAAACCGGAGTACCTGGAGAGAACCGGTACATGCAGTCTCTACACCAGGGCTCACCAGTCCTGGTTCTCGAGGGCCGGTATCCTGCACGTTTTTAGATGTACCCCTCTTCCGGCACACCTGATTCAAATGCTAACCCTATCATCCAGCTCTGCAGAAGCCTGATAGTGACTGTCAGGTGTGCCGGAAGAGGGATACATCTAAAAACGTGCAGGATACCAGCCCTCGAGGACCAGGATCGGTGACCCCTGCTCTACACAGAAAGGTCCCCATCAGCACTGGGATCAAACCCAGGACCTTCTTGACAATGCGAAGCGCTGTGCCGCCATGCTGCCATCTTTCGACAACATTTTCTAGAGAAATTTACAGAAAAAAAAAAAACTTGGCAGAAAATGAGAGAAGAAAAATGGCCTAAATTTCTCCTTGAAGATAAACACGGTGACAGGTGAGCTTCAAGCACCATGAAAAAAAAAAGTACCTAATGAAAACAAACAGGGCCTCAAGGAACTGCAGTCACGGAGGTGTCAGCTCATAGAAGTCGAGATAAAAAGGGATTTTGTCAATTCATGTCAAGCGTGTTCGGTTCAGTTTGCTACTCTCTTCTTTTGAATTAAAAGTGAGAAACAGATGTTTTCTCCTTACATTCGAATCTCAACAGGTTCCATTTGTGTATCGAAGTCTGTTTCTGGACTTCGGTTTCACGTCTTGTCATCTTTTTCACCGCTCTATAGTCAGAACTAAAGGACAACCAGCCTCTCACTTCATAAATACTGTATAACCCCATAATAAAGTGTGGTTTACATTCAGCTCCAGCATCACTGATAATAAATATGGCGTATCAAATAACCGCTGACCTTGGTTCAGCTGAGGACGAGCCTTCAAAGAACCAGAACCGTGCTCGTACTGTCAGCAGACGTTACATTAATCACCATCAGGTTGTCATAATGCATCACTGCCGCCTGCCTGATTATGCCAAGAAACTTTTGTTGACTGAACCGAGCCCCTTCTGGCATCAGACTTTCAGTGTCACTTCATGCATTCAAACAAGTAGAATCTTTAAAGTCACCGCTGCTCTGGAAAAACCCCATACCTCACATAGTGTGCGGTCCTGATGATTTATGTTTATATGTTTTTTATTTACGGCTCCGAGTAAAAAAAAAAAAAAAAGGGTCCGTTTCATGGCCCTGAGGTCCCACGAGACCCATCGAAAACATATGTTCAAATTAGAAAAATGCACGGTAATAAATCTAAATTTACAACTGACCTTCCCAAACGTCTGACATCAGCAGAAGCGAAAAGACCGAGGGATGTGAAATTATCTGCCTAATAACTGTGTTGTGCGAGTTACTTCCAAACTGTAATCCATTACAGATTACTTGTTACTGTTATTTAAAAGTAATTCCTTACCTTACGATATTACTGTAGCAGAATTGTAACGCATTACATGAGTCCTGTATTAATTTTGAGTTGCATACGGATCGCCCCCCCCCACCACCACCACAACATTGTGAACATTAATATCACTATAATCAAAACCACCATCAACAGTAGTATTAATAACAGTAATAGCCATAAGAAGAAGCGGAGAGAAAAATAGGTAAGATGAAAAAAAAGAGCATCTATCTATCTATATACATATATAGTAGTGGAAAAAAGTTTTCAGACACCCTTAACATTTTACACGATCTGAAATATCATGAAATATTTGCGGAAAAATCTTTTTTGCGTTTCAAAAGGCGTGGCTGCATCAAACAGACAAACAAATGTTTTTTTTTTGTTAATTGTTACTAAGAAAAAATAACCAAACTAAATTCTTGACAGTTGTGTTTCATTATCTACTGAAACATCCAGTTTGGACCTTGACAGAACGACGCACATGCAGAAGGGGGCATGTGGGTTTGGAAAATAGAACAATACTGGATAGAGTTCAATGACTGAAGAGGGATTCTGAATGTAATAGATTACAAATGCATGGGGCGTCCAAAAACTTTTTTCCACCACTGTACATTCACATATACATACAGAGTAATTAAATTATGGGTGAAAAGTGTGTTGTAACGCAAGCGCTATTGAACACGTACCGAGTAAAACGTTACTGTAAATTGATTAGTAATGCTTTCCACTACTGCGTTACAGCAAAAAGTAACCCATTACTGTACTGCATTGCTTTTGTAACGCAATACTCCCAACACTGCCTAATAACCAACAGACGTCAGGAAGCATTAATACAAGAATCTGCTTATTTCCCTCAGAAGATCCAGTTATAAACATCAGCAACAAACAGGGTCTGGATGTCGTAAAGAGAGAGAGGAGGAGTCCAAGCTGATGGCGGCTGACCTAATCCGAGGTCTGTTTGACTCTAATTAAAACCTGCAATCCATTCACTCGCTCCCGTAAGGATCCCACAGACGGAGGCCAGATCCAAAAGAACGGCGGAATTAAACACAGAAACAAAGGCCGCAGCCGTAGATAATTGCGGAGGGAGAAGGCAGCTCGACTGACGCCGACATCACCGACGTAAACAGTCCTCTCACATGAAAGCACATCCTCAATTGGACGCACTGCATCCAGAGCAAGGAAGCCAATGTGATTACAGTCCAGTAGGTCAATATAATACCAGCGGGGCTCCTCTGTAATTGTTGGAATGGAAGTGGTTGTTGTTACTTGCTCACGTTGTGACCAGATGACAGCCGTTGCGCCAGACCGGCAGCAGCGGATTTGACCTCAACTGTCGCCGGCAACTGCAACGTCCTCAGGCTACACCGACTGCCGCTGCCGCGTGTTCGTACGTATACGGGTGAAACGCGCTCGATATGACAAGTAGGAAAGGAAATCTAGGCCAGGAATGACTCGCATAAGTACGGTAGCTCTCATGGGGGGGGGTGAAGAAAACTCAAAATTAATCAAAAGCGATTTCGGTCGGTGTCGCCGGCTGATCTGCCGCTTATTGCATCATTATATTAACGTGTACGATGCCCGTGGGAACAACAGTCAGTCGTCACGACAATAACAATGAGGCAATATAAAGCAAATATACTGTATACTGCATATGTAAAAATAAATAAATAAATAAATAAATAAATAAAAAAGATATGCACATATTTATCCCCTAGTGCTGCCAGCCTGTCACTTATGTAAATAGATAAAATGCACATTTGATGAACTACTGCATCCATTATCAACAGATGATGCAATTATGTGCCATTTCACATTTTATAGAACAGTTACAGCATATCGTAAATACACAAAAAAAAAAAAAAAGAGGAATGTTTGACTGAGATAAACTGACTTGAATTTGGAATATACACGTTGAAAGCTTTTTTTTTTTTTAAGATTTATTTACTTCATGAGACTTAACCCTTTACCAGGCAAGTGACTATTTTTGGTCATTTCCACACGCAGTACAAGAAAGTGTTACAGTGAGTCAACAATCTGAGGTCTAATGTGGTCTCCAGGGTCTGTAAGGTCCACCTCTGAGGTCCGATGTGGTCTCCAGGGTCTGTAAGGTCCACCGCTGAGGTCCGATGTGGTCTCCAGGGTCTGTAAGGTCCACCTCTGTGGTCCGATGTGGTCTCCAGGGTCTGTAAGGTCCACCTCTGAGGTCCGATGTGGTCTCCAGGGTCTGTAAGGTCCACC
>JAPQRP010000018.1:3264965-3278470 GCA_037367295.1 Apogon hyalosoma
TATATATATATATATATATATATATACACACTTAATCACTAAAACAACACTTTTCAGGATAGACAAGTAAATAATATTATTATTAAGAAAGCAATTAGTCACAAAGCTGCCTTATTCATATCTCCTGACTGTAATCAAATTATATTTCACTCTTCATCCCATTATACTCAATAGGACTTGTGTAGTGAATATATTCAGAGATAAGCCAATCAGCACAGAGCCACAACAGTGGAGCCATAACGGCAACATTAATCACGCATCTGTAATTAAGCTCCTATTTGTACGAGCAAAGTGCCAGTTAATGCAAAAACCATTACTATTCTTTACTATTCCTTGTGTACATATAGCCTCGGCGTGTCACCAAATAGTTCATTAAATGAGCAGCTTGATTAAGAAACGGCAATCAAAAGGCAAACGGAGCGCAGGATGACATCTGCCTCCATTTGCCCGCGAGCGCCGGAGAACTTCTCTTTATTTACCCCCTGCTTTCTGCTGCCACACATTCATCAAACACAAAACCGCAGCTTGAGAAACCAGCTAGCAGCCGCTTCTCTTAATGGAACACAGACGAGTCGAGCGAAATGCAAATGAATATGCCTCACCAGGGTGAAGACTTAATAGAAGCTTATGATTGACCCACATTTAACGTAAACTCTCGCAGGGTAAAGCGTATCCCTGTGGCAGCGCTCAATTTTCCTCGCTGACAGCCACCATTCAAATCCTCTTTCCCTATCGCACCGTTGCCTTGGCAACACCAGCAGCCAGGCAGCCGTCTGAAAATTCCAAAATGAGGCGCTCGGATGTGTGGAAATTCCAGAGGGGGAATATCCTCTGCCAAAGACACATGGTTCAGACAAGAGGAGGAAAAGAGCGCACATCACTGCGTGGTGTGATTTTTTTTTCTTCTTTTTTCGTGTCTGTGTTTAACGTGTTACGACCCGAAGGTGAAACATAATTAAAAAGGACACCAGAGTCAGAAGAACACAGCGGATTCGTTTTGTTTCATTCTTCGTCACTGTTCATTTCTTTTCTTTGTTGGAACGAGACGTTTTTAAATGATCAGAACAAACCCTTTAAAAAAAAAAAAAATGCAACAAAAGAAAAGACCGGATCGGACCGGACCGGCAAAATAAGCGTAAGGACGGGGCGCCGGACAGGCCGACCCTCTGTGGGGCCGTAGAAGCTGCCAGCCGCTAAATAAACCTGCATCCCTGTCCATATTTAAAAAGCAAACAAAAACTGCTTATCAAATATGTTTAATTAAAGTCTGCGTTATTGTATTTATTTATGCGTTTTTATTTTTTTATTATTTTCTTTTTGCCTCATGTGCCTGATGTGCTTGATGCGTTGATACTGACTAAACTCTATACTGTCTGTATTTACTGGAACTGCCTTAGGTCGTCTTTAGAGCAGGGGTTAGGTTTTAGCTTCGATAGAAATAGGGATTGTTTCCATAATAAACTGTACTTTTTGCTTAATGTCTTGGCCCCTTGTTTATAAGCGATGGGGAGCTTCTGGGGTTACCCCTTTCTACAAAATCACAACCTGCTGGGAACTATGAATGCAACCTGTATATAAGTATTTTAAATGATTTGTAAATAAATGTGAACTGAACTGAAGTCCCAACGGAAAGGAAAGCGGAAATAAGACATCCACCTGGCCTAACAAAAAGCAAAGCAGGCATGAGGTAACCGGCGCTGAGCGGAGCGGAGGTGCGCCCGGACGGGGACGTTCTAAAACGCTTAACGTAAAAACGCTTAATGTCCGAAATCAGCGACCGATTATCGTCAAATTTCGTGTGGACATCTCTACTCACGCCCTGACATTTTCAAAATGATAACCCCAATTTTGTGGATACTGTCCACGTTAAGCCTTTTCCTCTCCATAGGCGCTCACTGTGGCGGAAACCTTTTCAGTGAGGAAACAACGACAGCAATAAAAGTTGTTAATTCTACAGTTATTTATTACTGAAACAACCAGTAAGAATCAGCTGCACTGATCAACAATAATCATCAATCAGAATTACAAGAACCAACATACTGTACTGCAGACAGGGTTCAATCTTCCTAAAGACTGAACAACGAGAGTCTAAAGACACCAGATCTTATACAGTCACAGTTATGTTCACACACAGTTCATACACAGGTTACTGAACTCAGAGTCAAGGTATAATAGCACACGACACATGCTTACATCGTTTACTGTTGGAGCTCATTATTGATTTGTCCTGTTCTTTAGGTTCAGCATGGACAAAGTCCTAGACTGTGAAACAGAGATGTATCTATGACAAGCTAAAAGAAGAATTAAATAATTTTCCTCCACACTCACTATAATGAAAAAGCTTAACATCGCTTAATGTCCGAAATCAGCGATGGAGAGGAAAATGCTTAAACGTGCATAGCATCCATAAAATTGGGGTTATTTTGATTTTTGTAGAGGTGAAAGTGCAGCAAGTGGCAGTTGAGTTTGATAGACAGATCACCATCCAATCATTTCGATGGGCCGGTTAAAATGATTGGATGGTGTTTTTTCAGTCCGGTCCGTTCCACCGGTGACTACATTTTTTTTTTTTTTTTTTAATTTTTGTGTCAGAGCATTTAATTAATTGGTTTCAATCAGGCTGTGAAGGGGATTTTCAAGCAATAAAGGAAAAAAAAAATGCTCCAGGAAAACACCTCCTACCCTACCTTTAAAATCAGACATAATCACCTAAAGAGTAACTTGAGTGAGACAGTGAGATATAAGAACTTATTTTTAGACAACAGGTCTCACCAAGATAATTTTCCCTTGTTCCATTAGCAGATTTTTTTTTCTGCTTAAATCATGATTTATTGTGCTTAATTCAATCAAAAAATAAAAAATAAATAAAAATCTGCCAATGGAACAAGTGAAAATTATCTTGGTAAGATTTCTTGAAATAAGATTTTCAAGATCTATTCTCTAAAAAATAAGTTCTTCTATCTCACCGAAAAGTTACTCTTCAGGTGATTCTGTCTTATTTTAAGTATGGTGACATATTTGGACTAGAAATGAGGAAAAATACACTTGGTAAGATTTGGATTTTTCTACTGTATCTAGTCAAACTAATTAACCTTAAGCCTAAAAAAAAAAAAAAAAAAATAGAGGAAATACTACAAAAGAACAAAAAGTTAATCTACAAAAATGCAATTAACTGGGCAAAATATCTACAAAATTATAATACAAGGGTAGACAAAACAAAGTCAAAGTGAAGGAAAAGACTAGAAAAATACTGCACGGCACCTAACAGACACTACCTTAAACAATTATCCTGCGCGATCTGAAACGACACAACGGAAAAGTGAATGAGGAAGCGGAGCTCAGCTGTGTACTTAGTGGTTTGGGTTTTATGAAGTGTTTTTATGCTCCAGACCTTCTTCCCTGTTTGCGCGAACGCTACGCCGAGCAGCTGAGTTTGTTTTGTATCGCAGCCTCCAAACTGCTGTTGTGGGAGAAGAGGGCAATTTACCGTCCAGACGTGTTAATTAGCCCCTGTGTGCTGTTCAGCCGGATCAGGCAAGAATGAAGTCCCACTGTGTGCAAACACTTTTTATGGATCCATATTAAGAGGCAACGCTTTGTGTCTTTGGGAGGAAGAAATTAATGAATTGCTGTGTATTGAGGGAAATGCTACTGTTAACATGCTTTTGTTATATTACAGAAGTGCTCTCATTGGAATTTTAACCAGAGCTAGACCGATATATTGATTAACATCGGCCTTATTTTTTATTTATTTTTTTTTTTTTTTAGTAGTAAAAATGTTATACGATATTTGATCAGGCACCTGTGTGGGCAGCACTTAAAGTTCAGTAAATCTTAAAAGAGTACTTGTACGTGTATTAATAATTTCATTTATATTGCCGCATAGAAATCGTAATTATCTGAGTGTTTCAATTGTATTTTAGGGTCAATGTGCTTTAAAAAAAACAATAATAATAAAAAATCGGCTGTAGATATCAACCGTCGGCTGACCAAATTCTTCTAAAAAATCCGCATCGGCTTTACAAAAACCGACCTCTAAATTTAACCCTTTAGCCCCCGGCGTGTCTGAATGTGATTTATTTAAAAAAGGAAAGTAATTATGTGTAATGTAAGTAACGCCGTTTAATTAAAAAATGCATCACGTAAAATAAGGAAATCCGTAAATATTCATCCCATAAAAAAAGTGAACTATTTCAACACACGGAACAGCTGATATGCGCTTCATCAGCCAAAGCTTTATAGAAGAATGGCAAAAACAAAGCCACTGCTGAAGAAACCTTGACTCTAATTCACCCAAAGGCTTATGGGAAAGTCCGAGGTCAACCGAAACAAGGTTCTTGGGCCTGATGAGAGTAAAGTGGAGCTTTTTGGCCATCACGCTTTGGCAGAAACCGAACGCTGCATATCGCCACAAACACAACATCCCCACGGTGAAGCACGGCGGAGGCAGTACCACCGCTGGGGGGGGGGCAGCTTCTCGGCAGAAGACCCCGGAAGGTGGAGGATGAAACGAATACGGTAAAATATATGGAAATCCACGAGGATGAGGAGAATCTGATTCAGAGAAGTCGGACCGGGGAGAAGATTTATTTTCCAGCAAGGCTATTTGTTTGGAATATGCAACAAAACAAAAGTAATCTCACTCAGTCCTTAGAATAAAACACAGAGTAAGAAATCATGGAAAAAAACAACTTCTACATATACATGAAAACAAAGCACGACTTCATTTGCACATTCGAAAAGGAGTGGGAGGAAGTGTAAGTTAACTATGACGAGAAACATACGGTGAAAGCGACACAGAAATGGTTTAAAGACAACACGGTGAATGTTCTTTGGCTGAGTCCAAGCCCACGCCGCAATCCAACAGGGAATTTGTGGCTGGACTTGGAAAAAGTGCGAGCATTAAAAAAAAAAAAAAAAAAAAAAGTAAAAATGAAGGTTTCTGACATGCAAATGTGACTGAAACTCCGAGCTGTGATTATGGCTAAAGGTGCATCTGCTTAACACGGACTTGAAAGGGGGTGAATATTTATGCAATTATTTATTTTATACGTTTATTTCATTGATGTTGCTTAAAAGAAATTCGTTTTCGCTTTGGGATTGACTGATTGATTGGTTGATATATTTATTTGGAACACGGATGTCAAAACAGAAGAAAAATAAACAAAATGCTTAAACGTAAGACATGAGACATATAATACAAATCCGGAAAGGAGTGAGAAGAAGCATAACATATAAACTCCAACCTTTTCTCCTTAAATAATAAATAACAATAATATTCTTCCATTAAAGCTTTTTATTCATTGTAGAAAAAAAAAGCCAAATTACACTTGCGGAAAAAATTATCAAGTAAGAACAGCTGATTGCAGCAAGACTGACGTCAGGCTAGCAGTCCACTGGAGTTTGCGATGAACGCTGTAATCTGTGCATTTCACTGTTATGTTTGTCGGAAGAACAGCCCTAATTCATACCAAGCTAGTGATTTATGCTAGCGACAAAACAATTTGCCGGCGAACTTTACATCCCAGTATAGCTAACACAGCTAGCCAAGCTCTGGCTCTGGTTTCGTTTCCTGTACGAGTCCTCCGAGCCTTTGAGAACACGTGATTTGTGCATGAAGATGGGTACGTGCAGAGGGGGGAGGGACAAATGACATTTGAGTTTGATTGACATAATCCCCATTCAATCATTTTGATGGGCCGGTTAAAATGATTGGATGGTGTTTTTTTCAATCCTGTCCGTTTCACAGGTGACTACATTTTTTTTTTTTTTTTGTGTTAGAGTATTTAATTAATTGGTTGCAGTCATGGTGTGAAGGGGATTTTAAGCAATATGGTAAAAAATGCTCCAGAAAAACCATCTACCCGACCTTTAGCCTTTAGTTCATTTATTTGTGTATTTGGACCCTAATAGTTCGTACAGTTTGAATTTGAACCCTCCAGGTGCTGCAAAGCTAGCTTTAGATTAATTTTGGCAAAAATCAAGTGGATTTCTACAACCTGTTTTAATTCCTGCTTAATTTGTTACGTTTATTACTAGTGATGTCTTGACATTTGCTCGTATAAGGTCAAGACTTCCGACGAACATTTCTCCGAGTTCGACATAATTGCTCATCAGCAGCAGCGGTCGGAGTAAAAACTGAAAATATGTCCGAACTTCGAACCGATGACCTAAAACGATCAGTTGTTGGTTGTATTAACGAACACAAGTGGCTGAACGGGACAGACAGTACAGTCAACAACCTGGAGGGGGCGGGGCATGCGCATTTAAAGGGCCAGCGCGTCAAATGAACCTTTCTGGTGTCATTACTCAGAAATAGGGTTGAAGATGAACCTGTGGAGTTGAATGAATGAAGAATTCAGACCCGAGCAGAGCATTTACAGTTTATGGAGACCCCAGGGAAATGTTGGAAAATGAAGAATTCCATTTTTTAAAAAAAGCAAAATATCACTCCTTTAAGACCTGCTGCCTGAATGTAGCCTATTGTTGTTTTTTTTTTTAATTTTATTTTTCTTATTTTACTGCAAACATGGTAAAGGTTAAGGACCAGGGAGTCACCACTTACACAGGAAAAATAATAAATAAATAAATAAATAAATAAATATTACACCTGTTTAAGCAGGTAGCATATTTGAAGTTACTGAGCTAGGAAGAGGGTCCGCTTTTTCCGATGTCCTTTCGTAGCCTCAGATTATAAGTGACACGATGTAAGTGATTCACAACATTTCTGAAGGCGTCCGCAGAGGGGCGGTGTTTTTGAAGCCGGCTGCCATAAATGAACGCAGGCTGTGTTAAAGGCTGTGTCCGTCCCCGGTTTTTAGAAATACTCTGCGGGTTAACGAATGCCACTGTCTTTTCACTGACCTCCGGTATGCGCCCGGTCTGTGATGTTTCAAGAAGAATCAGACTGGATGAATGGCGTCTTTATACAAATGCGTCTAATTATGTTGGACTGAATGACGCTGAATTCGTCTCCATTAACCCGCCTCTTGCTGCTATGCTTTCATCCTCTCCAGCCCCACACATTACCCATCCCGGTCCCTTATATCAAGGTTCGGTGCTGGAAACACTGACCACTTTTGCTTATTCACGCCTACAGTTTTGCCCTCCCGTAGCCTTCTATTACTCACACCGCTACGTGTCCGGACACCCAGCAAATGGCTTGAGGTAACGCCACTACATTGTGTGTAATATAAGCAGAAGGTCACTCCTGAATCACAGTGATTTTTTTTTTTATTTTTATTTTTTTATTTGAACCAGCAGAGCCTGCAACTTTAATGAATCCCCAGTCCATCCTTTACACAGGGGTACGGCAGGGCTTTTATTTCTGTACGTGTCTAGGGAAAATGTGGACAATATTGAAGCAAAGCAACAGAAAGAGAAAATTTTGCTTTAGCACCAGCTTCAAAAAAACCTCAGAAACATTGCATTTTAACTCATAAAGACCCAAACATCCACCGGCGACCAAATAATTTACTGATCTAAACTGTTTAATAGCTGTTAATCCATTAATCCTGTCAACACATGTAAACAATTGGTGTAAAATACAGTTTGTCGTCTTTTCGCGGTCATCAGATGTGACCCATTCGGATGTTCGGAGGCTCCGTAGTTACCGTGGAAACACCGTCATCTTCTACAACATTGATTCACCAGTAAAACCCACGGTTGTTGGATCAATGACAGTGGACGGAGACATGTTTTTACATTCAGTTACTGATAACTTCACTGAAAACGTCACTTTTTCGTCAGTTTTCTCTGTTTGTGTTATAATGACCCTCAAGTTTAATCTGAGCTTTTATGAACATCTACATGATCAGTCAATTCAGTGTAGGAAAAGACCTGATTTTCACTGAAAAACCGCAAAACGATGAGGATAATATTATAATAAATGGTGATAAATCACTTAAGAAAAGTTAAATATAGAGAAAAAACTATTTTGAAACTGCCACAAAAGTAGCATTGGGTTTTAAAGGGTTATTAATCTGTGCACAGACCACATATTTTGACCATTCTTTTTTTTTTTCACCGCAAGAATCACTGATTTCATTCCAATATTATGCAGCTGTGATGATGGTATTTAGGTTTGTTTTAATATAGAAAACTGTCTGCAAAAATGCGATAAAACCAACTCAAAATGCATTCTTCTTCATACCAAAGCAGATTATTTTCCTAATCAGTGCAGTTTTTCCACATAAAAAATAAACCTGTACATTTATCATCCATCCACCTCCATCAGCTCCCGTTTACCTATAGATAAACAGGTAATAAGTGATCGTTTCATGCCCTGAAATTGCATTCAGATTGATTCACTATTTTTAAAGATTGTCGTTTTTTTGGGACATACGGTATATGGGGATAATATGGGAAATAATACAGGAAAATCCCTGATTTTCATTGAAAAAATGCAAAACACAGAGGATAGTATTACAATAAATGATCATAAATAACTTAAGAGAGGTTAAACAGAGAGAAAAACTCATTCGGGAGCTGCCGTAAAAGTAGCGCTGGGTGTTTATGGGTTAATCTGCTGCCCACGTGTCTCTTGAAAAGCTCTGCCAACAGCATAACTGTATTTCTGTGAGTTAACGAAGAGAGGGAAAAATTACAAGTTTACATCCACAAATCCCTGTCCAGTGATTTGTCAAGTAAATTTAACTCCCTGCTTGTCTCACTTCTAGCAGACCACACCTACAGAACGACAAGCGTGCCACCACATTATAGTGAAGGACCAAGACTTACTGCTCTGAGTTATTGCTTGCACTGTTCGACCAAAGGAAAGCGAACGCCGCACTAATTACAGCTCTTCTCGACCTCAAATCCCACAGGTCGCCCAAACAGCAAGTCCAGATTTGGAGCAGCCTGTCTTTGGGCAGACAAATTAGGACAATGAATGGGTTGGTTATGGCATTTTGATAAAAGGGAACCTCAGACAGAACAGTCCGTATCTATTTTTAAGGTTCTTTTATGCAGTTGATTATCAAAGAGCATTTCTGACATATCTGCACACCTACACAGTAAAATACACAGTGTCAATTTACCTCATAGAGAGTTGAATTTAACTCTGTTTCAGATAACATTTGGTCCCACTCAAAATTTGACCCAGTGTCAAATTATCAGTTAATTCTACTCAATTCAGTATCAAAATTAACAATGAAATGTGTAAAAATATTTAACACTGTGGTGTTGTCACACTGTTAGAGTAATTTGATTACACTTTAGAGGACTATTTTTACTCCAGATTTACAATTTCACGCTTAGAGAGTTGAATTTAACTGTTTCAGATAACATTTGGTCCTATTTAAAATTGAGTAAAATTGACTCCATGGTCAGTGTCAAATTTTCAGAGTTAATTCTACTCAAATTCAGCGTCAAAATTAACAATGAAATGTGTAAAAATACTTAACAATGTGGTGTTTCCATACTATTAGAGTAATATGATTACACTTTAGAGCTATTTGTACTCTAAATTTAGTTTTTAAATGACAATGTACAATTGCAGGAGCTCCCAAGATACAAAAATAAGGTCACCTACTTTGTCTTAACCCGTTCATGCATGAATTATGAAAAAAAAAAAAGTTTCTAGATTTGTTTTTTTTTTTATTATTGATTTTATTACTCAAAATTAGGCTAAAGTTGAAATGGATTTAGATTGTTTTTCTATTTAAAATGCACTTTTATTAAGAAGATAATGTTAAACCGACAAAAATCGCTCATATTCACCGTTTACACCTTCAAAAATATCTAGAAAATCTCTCTGAATCCCTGTATAATGTTATAAAAACCAACATGCTTCTGGACCTCACTGAGGCACGGGATCAGCCCCATGTTTAAATGTTTGCGGAAATGACCGAAAACAGTCACTCGCCCGATAAAGGGTTAATACGTCAGAATCATAATCATGTTTATTGCCGTGTGCGTAAACGGGGTTCACATCACTAGGAATTTGCTTCAGTGGTTTGGTGCAAACGTAGAACGTGTAAATAAAATAAAATAAAATAGTAATAAATAAAAAAATAGAGTTAAATATCAGATATACCATTTATACCAAAGTTCAATAAAGATATTGAAGGGAAAAAAAAAAAAAAACATAACTACAGAAATGACTGTGACCGTGTTACAGAATTCACTCATCATCTGTGTGTGTGTGTGTGTTTGTGTTGCACAAGGTGAAAAGCATTTACCCCGTCCATTGTTCCCTGCTGGAAAATTAAAGCATTTCCAGTCTGGATAGATGAGGCTGCACTTAAAAATCCGAGCGAAGTGATAACCTCTGTGCTCAGGTGGGGGATCTGGGTAGCCTAGATAAGGATCATGGGTATTTATTACCCCCATAAGAGCCCTTCGGCTACACCTTTGGATTATGGGTCTGGACAAATATTTGAGTGGGGGTTTGGTGCATTTGTTTCTCTGCACACTTCAGGAGATAAGACACGTTTAATCAGTCTTGATATAAAATGGTGCCCAATAACCAGCAAACATCCACGGTACCGTCGGTGGTCGCCATAAAGGAAACACAAACAGATCCCGCGCTGAGACGGTTAACCCTTGAACCCCTGACGTGTCTGTGGTGAGCACTCTGAATGTAGGATTTATTTTAAATATTCAGAAAAACGCAAAAGTTTGCTCACAAGGAAAAAAAAAAAAAAAAAAAAAAAGTCCAAATGTGCTGATAGAAAAGACCCGGGTCTTTCCAGAGACGTCTGAGCATGCTCAGTGGAAAAACACAAAGCAGTGAGTAAGACCGGCTCTCCGTAAGAAATAGACAGTTGTTTTTTTCTTGTTTTTTTTTTAAACTGTTTTCCTTGTTGATTTTGTTTTTACTGTTATTTGCAGTATTGTGATTGTCCTTTTTCCCAGTTTTGACCGTGTCACTGCTTTTCGGAGTTCAACCAGGTGCCAAAAAGCAACAAAAACAAAAGAGCCTCAAAACAAAAACTACCGGGCCAAAGTTCAAATATTTGTTATTTAGTGCGTTTCAGTTCACAGTTCAAGTCAAACGAGTGGTTTATTTAGTAAAAACCTGTAAAACTTCAAACTCCTCTCTTTGTCTTTTTCACTTATTCCACCCTATTTTGACCCTAAAACACGCAGTAAAGCGAAACAAAAAATGCAAAACAAGAACAAATGTTGAAAATATCGTCGTGTTTCCGTTATTGGTGTCAAATTATGGAATCAGTTGCATGATGACTTGAAATTGTGCAGCTCGTGGAGTTTTAGAAAAGCTTTAATTTGTCAAATTCTCAAGGGCTATAAAGGTAAAATAACCTCTAAGTGACTTAAGAAACTGAATGTAGATTAATTAATTAATTAGTTTTATACGCTGCAACTTCAGGTAATTCAAAAGATGGGAGCAGGAGAAGCACAGATAAGACTCTGGCTTCAGCTTCTTCCTCAGTTATCAGTTGTGTAAATTGTATGTTCTTTATATTAGGGCCCATCCGATTATCGGCACCGATATTTGGCATTTTTACACATATCGGCATCTGCCTTTTATTTTAATCCGATGGTCGATAAGAAATCAATTTCCAACTGGGTTATTTTGGTGGAAGTGGAAGTGAAACGTAATGCTCATTTGCCTTTTCCCTACCTCCTGAATCTTCGCAAACGTTCATTTGAGGGGCAGGACGTTTGTCCTATTATATATTATACATTTGTATAATAAGTCTAATGTGACGGTGACGATTTTTTTATTATGAAATGTATGGTGTGGCGGCAAGGACTTTTGTTTTTGTTTGATCTTAAAACAAATACAAGTGAAAGATAAAACACCACTTCAGTTATTTTTGAAATTTTGGAAAACTTTATTTACTGTAGAAAACTTCTGGGGGCTATTTATTCATTAAATTTTTCATTTAACTTTATAAGACACGCTGCTGAGCCTGGGAGCTCCTTGCACTTTTTGTTCGAATTTTTAAACAAACACGTCTATTGTCTAAGATAAAATAATTAAAAAAAAAAAAAAACTTTAACGTGATGCAGATCTGAAAAGCGGTTTAATAAACATGTGCTTAAAGGCATTTAAAGTTTAAACGAAGTGTCGGAGTTCGTATTATTAAAAAAAAATTGGCGCCATATTTTCACTGTTGTTGCAAATGAATATCGGCTCCGAATATCGGTTATCGGCCTCCCTGATTACTAATAATCGGCATCGGCCCTGAAAAAAACATATCAGTCGATCCCTACTTTATATGCGTGCTTTTTGTACATAACCCAAATAAAAATATGCATTCATTCAAAAACCACTGAAGAAAAAGAACACAAGCACATACTCACAGCAGCTTTTATGACACTGAAACCGACGACAATTCACAGCATCACTGGAATAATGTCTCAGCGGTTAAAGGGTTAAAAATTGATGAGGGGCAGTCACTAGATTAGATCTCCCGATACGATTATATGTACGATACGACAGAAAGTACACGCTTGATGAATGCGTTATGGTAACCAGGACACATGAAAGTGGTTCCCAGCTGTTCGGGGATGGCACCTCCGAGAGCCTTTCACCCGAGTGGCCGTCAGTGTTTGAAGAGGGGGAAAAAAAAAAAGAAAAAGAAAGGAAGAACGACGAGAGGAGAAAAGTAGGATGCGGTTTGCTTCACATGAATCCACACGAAATCATAACAGCGGAACACAACACAAAAGCAGTCATTTAAAAAGAAGCGGCTCAAATTAATTACATTCGTGATTAGAAAGAAAGGCTCCTCCGAATGCAGTTACGGGTTAATGATGAAGCCGACGGCGGAACTATCTCCTGCGGTGGAATTATCTGACGCTATCCTCTGCGCCGCCGTGACTGCTTTCAAACCAGTCATTAAAGTTTCATTCATTTTATGCTAAAACACATCACGCCTTGCATATTGAAACGAGAAGCCAAGCCACTCTTTCCTAAACAGCGTTCAATATTTTGACAAGTGAAATGTTCGAGGATTTCACAGACAAAACAAATCAAACCCTCGCAAAAACCGGGTCCAAAATAACACGCCGGCCCTTTTTTTGTTTCAGCAGGGCGGCTTACTTCGCCACCGGAGAAACACTTGGATCCGACGGCGCAAATGCTTTAAAACCTCTTATCTGCGCGTGACATTGAACATACACACAATGAATTCATTTTATCGTCCAAGGCCAGGATGGGAGCAAACAGTAAAATAGAGCTTAATTGGGCTAAAACGCACAAGCAGAAGCAGGAACGGAGATGGATGATTTAGTTTTGATTTTGTGCGCTTTTGTGCTTTGCTGCTGTGAACCTGGAATGTCCCCTTGTGTTACTAATAAAGGCTTATCTGAGGATAGATATCGGTGTATACAGTCGTGCTCATAAGTTTACATACCCCAACAGAATTTGTGATTCTTTGTCCATTTTCCAGAGAATATGAACAATAATACAAAAACTTTTCTTTCTTTGGTGAAGCCATTTATTATAAAAAAAAAAAAAAATGTGTTTGCTCTTTTTAAATCATACTGACAATAGAAACTATCCAAATGACCCTGATCATAAGTTTACATAC